>CM060449.1:94113768-94388500 GCA_030545235.1 Helianthus tuberosus
GTTTTTCTTTATCCATGGGCAATGAGTTTCGATGTATTAGGTGTATCTGTATTTGTAGAAGCTTTAATTTTTGTGCTTATCTTAATTGTTGGTTTAGTTTATGCATGGCGAAAGGGAGCATTGGAATGGTCTTAGCTCCTGAATATTCAAACAATAAAAAGAAAAAACGGAAAAAATTGAGATAGTTATGAATTCCATTGAGTTTCCCTTATTTCATCGAACAACCCAAAATTCAGTTATTTCAACTACATTAAATGATCTTTCAAATTGGTCAAGACTCTCTAGTTTATGGCCGCTTCTCTATGGTACCAGTTGTTGCTTCATTGAATTTGCTTCACTAATAGGCTCACGATTCGACTTTGATCGTTATGGACTAGTACCAAGATCGAGTCCTAGACAAGCGGACCTTATTTTAATAGCCGGAACAGTAATAATGAAAATGGCCCCTTCCTTAGTGAGATTATACGAGCAAATGCCTGAACCAAAATATGTTATTGCTATGGGAGCATGTACAATTACAGGGGTGATGTTCAGTACCGATTCTTATAGTACTGTTCGTGGAGTCGATAAGCTAATTCCTGTGGATGTCTATTTGCCGGGCTGTCCACCTAAACCAGAAGCAATTATAGATGCTATAACCAAACTTCGTAAGAAAATATCTCGAGAAATCTATCCAGATAGAATTATGTCTCAGCGAGAGAATCGGTGTTTTACTACCAATCACAAGTTTCAAGTTGGGCATAGTATTCATACTGGAAATTATGATCAAGGATTCCTTTATCAACGGCCATCTACCTCAGAGATTCCTCCTGAAACATTTTTCAAATACAAAAGTTCAGTCTCTTCACACGAATTAGTAAATTAGACAAGATTCCTTTGCACAGAATAAAAAGTCGTGGCTCAATCTTCAGAAATTTCATCGTAAATCTGAAATACTTATACAAAAAAATGTGGGAGATATAAAAAAGATGCAGGGTAATTTGTCTGCTTGGCTATTTAAGCATGCGCTAATTCATAGATCTTTGGGCTTTGATTACCAAGGAATAGAGACTTTACAAATCAAACTGGGGGATTGGCATTCCATTGCTGTCATTTTATATGTAAATGGTTACAATTATCTCCGCTCCCAATGTGCCTATGATGTAGCACCGGGCGGACTATTAGCTAGTGTGTATCATCTTACTAGAATAGAGTATGGCGTGGATCAACCAGAAGAGGTATGCATAAAAGTATTTGCCCTGAGGAAGGATCCTAGAATTCCTTCTGTTTTCTGGGTTTGGAAAAGTGTGGATTTTCAAGAACGGGAATCTTATGATATGTTGGGAATCTCTTATGATAATCATCCACGTTTAAAACATATTTTAATGCCTGAAAGTTGGATAGGATGGCCTTTACGTAAGTGTAAACTTTTTACATAAATACCTCCCTACTGATATAACTTAGTAAATTAAGTATTTTTACTGATTACATCACACCCGAAACTCAGATTTATATTTAAACTCTTTTATAACCTTTAAAATGACCAAAATACCCCTACGGGGCGTAATTTGAGTTTAAATCCGTTTTGGGCATAATAAAAGATATCTTACTGATGTCACAACATATTTAAGGCATATTAATTTAGGAAACCTGTGTATGACTCTTTTGGTTACCCGTTACGCACTTTTCGCGTTCGGATCGGCTTATGTTGTAACGCCCGGCTCTTTTGTACTTTCCATTTATAGAAAGTTTTGTTCGTATTTCTATTTTTGGAAACGTTGTATTCTTGTAATCGTTCCTTCCTTGTAATCGTTGTAAAACCGAGACTTGAATCATTAATGAAAATCGTATTTTGTTACAAATATGTTATACACACTTTATATATGCTCGTATGTTCGAATTGGTGAATCAATTGATGTTTAATCGTCATTCTTGGAAACTATGTGCTAAACTTGTAATTAATCTAAACTTATGCCTAAAACGTGTATTGAACGTAAATGAAACTTGATTATGATACTTATACGCTTAATTATACTTGGTTTATACTTCTCGTACTTGAACTTATCTTAAAATATACTTATATGGCAAGAATGGCCCTTAAAAGTCCTAAAAACACCAAATTTAACAAGTCTGGGGGCTAAAGTGCAATTTTTGAAACTTATATGGAAATCAGAAGTGGCGGGCGGCCCGCTTTAACTTACCAGAAACCTAATGCGGGCCGCATTAGCCTTGTATTCGTAGAAAACACAACCAGCTTCGATCAGACGCGATTTTTGCACGAAATCCAACTTCTAAACACTCCCCAATCACCATTTAGCCACCTCTAAACACCTCCAATCACCTCCAAACTCATCCACTATAAATATAACCCTTCTCCAAGCCTTCCCACACTTTCAACACTCTCAAATCACTCCAAGTTCACTCTCAAATCAGTTGCAAACTCAAGATTCGGGCAGATTCATAACCTTGCACAAAAGTGAGCATAACTTGCTCATTTCTTAATGAAATCACTTGATTCTTCTTCCTAATTGCTTGGATAATCATAGGGTATGATTCCTTGACTTCTCCTTGGAGAAATCAGACCTGGAAATCCCCTGAAATGATCCAAAAACTTTCTGTTTTGATTTATGTTTTTACAAACTTGTTTAAACTTCATCCAACTTGTGTCTAACACATCTCACACCAATGTCCTAATGCTTACAACCTCTTTGATGGTTGGTTAAGCTTAAAAACATGGTTGAGACACTATAAATCAGAGGTTAAAACCTCAAATACTTTATGTTTTGTTAGGGTGTTTTGACCCACAAGTCATGTTCGAGCTAGTTCTTGATGTAGAGTGATTATGGAACAACTTGGGTTGTTCCAAACATACAATCCTCACATGATTTGATGATTTCTCTTAGTTAGATTGTTTATATTCTACTAATCCTAAGTTCGTGACCCTCCTTGGTTGTCTTTACATCAAGAGAAGTGGTGAACATTCAAGGGGTTCCTAAATGGAAGCTTGTCTTCCTACCCCATACATGACATCTATGAACAACTTGAGGTGCCTAAATGAAGATCTTATTCTTCTACCTCCTACTTGAATTATTGGACTTAATAATATATAATACTTAACCTAAGTATATATACACTCATTCGAACCTTTAATATTAAACTTGTGTTTATATGTTAAAGTAGTAGAATACCATCTAAGACTTAACACTCCAAGTATGATTCTAATGGGCATACTACCCATGAAATACAATATAACCCTAGTGGTTACGTAGTGTCATACAAGAGTATAAGTTAAAGATGATTATTTTGATATCGTACTTTATGTTATGTTAAACTCCAAAATTATAATCTTCCATTGAACGCCAAACTCACACACCTACGTTTCCTCGTGTAGAAGGACTAGGTGCTCCAAACTAATCCATCCATCAACTCACTCGCGGGATTTCAAGTAGGAAAGCTTGCAACCACCGTGAGTATACTCGATCCCTTTTTCCCCTTTACACTTTGGGATGCAACATGTATAATTATGCAAACATCTTTAAACTAAACTAAACATACTCAATCCTTATACAAACATGAAACTAATGTGCTTTACTTATGATTCTTGTATGCTCTATTTGAACGATTTGGAACGTATATGCTCATTAACTTTGCTAGCCCACCTTAACAATTATAGCGCTATAGGATTTACGCACCGCCCTTGAGACTTGGGGGTATTGTTAAGTTAAACATTTACTATCCCGCTATCAATTGGGATTAGACTATTTTATGCGTTGGATTCTTGGGTTTGATCATAGTGTACGCCAAAATTGCATACTAGTAATTCACATATTATGAATCATGTTGGATTTGAGCTTTTATTCTATTATGCTATGTAAACAAACTTGTATACTCGCTCATTGCCTTTGCATTGAAACTCTATTTTAATACATGTTGCAGGTTGATTATTGAAGTATGGATGAATGATGAAACAAGTTTAGGGTGGACTAGATACACACCTTTAATCTATTTATCTTTTTATGTTATGTTATTTGTTGAAACAATGTTGTATTTTGTTTTGAATATTGTATGACAATTTAGCATTTGCAATGAAATTTGAATTTAATTAAATATTGTCACATAGTGTTATGAAGTCTCTAGCAATCTATACACACTTCGTCTCATCCCGATGTTTCCGCCATCGGTTGGGGTGTGACAGATTGGTATCAGAGCCATAACTATAGGGAATTAGGAAAATTGCCATGCTTTTGCCCTAATCTATAGTTTTAGGAATTTTGCCTCTTATGTGTCGTTTAAAACTTTTGTACTCTACCATGCATGCTTCCTAGCTACACTTCTTGATGACTAAATTTATATGCCTTTCCTAAGGTTAACATGAATACACTTTTGTTTATTTGTATACTCTTGTAACACAAACGGGACAACTTTACCAAAATAGGCGTGAAACCCACAATTTGGTAAACAACTCTCATTCTACCTTAAACTATTTTGCACGAAATTTCACCATTAAGCTAGGAGTGAAATCCACAACTTAATGGTAATTTCCATTTCAACTCTAGTGGACCCTTGTCAAAGTGTCGAAATTTTATTTTGACCCGACAAGTACCAACCACATTTAGGGTACGAAATCGTCAAGCTAGGGGTGAAACCCGCATCTCGTCGATTAAGTCCCATTCCTCGATTTTCAATCTCGCCAAAGTCCCGATTGTTTCAATCAATTAGAGATGTGCAGTAACCGGAAGGGTAAGATACCGTTAATCGCTTCTCGACGAGAGTATCTTACTTATAGGCCAAAGCACGTTTTCTCTAATTCGAAAGAACTTTCGACCCACTTTGGAATAGTCGACGTTTCTCTACCCGAAACAATCCAATGTTTTATTGAGCCTCTCTTTTATGTGTCTCAATTTATATGTGATTTTATACTTGAACGTTCGTCCATTTCAAAATTTCGTTTTAATCATTTCGCACGTTATCGCAATCACAAACAATAATAATCCCTCGTGAACAAACTAAATTTTCAAGGCTTTCAATTATCCATGTTATGCTATGTTGGACTCATGACCATGCTATATGTAAACTCCTTATGCTATGTGAATCAATTTGACACTTTTATGCTATGTGACACTTTATGCTATGTGAATCAATTTATGCAAACAATTTTTCTTAAACAAACATTATGACCAAGTCTCACCTATTCGTTCTTTTGAATCTTAGATGTCTTCTCGTCACTCCAACTCGTCTAAAAAGTCAAAGTCCCGTGCTACGAAGAAGATGATGGCTTTCATGGCCGATCAATTTGCGCGCGTCGTTCCAAAGGTCATTTCCGAAATTCGAGCTTCTGAAACTCCAAACTCTTCCGTCGACTCCAAGGTCGAAATACGCAAGCCCGCTTCGTTCAACTTCAAGCACTTTTCATCGTGCAATCCCAAGCCGTTCACCGGCAATGATGGGGTGACCGCCATGCTCGAATGGTTTGATAGCATGGAGGTCACATTCATCAACAGTGATTGCCCCAATGAGCTCAGAACGCGTAGTGCGACTGGGGTATTCCAAGCCCGAGCTCTCGAATGGTGGACGAACGAAAGGAACATTCGTTCGAACGAACTGGCATATGCGTTGGAGTGGGAAGAAGTCAAGGCCCTGATGATGGACGAGTTTTGTCCTCCGCATGAGCAACAAAGGTTGGAGGAAGAATTTTGGGCGCTAAAACAAGTGGGAGATGAGAACCTAGCCTATACCACCCGTTTCAAACAACTTAGCTTCATAGTTCCTCACCTTGTCATGACCACTGCGCGCAAGATAACTAAGTACATCAACGGATTACCCCCTGCTATGCGTGATACCATCGAGGCAGCCAAACTCGATAATATTGAAGCTGTTTACCGCCTCGCTGCTTCCCTAAACAACAATCGCATTCGCGATAAACAGGTTGCTACCAAGATAGCCAATCAGATTACCACTGACCATGAAGCCCACGCAAGTGGTGGCGAAGGAAGGAAACGAAAGTTTCAACACACAGAGTCAGTCAACAAAGTACTCGCTTGCTACAAGTGTGGAGACACTACTCATCTTCGCCCACAATGTCCTCTATGGAATCAAGAACGACAGCAAGCCCAAGATGACGACGAAGACAGTGAGGATACGCTTTCCCATTAGCAACCTTATCACCTCTATTCGCGTAAAACCTTGTGTTGTTAAACTTGAACTTATGTCTTTTCCAGTCGAAAATTTTGATGGCAAATCCATCACTAGAGAAATTTATTTTTTCCGTTATTGTTCCTCGCACTCCACATCCATGTTTTCTCGAACGACGAAGTATCCCTACCTTTTCGTTGCATCTTCCTGAATTTCGGGACGAAATTCCCTAAAGGAGGGGAGACTGTAACGCCCGGCTCTTTTGTACTTTCCATTTATAGAAAGTTTTGTTCGTATTTCTATTTTTGGAAACGTTGTATTCTTGTAATCGTTCCTTCCTTGTAATCGTTGTAAAACCGAGACTTGAATCATTAATGAAAATCGTATTTTGTTACAAATATGTTATACACACTTTATATATGCTCGTATGTTCGAATTGGTGAATCAATTGATGTTTAATCGTCATTCTTGGAAACTATGTGCTAAACTTGTAATTAATCTAAACTTATGCCTAAAACGTGTATTGAACGTAAATGAAACTTGATTATGATACTTATACGCTTAATTATACTTGGTTTATACTTCTCGTACTTGAACTTATCTTAAAATATACTTATATGGCAAGAATGGCCCTTAAAAGTCCTAAAAACACCAAATTTAACAAGTCTGGGGGCTAAAGTGCAATTTTTGAAACTTATATGGAAATCAGAAGTGGCGGGCGGCCCGCTTTAACTTACCAGAAACCTAATGCGGGCCGCATTAGCCTTGTATTCGTAGAAAACACAACCAGCTTCGATCAGACGCGATTTTTGCACGAAATCCAACTTCTAAACACTCCCCAATCACCATTTAGCCACCTCTAAACACCTCCAATCACCTCCAAACTCATCCACTATAAATATAACCCTTCTCCAAGCCTTCCCACACTTTCAACACTCTCAAATCACTCCAAGTTCACTCTCAAATCAGTTGCAAACTCAAGATTCGGGCAGATTCATAACCTTGCACAAAAGTGAGCATAACTTGCTCATTTCTTAATGAAATCACTTGATTCTTCTTCCTAATTGCTTGGATAATCATAGGGTATGATTCCTTGACTTCTCCTTGGAGAAATCAGACCTGGAAATCCCCTGAAATGATCCAAAAACTTTCTGTTTTGATTTATGTTTTTACAAACTTGTTTAAACTTCATCCAACTTGTGTCTAACACATCTCACACCAATGTCCTAATGCTTACAACCTCTTTGATGGTTGGTTAAGCTTAAAAACATGGTTGAGACACTATAAATCAGAGGTTAAAACCTCAAATACTTTATGTTTTGTTAGGGTGTTTTGACCCACAAGTCATGTTCGAGCTAGTTCTTGATGTAGAGTGATTATGGAACAACTTGGGTTGTTCCAAACATACAATCCTCACATGATTTGATGATTTCTCTTAGTTAGATTGTTTATATTCTACTAATCCTAAGTTTGTGACCCTCCTTGGTTGTCTTTACATCAAGAGAAGTGGTGAACATTCAAGGGGTTCCTAAATGGAAGCTTGTCTTCCTACCCCATACATGACATCTATGAACAACTTGAGGTGCCTAAATGAAGATCTTATTCTTCTACCTCCTACTTGAATTATTGGACTTAATAATATATAATACTTAACCTAAGTATATATACACTCATTCGAACCTTTAATATTAAACTTGTGTTTATATGTTAAAGTAGTAGAATACCATCTAAGACTTAACACTCCAAGTATGATTCTAATGGGCATACTACCCATGAAATACAATATAACCCTAGTGGTTACGTAGTGTCATACAAGAGTATAAGTTAAAGATGATTATTTTGATATCGTACTTTATGTTATGTTAAACTCCAAAATTATAATCTTCCGTTGAACGCCAAACTCACACACCTACGTTTCCTCGTGTAGAAGGACTAGGTGCTCCAAACTAATCCATCCATCAACTCACTCGCGGGATTTCAAGTAGGAAAGCTTGCAACCACCGTGAGTATACTCGATCCCTTTTTCCCCTTTACACTTTGGGATGCAACATGTATAATTATGCAAACATCTTTAAACTAAACTAAACATACTCAATCCTTGTACAAACATGAAACTAATGTGCTTTACTTATGATTCTTGTATGCTCTATTTGAACGATTTGGAACGTATATGCTCATTAACTTTGCTAGCCCACCTTAACAATTATAGCGCTATAGGATTTACGCACCGCCCTTGAGACTTGGGGGTATTGTTAAGTTAAACATTTACTATCCCGCTATCAATTGGGATTAGACTATTTTATGCGTTGGATTCTTGGGTTTGATCATAGTGTACGCCAAAATTGCATACTAGTAATTCACATATTATGAATCATGTTGGATTTGAGCTTTTATTCTATTATGCTATGTAAACAAACTTGTATACTCGCTCATTGCCTTTGCATTGAAACTCTATTTTAATACATGTTGCAGGTTGATTATTGAAGTATGGATGAATGATGAAACAAGTTTAGGGTGGACTAGATACACACCTTTAATCTATTTATCTTTTTATGTTATGTTATTTGTTGAAACAATGTTGTATTTTGTTTTGAATATTGTATGACAATTTAGCATTTGCAATGAAATTTGAATTTAATTAAATATTGTCACATAGTGTTATGAAGTCTCTAGCAATCTATACACACTTCGTCTCATCCCGATGTTTCCGCCATCGGTTGGGGTGTGACATATGTAACTAGTTTGCATATATTAGCCGAAACGGGTCAAACCATATCATTTTCATCTCGAAATCTAGAATGTGTTTAGTTTACCCATATTAAACAAGTGTCCAAGCTTGTTGAGTCAAAACCACATTCTAAACCGGTCTTCGCTTTATCATGCGTTTGAACCGTGTCTTCCTTTTGAAAACTAACCGGTCTAAGTCTAAGCTTAATTAAAGACCCGTTAGGATTCTAATAGGTTATTAAAAACCTTCGTTCCAGATTAGGAGCCAAGTAAAAGCTATGTACACTTGATGTATTTGATTTATACTTTGCTCAGGTAAATACTCTTAATTTATTTTCCCTATACGGGCTTCGGATACGGTATTATATTAATACCGCTTGGTCGGGTATGTAGTCATTTAAATCAGATTGTGATTAATGTATTTACATAAGTCGTTTTATTCTGTATTATTTGGTGTATGGCCTTTGGGGGTTAAATGACTATGTCCCGGATATCCTTGGCATCATTCAAAGAAATGGCCACGACCTAAGCACGGGGTGTAGGCGTACACCTGATAGTTGCATTATGTAAAAACTGATAATCCACTTAAAGGAATCACCCTTGTGGGCATTATACATGTGGCGTGTCAGTTAATCTTGTCCGGCCCTACAAACCGGCCCTGATGGACGACAAATAAGTAAAACTGTATACAAGATTATTTTTAAATAATTGTCCCAAGTTATAAAAGATATTTTTGCCTAAGTGCATTCAAATTAATTTTCAAACTCTTTTCAAAATGAGTCAGTTAAGTTGTATTTACCAGTGTAAACTGACGTATTTTCCAAAAAGGCTAAGTGCAGGTACTATACGTAATAGGCTGGCTACTCCAGGCATCAATAATCAAGTCTCGCAAGCTCTAGATGTTAAAGTCTGTTGAACAATTTCCTTTTTCTTTCGATCCGCCTATGGATCTGTTTCAATTATTTTGTGATACTTAATATTACAATTTATTCAGTTGAAATGAATCTATCTTTTGCTTCCGCTGTGCATTTTAAATTGTGTTGTTTGACTATGATGATATCAACTACGTCACGATACTCCCCACCGGGCCCACCGGTAATATGTGGAAATATCGGGGTGTGACAGGTGGACTCCAACTCCTCTTTGCAGTTTTGATATTTTTCTATCATTGACTGTAGTTGGTCTCTGATTATGGATGCTTCATGGTTTAAGGTGTTGATTTCTTGATCCTTTTCAGTTAGTCTATTATTGAAATCACTTTTAGTTTTTCTAACATAATTTCACTAACTTGGACCTTTTCACGAAGGTTTTCATTTACCTCCTTGATGTTAGCAAATGCTATGATGCACTTGTGTGAACACGGTTCTTTTAGAACTTTAGGCGATACCTTCGAGATAGCAAGCTTCAAATGATCAACAAGCTTGGAGTTTGTGGTATTATTTGGATAGATATTGGCTTCTTCTGCATTACCCTCTTCACAAACAAATGTTTGTCTTAGGTTCTTTGAAGTTTCACCAACCGAGCTTTCACCAACGGAGTTTTCATTTTCTTGAGACTCTTCACCCGAGGTATGATCACAAGCCATAAAACAAAAGTTTGCATGTTCATCATTTTCATTTTCTATTAAAGCAAAATTATCGTCAGTTAAGTTTTCAGGCAAACTGCTCCAATCAACATAGCCTTGTGTGAAAAAGCTTTGTTGATTTGGCTCAACTGCTGCAGGAGAAGGAATGGTTTGAGGTGCTGGAACATGTAATATGGGCATTTGACCATACTGAACTTGAGGAAGTGGTGCTTGGCTATATTGCACAGGTGAAGGACTATTAAAATGGGTTGTGTTTTGAACACTTGATGTAGGGGCATTTGGGGTATTTTGATAAAAGTGTGTTTGATTACTAGCATGAGGTCTTTAATCTGGATAGGTAATGTCAGGTGCCGAGTTTTGACTCCTGCTTTCCGTAGAAAAATGACCTAGCTGATTACATTTAAAACACTTTATCTTGGACTTGTCCAACCTAACCCTAGATCTCCCATTAAGTCCTGGATAACTTCTACCAGTTTTCTTATAAAAATTGTTACTCTCACACTTAGTAGAGCCACCTGGTGCAGAATATCCATTTCCTCAAGATCAATGGGATCAACGTACTTAAGATAATAAAAAACAAATGACAGATTATCTAGATTATGACTGTCATCACTAGTAGTAAATGCATAGTTTGAGGAATGTTGATCAAAATTGATTACTGTTAATATGTCAATAAAGTGATCATAACTCTGGTCATTTATCATTCATGTTGATGAACTTTCCTGACCTAGAAGTGCTGTGTTTTCGAATACATATTCGTCAGACACTTTTCCAGTTTATTGGAGGTTCTGTTTTCTAAACAAGCTTTCTTTCAATGGTCAAGAGCTTTCAATGAAGCTGGGTCAGTGTCATATCTTTGAAATCTGAACTTGTTCTCATCACTATTGCAATTGTATCCTATTTCTCCGGTAAAGACCTTAGAAATCGGTTACTTAAAGTTGATTTTGTTAACTCTTTGTTCACTATTTTTAACTCACTAATTAAACATGAAAACCTTTCAAATTTCTGTGTAAGGGTTTCTCCATTGACATGAGTGAAAGTCTCATACTGTTGGTTGAGAATCTCACGAGTGTTCTCAAGAACTTCCTCTGTACCACCAAACTGCTCTTTCAATGCATCCCATAACACTTTAGCACAATTACAATATGACTGCCAGCATATTTATAATTCGGAAATGCCATAGCCATGATGCTGAAGGCTTTCGCATCGAGCTCAAATTTTTGATAATCTTTCTCTGATTAGTTTTCAGGCTTCTTTGGCTCAGATACATTTGGGTTTTCGGTACTTGGTACCATTGGGACATGTGGTCTGAAAACCACAAATCTCCAACACCTTGTATTTTGTTAAGATAGCATATTTTCCATCCTACGTCGCCAGATATTGTATTAAGATCTGACGCACATAGGTGGTTTATTGCTGGAGCCTGTGTTGTGGGGAACATTTTGTGGCATTTTCTAAAGTTCTTTTAAAGAAAAAAAGAGTCCGTCAGAGACACTTTATCAGTTCTTCACTAAACAACTCTGAGCTATGAACTGAAATTGGATCTTTGAAGAGCTGATCTTTTTGTCTTAAACTAATTGTGAAATCAAGTTTAACCGTGAACAAACTCTGATACCAATTGTTAGAAACTGAGTTTCTTTGTTTGCGAACAAGTATTGATTATCACGATAATATTCACAAACTGGAAGTCATCATCAACGATTATTTTTCATTAATCATCATAGATTCAAATGTTTTACAAATCGACTGACTCTAAAGACTCCTCCTCAGCTGATTAGACAAACAAATCAGTTCGTACAAGAGAAAATGTGAGTGTGTGTGATAAATAGACCACTAACATGTGTGATCTATTTATATAAGTACGAAAGCTCTCTTCAGTGATTGGCTGACGTCACCATGATAACGACATCTAACATTCCTAACAGAAAAGAATCCTCAGATGTTAGCAAACATCTGAACAAATCCTATCCTCTGATCTAGGCTATACTGAACACTAACAAGATAAATATTGTTACATTGAGAAAACACTGTCTAAGCTATCCTTTGTTGCAGTTGTCCACACATCTGTTTTTAGCCTAATAGATGTTTTGTTTTCTTCATCAGGCCTTTGCTTGATTAGGGCTTTGGTCTTCAACAGATGCTAGCCTTCAACACATGTTGGTAATCTTAAACAGCGGTTCCAAGTCTTCATCAGATGTTAGCCATCCACTTGATCATATGTTCTGAGTAGGTATTCAAGATTCATTATCTTTGGGGAGAGACTAGTTCAATCTTTTGCTTATTTCTTGATTAGTGGATCATGCTTTGGCTTTTGGATATCATCTGTTCTTTTGTATGTTTAACATATTATAATAATGTCATGTATTATGTTAATTAATATAATTAGTTATGGGTTTAAAAATATGAAATTTATAATCAATATTCGTTAGTTCCACTAAAATAATAAATGAAAGTGAAAGATTTCGATATTTTATTATTTGATTATCGTCACGTATCATGTACGATTAAAAAACCAGACTAAAAATGTTAATCTTATAAAGCAAATCAGTTAGTTCGGTTATATTTTTATAAGGGAAACATTAACTAAGTCAACCTTGTTACTAACAGTTAGTTGAAGTTATGAATAGAGGGATTGTTTTGTAAATAGTTGGAACTTGGAATATAAGAAATAAATTAACAGGGTTAAATTAAATGGTCAAACCCAGTTAGCATCGTTTGGAAAGTGCATGGGCTATTATGTAATTAAAAAATTGATGAAATTGTTAAAAAAATAAATCCCAATATAAAATTTATTATTTTAAATCAAAATATGTAATAATCATTAAATTTGATATATATAATTATTAGATGAGTTTGATGAATTTATCTATTTTTGGCATTTTTTTAAAATATTGAAACCAATTAAATTGGTATTCTAGGATTTTGCCATGTTTAATAATTCTGGAAATATATACATATAGTTTTGATTATTTTTATTGAACAATTATTTTATATATTTTTAAGTCCCCAACAGAACCTAATTTCCTAAAATTAATAGATTGTCCATTAGATTAATATTTCGTTTATTTATTTTTGGTGATTATTGTTTAGATATAATCCGTTCCTTTTCGTGTGGAAATTCTCGTGGATCATTTCCTTGCAAACAGTGAATAGATCTATTTCTTCCCCTTTTTAGTCATTACATATTTTTGGGGTGTATCATGTGTCTTATAATTAAATCAACAACATGCAAAATCAACATGTCACAATGTGTTTTAAAGCTTATGTTTCTATTGTTTCAAATTTCTGTTTTTTATTGTTTCATGTTTCTGTTGTTTCTAGTATCTATTGTTGCATATACATGTATTTATATGTTTACTCTTTTTGTGTCGCAAGTTTCATTTGTGGATCCCCGACTGACTAGGTTCTCCACATCAATGAGTTGAACTTAGTATTGCCACCATTAGATTCGCTCTTCGGTGCTTGAATCTCATTGTTTCTATTGTTTCATTATTGTTGATATGGTTGGTTGGTTGTTGTTGTTATTATGGTGATTGTTGTTATTGTGAGATAATATGGATGTTTCTACTACACTTGAAGTTGCATGCTAAATTATTTTAAATAAAATAAATAAATTAATACAAAAAAATATTTTATTTAAATTCAGATCTATTCACCAACTTTGTGTTGACCCAAAACCTTTTTACGCATGATATAGTTACACAAGTTGGAAATAGAGTTGAAGACAGAGACACCTGAGACATGCCTTAGATTAATAAATTGGATTTTATTTTTTTCTTGATGAATTTGAATATTGTATGATTTATTTGAGAGTTCTATGTAACGTGTGACAAATTTAATTTGATCATGTTTTAAACATTAAACTTATAATAGTTGTCATGAGCTATGGACAATCATCATGCCTATACCATTCCGCTGCGGGTCAGGTTGTGACAGATTGGTATGAGAGACAATGACTATAGGGAATTATGTTTAGGTTATTAGACCCTTAGACTTAGACTATAGTTGATTAGATACCCTAGGTACCTTATGTGCTTAATTGTTTAATTATCTTAGCTTATAAATGTTTAAAGCACCCATGATTTAAATTTTCTAATGTCACATACATATGCATGTGAGCACTTTTTATTGTTATATGCTAAGTATTATATGCCTTACATGTCAATGTGTGCCTTATTATTAATCTATAATTTATTATTTCTTTTTTCTTATCACGCTTGAACACACCTTATATTATACATGAATATTAAATATCCTAATATTATAACTCGCCTATTCATGTATATCTAAATTTTGAATTGATTTATTTTCTTTTAATGCTTTCAATCGTTCTTGGGGTTTGATTTTATTTCGTTTTTGAGTTTCGATTTCGATTGAGATTTCATTCTCGACAAAGTGAGTTCATGCTACGGACATGTACTAACTGGAAGGGTTAAGTATTGGTGGTTGGGACGTCCTGTCTAGGCTGGTATTCATATAGATCCAATTAGTGGACCAGTTTGCCAAATAATTACGTGTCCATGTTAATTCGCGGATGCTATCCAAACACATCATTTTAAAACACCACAACTCGAGTCATTTATTAATTCACGATTTTCTTTAGGTTAAATTGTACGCCAACGGGTCAACATATGCAGACCATGTGAAAGCTCGGTAATTGCAGGTGCACACGTAATGGCGAAAGTGAAGCACGGAAGTCATACTAAATCCTACGATGTGCCAAACCTATGAGTTTTCAATGTTTTATGATGAAATATTATTTTATCATTAGTTTTATTATTTTTCTCATATTACATGTGGCGATTACATCGTTTCGTGTTTTTACCACCAAAATACATCTTTAAATATTCCACGAGATTCTAATGATCTTTAAATAAACCACCCTACCTTTTTTTGTACTTGTCAAAGGGTTAGACTTATGCTACCCTTTGATGCTCTATAATATTTTCATGTGATTTATATTCTTGAATTATGTGATCTTCCTAACTTCCATGATTTCACAAATCCATGAATTCCAATCATCTATCCATTTATTCTTGTTATGGGTTGTACACCTTACTTAGGTTTGCCTCTCGCAGATGAGGCCTTATCGTCACTGTCGTCGTCACCCAAGAATCTCTAACTATCTAATGGCAACTTTAGTAGCTGAACAAATGGCCGCAATTATTCCTACCATCGTCATTCAACTTCAACAGGCGCTCAACGCCAACGCCTCCACAAATCAGATCGACAAGGCTGAAGCCGAATTGCCTTCCCACAATGACAACCATGAAAGCCATGAAGTCGACCAAAACTATGTCGTACCGGCTATTCCGCTAAACCAGGTTGCCCCTAATCATCCACCTGATAGAAACCTTATCGGGGATATTTTCCACAGTGCCCCACCTGTTGAAAACAACACCCAGTCAACTCCCTGTGCCGAATGTGTACTTACTGTGAGTATTATGATCACTTCATCAATACCTGCCGACACTATAGACCTCAAACCATACCACCTATGGCTTCATCAAATGCACAAAACGTAACACCTCCAATTGATTTTTATCTATCAGTGGATAGACATCAGTGGTTGAAACACTGATGTTGGTCAACAGTGGTCAACAAGGAAATGAAGAAACAAAGGTTGTCTTTCAGCAGTGGGTAGATTGTCAACAATCAGTGGTTTGAAACAATTAGTGGATATGGACAGACTTTTAAGGATTTATGAAAAATTTTCATTTTAACTATTTTTAAGGATGAATTTTTGATTTTCTGAAAACATTTTAATGCCCTTTATGCATGGAAAACCAATTTTTTGCTTGTTAGTCCATGTTAAGCATGCCAATCATAGAGATCAAGCTTTTAAAGGTGGATGTTTCTAATGCTTTTGTTAACACATCTGCCAGCTGATCTTTAGATGGAACATGATGTAGAGAAATCAAACCTTTTTCATAGCAATCCCTCACAGAGTGATGTCTGATGTCAATGTGTTTGGTGGTTGAATGGGAAACTAGAGTTTTGATGATATTTTCAGCTGCTTGACTATCTAACATGAGAAGAGCCTTTAGAGCAATTATACCAAAATCCAGTAACTGATTTTGAAGCCACAACAGTTAGGTTGTACGGCTTGCAGCAACAATGTATTCTGCTTCAGTAGTGGATGTGGAAATAGCTGCTTACTTTTTGCTTTGCCAAAATACTAAGCAATTGCCTAGGAATTTGACACCCTCCTGATGTAGACTTCCCGGTGGTGTTGCATCCAGCAAAATCACTATCTGAAAAACCTGAAAGCTTAACATTCCCATTAGCAGGTACCAGATACAAAGTGTGGGAACACCTTTTATGTATCTGAATATCCTTTTCACAGCAATGAGGTTAGACTTTCTAGGTGATGACTGGGATCTGGCACAAACACATGTTGCAAACATGATGTCTGGCCTAGATGCTGTTAGGTATAATAAAGACCCAATCATGCTTCTATATAAGGTCTGATCAACCAAGTTATCTTTCTCATCAGACATGACAAGCTTTGTGGTTGCTATGTGTGTACTACATGGCTTACAATCATTCATCTCAAATTTGTTTAAAATATCTTTTACATATTTTCTTTGATGAATGAAAGTTCCATTTTGCAATTGCTTAACTTGGAGGCCAAGAAAGCATTGTAGTTCACCCATTGCACTCATTTCAAACTTAGCTGTCATGAGTTGTCTGAACTCTTCACACATTGCATTGCATGTGCTTCCAAAAATGATGTCATCCACATAAATTTGGACAATCATCAAATCTTTTCCTCTCCATTTTAAAAACAGTGTTTTATCAATCTTACCTCTTGTAAATCCAATAAAGATAAGAAAGGTGGAAAGAGTTTCATACCAGGCCCTTGGTGCTTGTTTCAAGCCATATAAAGCTTTGTTTAGTTTGTAGACATGATCTGGATAAAAAGGATCTTCAAAATCAGGAGGTTGACAAACATATATCTCTTCCTGAATTTTTCCATAAAGGAATGCACACTTGATATCCATTTGAAACACCTTGATGTTGTGGTTGACAGCAAAGGCTAAGAACAATCTAATGGCTTCAAGTCTTGCTACAGGAGCAAAGGTCTCATCATAATCAATACCTTCTTCTTGTCTTTAACCTTGAACCACAAGCCTATCTTTGTTCTTGACAACAATGCCCCTTTCATCTGTCTTGTTCTTGAAGACCCACTTCGTGCCAGTTGGACTTACATCCTTTGGCAGTGGTACAAGTTCCCATACTTGTTGTCTCTTGAACTGTTGGAGCTCTTCTTTCATAGCTTCTACCCAACTATTGTCTTTCAGTGCCTCTTGGTACTTGACTGGTTGATGGAGTGATAGACAGCCAGCAAAAAGACAAATATTTTGGGATTGACTTCTTGTGAGAACCCCTTCATTTATGTTGCCAATCACTTGATCAGGTGGATGAGAAGGAAGATTAGATCCGCCTTGTATGGAATAATGGCATTTAGAGGTGAGTGATGCAGATGTGAATCATCTAATCTAACATCTGTTGGAGACTTTGATGAACCAACATCTGTTTGAAATGGAGGTGGAGGAATAGGAGGAATGGGTGTGGCACAATGTTGATTTTTATCCACTATTGATGGATTTTTATAAACAGTGGTTGGAGAAGAAGAGATGGCAAAGGTTAAAGGGCTACTTTGGTCAATAACTGTTGTTGCAGCAGTGGATGAACTTTGACAGCTGTTTTGAACATCTGCTGCTCTGGTGGTGGATATGATTTTGTATTGTGGGATCACAACATCATATCCACAGTCTTGTGATGGAGATTGTGGAGTACCTGCAGGGTTAGTCTTGACAGACACATCTTCAAATGTAAATTTATTAAGGTCAAACATTTCATCAGGGTTTGCAGGGATTTTCAGTGAAGAAAGTTCATTAAGCTTTACATTAAGAGTCTCTTCCACACACCTAGTCCTTGTGTTAAACACTTTATAGGCCTTGGCAGTGGTTGAGTATCCTAGATGGTAACCACAATCTACTTTGGCTGCAAATTTTGAAATTGAATCTTTTAAGTTTAGAATAAAACATGGGCAGCCAAAGATTTTAAAGTATGAGATCAGTGGTTTGATTTTGAACAGAGTTTCATAGGCAGTCTTTTGATGCATGGGGTTTATCAAAACTCTGTTCTGCACATAACAAGTAGTGTTTACAGCCTCTGCCCCAAAATTTAATGGTAAACCTGAGTCTGCAAGCATTGTTCTAGCAGCTTCAATCAAAGTTCTATTTTTCCTTTCAACCACCCCATTTTGTTCTGGTGTTCTTGGGATGCTGTACTGCCTTACAATCCCTTTTGACACACATAAATCATCCAACTCCTTGTTTCTAAACTCTGTTCCATTGTCACTTCTAAAGATTTTTATTGGCAAGTCAAATTGCTTTTCAACCTGTTTGACAAAGTCTTGCAAAATACATGCAGTCTCATCTTTAGAATATAAAAAGTAAGTCCATGTAAACCTAGAAAAATCATCTACAATGACTAGACAATATCTTTTCTTTTTCAAGCTCATGATTTTTACTGGGCCAAACAAGTCCATGTGCAACATTTGCAAACACTTGGTTGTTTTGGACTCTTCAATGAACTTGTATGAGCTTTTATGTTGTTTACCTTTTAGACAGGAAACACAATGCTCAGAACAAGTGAAAAGTTTTGGTGGAAGACCTCTTACAAGGCCTTGTTTTGAGAGTGTAGTGATAGTCTTAAGATTTGTGTGCCCAAGTCTTCTGTGCCATAATTCTGTCTCTTTGTTAGAGGCAGCTGAGAACAAACAAGCATCAGTCATTGGGTTATCTTTTGACATATCAACTACATACACATTGCCACTCCTTTGAGCAACAAGCTGCGTTTTACCCCTGGCTATGACTTCTTCAATCTTTTTCACCATTTCTGGCCCAACAATCTTGCAGTTATCCTTAGTGAAGAATGACCCATAGCCTTTGTCACTCATTTGTGAAACACTAAGGAGGTTGAACTTCAGATTTTCAATAAGATTGGCATTCTCAAACTTGAGCTTCCCAGCCTGAACTATCCCTGACCCCAACACATTTCCTTTCGAATTGTTACCAAAGGATATATCACCCCCTCCATGTTTTTTGAAATCTTTGAGTAGGGCTCTACATCCTGTCATGTGCCTGGAGCCTCCACTATCCACATACCATAAACTATCTAAGCATGCAGAAGCTCCCTGCACATCAAGTAAACAATTAGTTCAGGAGGGTCTCCAAAGCTAATAAGTCTTTGGATGGGGTTTTAGATAGGTCAGCCTCAAGTCTAGGAGCATGGACAGTGGTTAGATCAGGGTTTTGAACATTTTTGTCTAACCACTATTGTGGACCATTTCCTGTCAGATGTTGAAAACTAAAAGGATGCCTATTCACTTTGGGTTTAGATGGCTTTTTGTAAGATTCATAAACATGTGGGACCCTTTGGTATGGTGGTTAACATTTTCCTCTTTGGAATTGGTTTGATGGTGGTGCATCTGTCACTTGCACTTCTCTGGGAGCAGAGGTTTTGTTCAACTGTTTTGTAACAACTATTTGGACAGACACAAAAGGTTGTTTGTTCTTGATGGATGATTTTTGAGGACTCACCAGTGTTTTTGAAGTGTACTCTTTTCTTTTAACCTCAAAAGTTTTGAGGTACATACACTGTTGAGTGAGATGATTGGTTTTTCCACAGATGGTGCACTTAGGTGCAGGCTCAATTACACTTGTTTTGTTTATATCAAAAGCTTTTAGATGAAAACAGTCCTTTGTGGAATGGTTTCTCTTTTCACAAAAGTCACAAAACAAATTTTTAACTTTTTCTCTTCTCTTCCTCTTTTCAACTTCCTTTTCAACAGAGTTTTTAACCTCTGTTGGGATGTCTTTGAGATGAATGACCTTAGCCTTAGGTGCTTTGACACCCTCAACTATGGAAAAATCCATAGGCTTGAAATTCTCTAGGACGTCACATTCATTTGACCAGGTGGGTTTGCATTGATATTTTTCTCTCTCTTTAAAGGTTGATGACCCTTCTGGTTTTTCTAAAATGATTTTGTTACCATTGTTATCAGTGATTTTAATTTCTTGACCATCCTTGTTCTTAGGAATTACTTCAACTAAGCTAGAATCAATTTTAGCATTGTTTTCAGTTTGGTCATGTTTTCTAAAGCCTATGCCAAACTTTACATTGCTCCTGATCTGCTTTTCTAACATAAGCTCATAACCTTTACAAGACTCCACCCATTTTCACAGGTGATTTGGGTGGATTCAAGCTCCTTTTCACAAACATGGTATTTTTCTACCATAGTTTGGAGTTGGTCTTTGGTTATGCTGTGTTCATGTTTCAGACTGTGGATTTCATTTTCCTTTTCATACAATTTATTTTTCAACTCTTTGACAGTTTTTTCAAATTGTACTTCATCTTTTAAAATCTTATCCGTAAGGTTTTCATTCACCTCTTTTATATTTGCAAATGCAATAATGCATTTATCTGAGCACAAATTTTTCAAGACCTGAGGTGATACCTTAGCTGCAACCATCATGGCACAATCACATTCATCCTCACACACTCTTCCATCCCATGGGTCAGCAATAGATTCCAACAGTGGTTCAGATTATTTCTTCTCTAATAACTGTTCACCAACAACAGCAGTAACCACTGCTTCAGCAACTTCATCCACTGTTTCAGCACTGGGCTCCACTTCATCAGATTCTTTCCTTTCTAGAATTGACTCTAATGCCATAAAACAAAATTCATCACAAGGAACATCAGAATTAGCAAATAGAGCAAAATTTTCACCAGTCAAATCATCAGGCATACTGCTCCAATCAACAAAGCCCTGAGTAAAGAAACTCCGTTGACTGGCCTCTACTGGAGCAGATGTTTGTGCAGTATGTTGTGGTGCAGGTTGTTGCACTTGGACCTAAGAGACAGAGGCTTGGACATACTGAATTTATGGAACAGTGGTTTGAACATATTGCATTGGAACTGTGTTTACAGGATGTGCAAAATGGGTAGTGTTCTACATATGAGGATCAGTGGTATACTGGGAATAGTGCACAGTGTTTTGTTTGTGTTGTTGTCTTGGGTTAGGGTGAGTTATGATTGGACCACTATTTTGACTCCTACAATCCCTAGCAAAGTGACCAAGCCTGTTACACTTGTAGCACTTAATTTTGGACTTATCCAACCCCACTTAAAATTCCCATGCAGTCCTGGAAACTTTCTACTTGTTCTCTTGTAAAATTTGTTGGTTCTTACATTCAGGAAAACCAATTTGTGCAAAATTTCCATCTCTTCCAGATTAGTGGGATCAAAATGTTGGAGGTCATTGAGTTCAAAGGTAAGTTGTCAGAGTTCTGGTTTTCCCCATTAGCTGTGAAAGCATAATTGGGAGAGTAAGGCTCAGAGTTGTTGAAGGCTCCACCTGCAGTTATGTCAATGTAATGATCATAACTCTGGTCCTTACTATCACTAGAAGACTCTTCTTGACCCAAAAGTGCTGTGTTACCAAAGGTGTAATCATCAGCAACCTTTCCAGATTCCTGTAACTTCTTTTTCAGGTTCAGCTCTCTCTCATAAGTGAGAAGCCTACCATGAAGTTAGGTCAGACTTAACTCTTTGAAACCCACATAATTTCTGCTCATAAAAGCTATAGTGTCCCACTTGTCTGGTAATGATCTAAGAGACCTACTATTTAATGTGGACTTTGCAAATTCAACATTAACCAGTTTAAGTTCACTAATGAGACAACTAAATCTTTCAAACTGTTGGGTCAGTGACTCTCCTTTGACATGACAGAATGTTTCATATTGTTGGTTTAAAACCTCCCTGTTGTTTTCTATAACCTCTTCTGTCCCACCAAACTTCTCTTTCAGTGCATCCCAAAGCTCTTTGGCACTATTACAATGTAATAGTCCGGCATATATGTCATTTGGAAGAGCTGAAGCCACAATGCTAAAAGCCTTTGCATCTAATTCTATTTTTTGAAAATCCTGATCTGAATAATTTTCAAGGGTTTTAGGCAATTGGGCCTTGGGATCTTCTGTGCTTGGCACCATTGGAACATGAGGTCCAAAGATGACAGACTTCCAGCAGCCGGTGTTTTGCTGAGCTAAGACGTGACCCATCCTATGTTGCCAGATACTGTATTCAGATCTAACAAGCATAGGTGGCTTGAATAGTGTTACGGTGTTGTGAGGGTCCTATGAGTGTGAAGTCATCTTGGTTGTTTTACAGAAGTTTGCGAATAATCAACTTTAGATGTGATTACACTTGTACTTGATACCGTGGTTGAAAACCGGTGATCATAATTGCTTAATTTGATGTTTTTACACAAGTTTTAATTTCGAATGGCCTACTTTTGATTAGATATGTATTTTGCAGGTCTAG
Organism: Helianthus tuberosus; assembly: GCA_030545235.1. Lineage (NCBI taxonomy): Eukaryota > Viridiplantae > Streptophyta > Magnoliopsida > Asterales > Asteraceae > Helianthus > Helianthus tuberosus. Next base: position 94,136,591 of record CM060449.1, read on the forward strand.
CGGAGTTAAAGGAGCTTTTCGGGAGCTTTACGGGTCACCGGGATGAAAAACGAGCCACCGGGAAGCGAAACGGGTCAACCGGGAGCAAGGAACACGAAAAACAAAAAGTGAGACTTACACATGCTGTCGTCGACGCCCTCCTGGGCCGTCGGCGACGCCGCTTGAACTTGTCCGTAGCCTCAAAATGTCCGTAGACAGCGATTTAAGGCAACGACATCTTTTGATATTTCGGCACACCATCGACGACGGGCCCTAAGGCCGTCGGCGACAGTCCTTCCTTCTTCCAGACGCGCAATGTTGAATTCTAGGGTGTTTGAACAATCTAAAAACATCTTAGTCATCATTATTCGGGAGTTACATCTTGACTAGAGTTTTGAACTTGATCTTGGAGCCTAGTCTCACCCATCTATCATCACCAATCCACCTACCATCATCTCTATCACCGAAATCAAGATCCGAATCATTATCACTTTCATACACACAACCCTAATTCAATCAATCATCCATCCTTTCATCATCACCATTCCAATACAAACCCTAACCACCATTCCATCATTCTTAAAGCTTCAAGATGATTCAAATTTAATTCCAAGCATCTGTTGATCAAGTCTTGTTCACCATGAGCGGCTAATTTCTTGGAGGTTTCACCCCGGTGTAGACTTTTGTAAGATTCAGGGTTTATTATGTTTTGATGTTTGCTTTGTGACAACTTGAATTACATTTGAATCTTGAGACAATTGTCCTACATTTGTATTGAATTTGCGAATTGTCGAGTAAATGATTAAATTTGACTTTGTGAAATGAATACACGTATTTATGCCTTGTCTTTTGATAGGATTTGCTAGTCCAAAGTAACGAAGTGCATCGTGGTCCGTTGTCTATGACGTTGATAGCGATTGGCACCTAAGCTTTGTGATTGTTGACCCGTTAATGAATTATTTCGAGTAAATCAAATTAAAACACATAGTAACCCTAAGTCTTGCATTTGTTGAAACCGGGTGTGAGCCTTGTTTACATATCTTGTTTTTAAACCATCAATTACGTTTATTGCAATTGTGTATTTCTTTTAGTCAATCCAACCTATTTGCTATTCACATTTTAACATCTTTTCAAAATCGACAAAAATACACAAAAACAAAATAGCAAGCTTCATAACTGTGACATCTTTTGAGAATTCATCCAAATCTATTCGCAAACCACATACTCTTCGTGGTTCGACCCCTTACTACCACTAGCTATTTTTAAGGGTAATTTGGGACTATAAATATTATCTTTGACCAGAGCGTGACACTCCGATCAAATTTTGGCGCCGTTGCCGGGGAGTGCGTGCGCTTTGTGTTTGGATATTGTTTGAATTTGCGTGATTAACTGTTTAATTTGCATAATTTCTTTTCTTGTACTTTGTCTTTTTCCTTGTTACGCGGGGTGTGTTACTTGTGCAGGTTACAGGTAGTGCATGCATACGCGGAATTCCAGGAGGACTTCACCGTTAGTATACGAACTGAAAATCGAAAGAGTTGCAAGAAGGAATTAGCAAGCCGGTTGGAGGTAACACTTGCTTCTAGCCAAGTCACCCAAACACCATAATTTAGGATCGTTTTGCGACCTATATGAGTCGTTCAGAGTCAATACAAAACTGTTTGAAAGGCGGAAACAGTCAAACAACCTAGAATCAGTGATAGAAAGGTGTAGAAAAAGAGTATGATGCTTAAAACAAGCTTCTCATTGATATTTGACTTGATTACATGGTGAAAATTGGGCAGCACTTCGTTACACCTTCACTAATTTCGTACCAAATGAGAAGCACCACTGCCATATATATAGGCAGTTAATTTCGCATGAAATAACCACTTGTAATTTCATGTGAAATAACACTACTTAATTTCGTGCGAAATTGCTTCAAAACATCATAAAATTACATTTGGACCCATATACAAGCTACCGACATGACCTAGACTTTAGACGTAGGCTATAGACATTATGTCACACCCTGGCTTTTGCGGAAGCGTGGGTTTATTTGGTGTGACTTCTTAATACCATAGCAATAATCATAACAATGCTATATGATAAAAACACAAGATGCTCATCCATTAATATAGTTAGAAAATACCATAACATAATTGTCTTGAATCATCAACCCAAAATAAGTTACAACCATGACTTGTTTAAAAATGAGTTCCCAATGGACTCAATAAAAGACCTTAAATAAAACGAAGTTTGGAGACGTGTGACCCGTCCAGGCAAGGGTTACACCTCCCAAACCCTACACCCCTGGATGACATCTTTTATTTAACACGCAGCTTAACGTGCATCACCCGCCGGATCCGATCAATTCCCTGAAATACATGTAGTTTGAAAAATAAACAAAAAGTTGAGCGAGTTCATGTGTATGTGAGTATGTATAAACCTTTGTAAACGATGTATGTATAACCTGTCACACCCCCAAAATCCACACGCGGAGTACTACCGCTTGGGAGCGTGACTGACCAGGATCAAGCCACCAATCATATAGAACAATGTAAATAGTAAAAGTAAATGTAATTAAACCAACCCAATCCATATGAAAGGTGTTCAAAACATAAGTATAAATCCAACGTTTAGCGGAAGCATATGAGTAAAAGCCCAACATAGATAAAGTATGTAATGTCATAAGGTTTAATCAAAGCAATCACGATCCTTGTCCACAACGACCGCGCCTCCCAGTGCAAGCTCCATGTATACCTAACGACCTGCAAGGCATGTAACAGAGAGTCAACAACTAGTTGAGCGAGTTCACAGAAAGTAAGTTCGTTTTGTAATGTGTGGCTCTACTGGGCCGATAGTATGTTCTATTGGTGGGGGCTTCCCATAGTTGCATATACACTAGACTATTTGTAACCATAAGTGTTCTTCTTACCGAGAACAGTAGTACGTACAAAGTTTACGTAGGTTTTAAGTAAGTGTCCTTCACAACCGAGGACAGGGGTACGCGGGGGTTTACGTAGGTTTTACGTAAGTGCCTGATACAACCGAGGCAGTAGTGAGTATAAGTTCACGTAGGTTTTACGTGAGTGTCCTTCGCAACCTGAGGACAGTGATGAGTACAAGTATACGTAGGTTTTACGTATGTATCCTGCGCATTCGAGGACGATGGTAGATAGTCTAGTAACAGTGTAAGTACGAGTATCTATTCAAATCTCATTCCTTCAATCCCCATTCCCAAACCCTGGGAATCCCATGCCTTAGTAAAAGTGTGAACTCACCTTGGTTTGCTCGGTATATTATTGCTTCTAGTGTTAATTAATGATTAGGTCCGTTACTCACGACCTATGGTACATTGCACATAACTCGATGTAAGTGTTTATATTCAATTAGGGTTTACAAGTCTTTGGTATCCAAACAAATGTGATTCGTGTGATATGTTTACAGATTGTTACGATATAGATTGCACATTTATACAGTAACATACAATAACACGCAGTATCATACAGAAACATACAGTAACATGCAAGGTGTTCTTCATACAGAGTTTTGAACTTGGCATCATAAGTAAACTCGGATCCCTAGTGTTAACATTAGGCTCTAACACTATTGTTTGCAATAAACTCAGACATTTATTCATACATGAAATTCGGACCATATAGCATCAACAAACTAGGATCATGCTTTCCCTTCACAAAGTTTGGACCAAGCACCCCCCACAAAAACTCGGACCAAAACCCCCTCTTAAAACTCGGACCATATAAGCATCTTAATACTCGGACCATATAAGCTTCATAAAAGTCGGACCATATATACTTTATACAACAATCGGACCTTTTCATCAATTACAAAACTCGGACCTTGTGTCCTTTATATAAAGGTCGGACCTTCATGCTTAATAACCAAAACTCGGATTACACATACACAATAAAATTCGGACTTTACATGAAATCAAAAGTCGGGCCAACCATCAATCATGCGAACATTCAACTTCAATGTAACAGTTACGTTTTTTTTTACGATCAAGAAACCCTAATTTCATACATTGGTGAAGAAACACTAACTAAATGGTCGGAACCGAGATAGTCAGGGGGTTTGAATCCGCATAAAAGGTTAGCTCTCTCTCGGTTGATTCAGTTGCAATGGAATTTCTTCTCCGGTGATTCTGCAAAAAAGAACACCGTTAGCCTCGTCAAGGGGAGAAGAGGGTTCTCTCCTTGACCCGACTCCGGCGTGAGAATAAGTATTGGTAATGGAGAAGATAAGTATTTGAGAAGTGAGTGTGAACTGAGTTTGTACCTGAACAGTTCTCCTATTTATAACCGGGAGTTTGGGAGGGAAACCCTGTTATTGAAAAGATGACGGAAGATGCTAACGCCGTAGCGGTTATCTTTTCTTCCGTTAAGTTCTTTGATCCTTCATTAAGTTGTCTCGATCCGATGTGAATGCACACGGATCGTGGTTTGATCTATGGCTGGGGGATTGCCACGTGGAAAGTGATTAAGTAGAGATTACTCTCCAATTGCATGCCTTTGTTGTGATTTCAGGGTTGCTTGTGGTGATGACACGTGTCCAGACGGTTATAACCGTCTGGGTGGTGCACGATTGTATTTCTTTCTAGAAGATTACTGCTGTAATCTGGTGTGACACCTTGCTGTGTGGATACGGACGAGTAAATCCCAAGTCTGGGTAAAATAATATCCAAGTCTGGATATTTAGGCGGAGGTGTTGAACAAAGGATTCTAATCCTTTGTAAATGGAAGAAGGCGCAAGGATTTTATGTTTTCCTTTGGGCGCACAACTATAGATTTGCTGACTGTTTTCTTCCTTTTGTAATACCAGTGCGCGGCCGCGCAAGGCTTAAAAGGCCAAAAGGCCAATCTGTAGTATGGTCTTAAATACTTATCATTAGGTTTTTGGGACCTTACCCCTTCAAGTCCCCCCAGTCTAGTGTTGTACTTATGCAAATAAGTGGAGCACTGGACTTATGAGAGAGAAATGTTTTTGGGCGCGAAAAGATAAGAAAGTTTCTATGAGAAGATTTGAATTTGCTGAGTTTGTAAAGATTTTTTGTAAAAAATCTTTGACTTGACGTTATTGCAGTAGATTGATTTTGACAACCTGTCATTGTCAGTTGCTTTTTATCATTCGTGTTGTACACGCGCGCGTGTAAGCGCGTGTATGTTCTGACATCTTCATTTTCTGTTGCTTGGGGAACTGTGATACCCGGAACAGTGCTGTGACGGTTACCGATGCTATTTATTGCGATGGGTATATAATCGTTTGGGTAACCTCCTTTGTGTAATCATTGTTTTGTTTGAAAATTTCTCCCAATTCCTTGTTCTTAAGAAAAATTTTTCGTCATCCTTTTGCTTATGTCAACCGGAGAACGTCAAGAGGATCTTGTTGAAGATATGCCGACTGATCTTCCACCATTGAAGTGGCCTAGGGCATCGTTTGAGGGTTTGATTCAGAATCTTAAATTTCCAGAGAACTGGGGTGCCTTGTATCCCGAAGATGGGCAAACGGCAGCAAATGCTCCGGCCGGGTATATTACCCTCTTTTGGGATTTTTTCTGTGACGGTAACTTTCGCTTGCCTGTTACCAAATTTTTTCTTGAAATTCTTGGATTCTATAACCTGCACATCTCCCAACTTCACCCTATTGGTATGGTTAGGGTTCGACATTTCGAATTTGTATGTCGGACGATGCATGTGGAGCCAACCGTTCCCCAATTTAGGGTTTTTTATCAGATGCACTGTACCCAAGGGTTTTACTCATTCGTTCAGAGGGCTTCTGCAAAGAAGATTCTTCATCAGCCCCCAAAATCATTTCATGATTGGAAACAGAAATTTTTCTTCATCAAGGCTGGAGTGATTCCGGTGAAGATGACTCTAAGAGGGAAGGACGATATTCCGATTGAATCGCTTCAGACTCCTGTTGATGAGAACTGGTACCAAGATCTGAAGGATGTTCCCAATATTGCTTTGCCGGAGAAAGCCCTAGTTGGAGCCGGCATGAGTTTGAACTGGAAGATGGAACGTGATGATAAACCCGTGTATACTGAGGATGGTCATAGTAAGTTTGGGGCTTTTTCACTGTTTTTTTTTTTTTTTTTTTTTTGACCTGCTTTCTCTTCAATGTAGTTGTTTCTCTATATGTTGTTGCCTTTAAGAGGGAAGGCGGAAGAATGGGAACTATCAAGAAGAAACCTGAAGAGGAGCTCTGGTATCATCGTATTGTGAAGAATTTTGTGCTTCCGCGGGATGCGGACCTATCTGTTCAACCGGCAGCTGGTGCTGGTGAGTTTATCCGTTTTTCCTTTCTTTATTGCTTTGAGTAATTTCTCTGTCTTGCGCTTTTTTGTAGGTGAGTTGTTGAATTTGGGTCTAGGCCCTGAAAAGAAAAAACGCGCAACTACGTCCACTTTCGCGCCGAAGAAAAGTGAGACTGTTAAGACTCAACCTTTGAAGGCGAAAAATGCTGGAGAGAAGAAAGGTACGCGCCGTTCTTCTGTCTCCGGGTGTGATTATGTGGTGGTTTCTGACTCTTTGGAGGGTCTTACTCCTGTAGTGACCATGCGGGAACCGAAGCCAGAACCGAAGGATTCTGCTGATATTCCTCCTTCTAACCCGAATGAGCCTATCGATCTGGATTCCAGTCCCGAACGTTTGGTTCATAGGAAGGCTGGTAAGAGAAAGCCAGCTGATGCTGATGCGGAGGGTCAACCTCCCAAGAAAGTGCAGAGGAAGAAAATTACCAGAAAGGGAAACCTGGATGCTTTTGTTTCAGAATCTATTCCCGGTAAGTATTGCTTTTCTTTGTTTTCTTTGAATGGGTAGGATTTTTATAGATTTTTGTTCGTCCAGAAATTTCTCCTGTTCCTGTAGACGTACCAACTGTGGTTGATAAAGAACTTCCCCCTTCCTCGCCGTGTGCTACCGTTACAAACCCGCTAGAGTCTTCAGAGATAGCTGGGGAAGGTGTTGAGAAAACTATTGAGGCTGAGGAGCCTGTTGGTGCTAATATAGAGACTGAACAGATTGTTGAGCTGGGTGTGGTAAATGATGATAATCAACCGACACCGGAAAAGGAAACTGCTGAGAAAATTCAATCCTCTCCCCCCAGACCTTCTGAAACTATACCTGAGCATACTGAGAAGGCCGCCACTGAGGAGGCAGGTTCATCTGCTGGTGTTGGGAAGCAATCTCCGATTCGTCCAGAAGAAACCTTGGGAGAATATTATTACCGGATGTATGTGGAGAAAGATGCTGCTGATCCTCATGTTCCTGTTTGGAATGTAAAGAAAGGAGATACCTTCTCGGATTGGCGTGTATGCCAAGATTGGTTGCAGGGGATACTTCCGCCTGGCGAGATTAAATTTCAGGAGAGTCAGCCTTACGAACAGACCTATCAGTCTTATTTTGCAGAAACTGCTTCTCATGTTTCTACCACTCACCGTATAGTGCGCGAGTGGTATAGCATGCATAAAGAGCGAGTATCTTTTGAAGCATCACAAAGGAAATTTGCTAAAGATGAAAAACATGTGGCTCAGCTGAAGGCTAAATTAGAAGCTGAACAAGCTAAGTTTGAAGCTGAGCGCAAGACTGAGGAATGGTCAGCGTCTGGTTGGAAAAGAAAGGCTGAAGCTGAAGCTACGCTTTTATCTGAGGAGCGCAAAAATTGGAGGAGAATTTGTGAGAAAGATAATGCCGAGAAGGCAAACCTTCGTAACATCATAAATAACCTCAAGGCTGAGGTTGAAAATCTGAAGAATCAAGATGCGGAGATAGAAAGATTGAAGAAAGAAAAGGCTGACATGGAAGCTATGTTGAAGGAAGCGCGCTCTCATAGGGAACGAAGTGAGCAACGGGAGGTACAGGCTTTAGCCACTCTTGCCGTTAGAGATAAAGAATTAGAGGAACTTACCGCTTTGGTTTCTGACCAGGAACAATTGAAGAAAGATCTGGAGCTAGCGCGTTCTGAGAATACTGAAACCTCCCGCCGCTTGACTGAAGTTGAAGAGAAACTGGAGAATTCAGAAATGGCGCGGGTTTCAGCGGAAAGCGAGCGCGAACCTTTGAAGAATGATATGGCCTGGTTGAAAGATCGCGGGATTGCTTGTGTAAGTTCCTTTCTTCTTTTTCGTTCATGTATGCGCTTTTCTTGTTTTGATGCTTATCTTGATTTCGTAGGTTGCTGAATCTGTATTAAATTCTGAAGAACTGGATAAAACTGTTGCAAATTTGATGGTCGCTGCGCGACGAGATGGTTACGCGCAAGGTTATGCGGAATGTTCCCATCATGTGAATAGCGCTTTGAAAGTTAACTGGGATGATAGCAAGTCTGCTACCTTTGGCGTTAATACTGCCAGCGCACTGGCTGCTGTGAAGACAGAGTTTAATAACTTACAACTTCCAGTGATGGAGTTGATAAATGTGGCGTTGCAATCGGACGATCACGTTGCGCAACTTAAAGAAATCTTTCCGGATGAGGGAGAAGATTTAGATTAGGATGAAATTGTATTGAACAATTTTCTCTCTTTTTTTTTTTTTTTTTTTATGTAGGATGTAGATCCTTGTTTTGTTGGTGCGCTGCTGCGCAAGGAATTTAAACACTGCTGTGTCTAAACTCTTTAGGGCGTATTTGTACGCTTAAAAATAGCAGGTTTCTATTTGTTTTGTTGAATGACTTTACAATATCCTGCATGAGTACAATTACTTTTTCTTTGAGTAAGGCGAATAAAGTTGGTGTGAAGCTCATGTGTGAGTTTATGGTCGTTTGTGACGTGATCACTGACCGCGCATGGAGCTTTGTTATGCCATAATGTTTTTGCACTTACTAAAAAGGAATTGCATGCATTTTGTAAACACAAAAATAATAGAAACTTTGTAATTTTATTCATGGATAATGCTCAGAGGCGTTACAAAGTTTTTCGGATAATTAAATGGAACTTAACTTACTCCCTGATAGTTCCGCCGCTTTTGATAAGTCATGTCTTTTCCGCGGAAAACGTACAGAGTTCTTCAAGTTTTAGCCCGTTTGCTTGAGCTTTCTTCTCCCCGGGTAATCTGCTTAATCTCCTTGCGCATGTTCTGGAGCAAATGCGTAAGTTCTCCATTTTTGAGAGCCTTCTCTATTTCCGTGCGCAGGGATATGCAGTTATTCGTGGTGTGCCCATTATCCTTATGATATTCGCAGTACTGCGTCGGGTCTTGACCACGTTTACTCTTCATCGGAATCGGAGGTTTGAATTGGTGATCCTCAGTACTTAGCACCTCCGCTGGGGTTTTCGTTAGGGGAGTCCACTGTCTCTCCCTATTTTCGTGTTTGTTTTCTCTTTGTGCAGAGAACTTGTTAGTTGTTGTGCGGGCGTCTTCCGAAGATCGACTTCCTGATGCTTCGCGCCATGACTTTTTGTACTTGCCATTTGCGCTTAAGTCTGCTGGCCTGTTGTGTGGTGGTGGTGGCCTGTTTGTAGTAAGGTTTTTCTCGGTCTGCGCATAAACCTTGGCCGCCGCCATTATCTTTTCCCAACTCGTGGGGAGGCCCTCTGTTCCTGATAACACTTTGACCATGTCGTCACACCTAACCGCGTACTTAAACTGAGCACGGATTAGTTGTTCGCTAACACCTCCAATTTCTAACACTTCTTTATTGTATCTGGTAATAAAATCTTCCAGATTCTCATCATCGCGGCGCCAGATGTTCATGACGTCGGATGTATCACGTTTTGACCGCCTTTGTTGGCTGAAGTGTGTTAAAAACTTTCTTCGTAGATCATTCCACGACTCGATCTGTCCTGTTGGTAGGTTATCAAACCAAATTCGCGCTGGGCCGGTTAGTGTTTGTACAACAAATGACACCACAGCGGAAGAGTCCAACCGCCAACCAACCCTGCGCTGGTGAATACTCTTAGATGATCATCGGGGTCAGTTAACCCATTGAATTTCCCAACGTTAGATGGTAATTTAGCCCTTTCCAATGGAGCTAAAGCTATCTCCAGTATGAACTTCGAGTTTTCTGCCGCTTCATCAGGGCGATAAACTAAGTCATAGTTATGCTCTGCTTCGGGATTATAGATCGCCCGAGGTCTGCATTTGTTATAGTTTGGTTGCAGTCTATTGAATACGCTGGTGTTTGCACTCAGGCGATACGTTTGATCGGATTCATCAGTGTGAGCATCCCGTTGGGAACCCAACCTATCATGAACCGATTGTCTTCGACGAGGGTGTGGTTCGCCATGGTGTTGTCTCTGGTAACTGCCTGTGTCGTCATAAGTTGACTCTTCTCGCTGAGATGCATGAGCTCTAGACCCCGGCCTCCGTGATTGGGTTACAGGAGCAGTTTGAGCACACAATTGTGTGTATACGGCGTTTAATGCCCCTTGGGACCGGACATACCATGATATCGGAGTTTCTCCTGGGGGTAAGATTGACTGTGCAGGATTTGCTGGTAACATTCCTGGGGTAACAGGATCATTTGCTCGATTAGATTAAACCTCGTTATCGTCTGAGGCCTCTTCTACGATCCCTTCTACTGGTAAATTGTTTCTGACATTTGTTCGAGGACCAGGTTGCCGGTGAGATGACGAATTTTCTGCCATGTGCAAAAACAGAAAACAGAATGAACTGAATCGAAACGAGGTAGAAACTAGAAAAACTGAGAAAACGGTGGGCGCCAATGAAGAAACACTAACTAAATGGTCGGAACCGAGATAGTCAGGGGGTTTGAATCCGCATAAAAGGTTAGCTCTCTCTCGGTTGATTCAGTTGCAATGGAATTTCTTCTCCGGTGATTCTGCAAAAAAGAACACCGTTAGCCTCGTCAAGGGGAGAAGAGGGTTCTCTCCTTGACCCGACTCCGGCGTGAGAATAAGTATTGGTAATGGAGAAGATAAGTATTTGAGAAGTGAGTGTGAACTGAGTTTGTACCTGAACAGTTCTCCTATTTATAACCGGGAGTTTGGGAGGGAAACCCTGTTATTGAAAAGATGACGGAAGATGCTAACGCCGTAGCGGTTATCTTTTCTTCCGTTAAGTTCTTTGATCCTTCATTAAGTTGTCTCGATCCGATGTGAATGCACACGGATCGTGGTTTGATCTATGGCTGGGGGATTGCCACGTGGAAAGTGATTAAGTAGAGATTACTCTCCAATTGCATGCCTTTGTTGTGATTTCAGGGTTGCTTGTGGTGATGACACCTGTCCAGACGGTTATAACCGTCTGGGTGGTGCACGATTGTATTTCTTTCTAGAAGATTACTGCTGTAATCTGGTGTGACACCTTGCTGTGTGGATACGGACGAGTAAATCCCAAGTCTGGGTAAAATAATATCCAAGTCTGGATATTTAGGCGGAGGTGTTGAACAAAGGATTCTAATCCTTTGTAAATGGAAGAAGGCGCAAGGATTTTATGTTTTCCTTTGGGCGCACAACTATAGATTTGCTGACTGTTTTCTTCCTTTTGTAATACCAGTGCGCGGCCGCGCAAGGCTTAAAAGGCCAAAAGGCCAATCTGTAGTATGGTCTTAAATACTTATCATTAGGTTTTTGGGACCTTACCCCTTCAATTGGCCAGTGCTGTAATTCAATTAACAATCAACAGTTCTAACATATCATGCATCTTAACATCAGGCAAATGATTACACAACTAATCATAACCATTTCACAGTAATCAGAATCAATCATTAAACACAGAACTATTGTATGTAGAACTAGGGTTTTGCATGAATCACATAATCATGGATTAACAACAAGCAATCATTAAACGTTTACCTTAGATTGATTCTAGATGAATAGGAAGATCAAGATTGATGCAAGAGAACTTGTCTAGCCAAGAATGATGAGAGGAATGGTTGTAGAGAGGAGGAATTGAAATGTCGTATGATGAAAATTAGTGAGAATGATTAGGGTTAAGGGTTTTTGTTTTATTTTCACTATTAACACTAAACACCCTTAAGTATTATCTTTTACATAATACATGCACAAGACATACAATTTACAGTTTCATCACCAAGTTCATGCATTTGTCAAATCATTCATAGTAACACATAACCATGCACAATCACAATACACTTTATTAAATCAAAACGTGTATAGTTACAAAGCAACAAATTGTGCAAGTAAACAACTAAACAAACAGTGAACGTGCAATAAATGTGAAAGTGGAATCTCGGAAACTCGAGTTGTCACATTATCCCCAACTTGAAAGAAATTTCGTCCCGAAATTTAGCATGCGGTTCCTGAGGAAGCTAGGTATGTTGCATCGTTTATTGGTTTTCCTGGGGTGTCACATCATCCCCCCGTTGATTTGGAATTTCGTCCCGAAATTCTGTAGTAGCTTCAGCCTCAGTAGTGGTTGCATTGTTTCCGAATAACTGGGGATACTTGAGTTTCATTTGATCTTCTCGTTCCCAGGTGAACTCTGGGCCACGACGGGAGTTCCACCGAACTCGAACAAGAGGTATTCTGGTGTTCTTGAGGACCTTCCAGGGTGAAACTTTGAGTAACACTCGGTCCCCAACCTGGAACTCGAGTAGTTTCCTGTCTTTATCTGCGTATGCTTTCTGACGGTCACGGGCCGCCGCCATGCGTTGTCGTATTTGAGCAATCTTTTCAGTAGTATCAACTACCATTTCTGGACCTGTGATTTGACTATCACCCACCTCTGCCCAACAAAGAGGTGACCGGCATTTACGCCCGTACAATGCCTCGAATGGAGCGGCTTTAATGCTGGTGTGGTAACTGTTGTTGTACGAGAACTCCACTAACGGGAGATGTTTTTCCCAGCCGTTGCCGAAATCGATTACACATGCACGAAGCATGTCTTCTAAAGTTTGAATAGTGCGCTCAGACTGCCCATCCGTCTGAGGATGATAAGCTGTGCTCATGTCTAAACGAGAGCCGAAAGATTTGTGCATCGCTTGCCAAAGTTCTGAAGTGAAACGTGCATCACGATCGGAAATAATAGAGGTGGGCACCCCGTGCCTCGAAACCACTTCCTTCAAGTAAACGTCTGCTAAAGTAGAGAACTTGTCTGTTTCCTTGATAGCCAAGAAGTGTGCAGACTTTGTGAGTCGATCCACGATCACCCATATAGTGTCATTTCCGCGATGAGATCTGGGTAGGCCAGTAACAAAATCCATGGAAATCTGTTCCCATTTCCATTGTGGTATCTCAGGTTGTTGGAGTGGGCCTGAAGGTTTCTGATATTCCGCTTTGACTCTCGCACAAGTCAAACACTTGCTAACGTAAGTTGCTATGTGAGCTTTCATACTAGGCCACCAATATGTAGTTTTCAAATCATGGTACATCTTATCCGAACCAGGATGTACTGAGTAGTGAGACTTATGAGCTTCATCCATTACAAGCTCGCGTAAGTTATCGTGGAGTGGGACCCAAATGCGTCCTGTTACATAGTAGGCGCCGTCTGCCTTTTGTTCTAACCGTTGCCTTGAGCCGCGTAGGGCTTCAGCCCAGACGTTTTCTGGTTTCAATGCTTCTACCTGAGCATCTCGTATCTGTGAAGGAAGACTAGACTGAATAGTGAGTTGTAGTGCTCGCACACGCCTAGGTGTAGTATCCTTTCGACTGAGGGCGTCGGCCACTACATTAGCTTTGCCCGGATGGTACTTTATAGCACATTCGTAATCGTTCAACAGTTCGACCCATCTACGTTGTCGCATGTTCAACTCTTTCTGTTTGAATATATGCTCGAAACTCATGTGATCGGTGTAGATGGTGCACTTAGTGCCATATAGGTAGTGTCGCCATATCTTGAGTGCAAAGACAACAGCTCCCAGCTCTAAATCATGTGTAGTGTAATTCCGTTCGTGAATCTTAAGTTGGCGCGAAGCATAAGCAATGACTTTATCCCGTTGCATCAACACACATCCAAGACCTTGGATGGATGCGTCGCAGTAGACTACAAAATCGTCCGTGCCTTCAGGAAATGAGAGGATAGGTGCGCTACAAAGTCTATCCTTTAAGTGGTGAAACGCTGTTTCCTGTGTATTACCCCAACGATAAACAACACCTTTCTGTGTCAGTAGTGTAAGCAGCTGTGCAATCTTTGAGAAGTCTTTGATGAACCGTCTGTAATAACCCGCCAAACCCAAGAATTGGCGTATTTCTGTTGGTGTGCGAGGTGCAGGCCAGTTCTTGATCGAATCTACCTTGGATGGATCAACATGAATCCCATCCTTGTTTACCACGTGGCCTAGGAAGTCGACTTCACGAAGCCAGAAGTCGCATTTCGAAAACTTGGCGTATAGCTGTTCCGTTCGAAGAAGTTCCAAGATAAGTCGTAAATGATGCTCGTGTTCATCCTGACTCTTCGAATAGATCAGGATGTCATCGATGAAAACAATAACAAACTTGTCAAGATAAGTGAAGGGGTATGGTCCCAAATATCGCGTAAGCACGACCGCGAATGACCATTACCCTCATTAAAAACCCCCAACAGCAATTAACTATCCAGTGTCCGCGTAGACACACGCGAACACTGCAGTCCAATCTGTCCATTGATGAGAAGACTTACCTTAAGGACGAAAACTAATGTTACGCATAGCGATGCGGCCTCGCACCGCATCCTATGAACATTTTCGTCACGACAAGGGATCTGGACAACAGTAACAGTCACTCAACAGGCGATGTGGCACAACACCGCATCCCTCGCAAATCATGGATGGAACAACCAATGCGGGAACAACATCAGTGACCGCAAGCAGCGATGCGGCTTGGCACCGCATCCTGCCTACAAAGCAAGTGGGTCTGACACCACAGTGTAAGTGGCACTGGGAACAGTCGCCTACTAGCCCACGTATGAACAACAGTCTGACACCACAGCCGGACGTGGCATTACCACAGCATCCGACAGGTCTGACACACCTGCAAATAGCTGTGCGGTGTCAGACTAGCTACTCAACTACCCTCCTTCACTCCTCGGCTATAAATACTCACCCCAAACCAGGTTTGAGGTATCACTTTCTAACTCCCTCAATACTACTACTATCATACTTGCTTCCCAAGCAACTTACTGATTCTCACGCCGGAGAGTGGTAACAAGGAGCACCCCCCACCCCATCCTCCTTGTTACGAGTCACGGTTTGTTTCCTTGTGCAGGAAACCCACCACCAGACGATCCAGCCAACGATCCTCGGAAAGAAGGGATTAACCCTCTTGACGAGACCAGTGAGTTAACTCTACCCTGTTAACCATTGTTTCATCATTGGCGCCCACCGCTACTCTTAGCACTTTTTTCCAATCATCCTTTTCTTTCCAAAGATGTCTGATCGTCAAAACAACACCACCGGGGATAACCTAAACCCCGCAAACCAAGGGCCTGCGGTAACCATTCCCCTAGCCGCAAATGCCCAACACATTGGCACGTCAACGCAAGGGGCGCATCCCTTACGTTC
Source organism: Helianthus tuberosus (assembly GCA_030545235.1). NCBI lineage: Eukaryota > Viridiplantae > Streptophyta > Magnoliopsida > Asterales > Asteraceae > Helianthus > Helianthus tuberosus. Next base: position 94,151,972 of record CM060449.1, read on the forward strand.
GGACACGATCTGTCACAATACGCTGCCGTCATACCTCCAGGCTTGAGCCCTCATACCTGGTATGACCAACAAGCAGCCCTTCTAGCCGCAACATACAACAGAGCTTGCGCCGACGAACAAGGAGGTATCGGACCTACCCCGATACCACGTACACCTGCCGGTCGTATTTTACGATACGACGACAGGGCACCCACACATCCAGCCTCCAGAAGCAGGCAAGAGGACCGCGACTCCTCCTATTGTGATGTCCGCACAATCAATGAGGACGATTCCTCATACGGGTCCCGCCGCAGGGACTCCGTACACAGCCATTTAGGCTCTCAAGATGAAAGAAGGCGGCAGTCTACAATGCGCCGCAACACAAACATTCAGAGTCGTTTGGGACCACAGTCCCACCATGAAGGGTATGGCCATACTGATCCAGATGATAGTACATACCGCGGGGAGTCCCATTCCACCAACAGTAGACCGGGCGGACGCAACTATGTTCCTCCCAGTCAACCCCGCAACACATACCTCCGCGCTGCAAAGCGCAACCAGGGCAAACCTTACAGGCCGAAGTCTGCGGCCGAAAACTCTAAGTTTGTCCCAGAAATCGCCAACGCCGATGTCACCACTACAAAATTCCCATTAAACATTGGGAAATACAACGGCTCGACCGACCCAGATGATCACAACAACATCTTCGTCGGTGCTGGGTGCAACGGTAGGTGGGACGAACCTACCTGGTCCCATTTTTTCCCACAGACCCTAACAGGTCTGGCCAGGGCATGGTTCGATTCTCTGCCACCAGGGTCACTGACCTCGTTCGAGGAGTTACAACAAAAGTTCCTCGCGCACTTTAGCCAGCAACGACGCCATGAACGCGATTCAATGGACGTCATGAACATCTGGCGCAGAGACAACGAATCGCTTGACGCATTCGTTGTCCGTTACAATAAAGAGATCCTAGAGATAGGCGACGTTGACAACCAGATGGCGCGTAACCATTTCATTGTTGCAGTCAAAGACGAACAAATGGTTATGAATATTTCCAGCGGCAACGGCTTGCCTAAAAAGTGGGAAGATGTCATGGCCAAGGTCAAAACATATGCCCAAACTCAGCGGTCCCTCAGACCGCACATGGCAAAGGCACAACCCCTAGTGGAAGGCCAGTCTTCCCGCCAAGAGCCCAAGCGCGACAATAAGTGCAACAGGGACACGTGGAATCGCGGCAGCGATCCCAAGCCATATGTCCCCCGGAACAACCAGCCCGACGCAAGGGCTACAATCAACGCCCAACGAGAAAACCGGGCGTCAAAGAAAGAGTCTCGGGACCGCAACTGGACCGAGATCAACCAGTCGCCAAGCGACGTTCTCCTCACGGATGCACAATTCCTGAGACCGGCCCAACCGATGAAGTCCAAAAAGAATCAAGATCCCGCACTCTGGTGCGAGTATCACAAGGTCTCGGGCCACACCACGAACAGCTGCATCAGTCTCCGACTGGAGATTGAGCGAGCCCTAAAGGAGGGGAAACTGCAACACCTTTTGACAGGCGCACCAAAAGCCACAAAGCGCATCACCCCCCACAACGAGGGCACCTCCACGGGAAAAAGGGCCATGTACGTGGCCTCCACCCACATGATCAATGGAGGGAAAGGAAGACCGCGTAAGGCGGCGAGAAGACCGGACAATGACTGGAAGGACGAGCAAGTCGTCTTTCCAAAAGTCCGAGGCGGACCGCGCGATAGGCGCGCCGTGGTTATCACTGGGCACCTAGCTCACTACTGCACCGAGCGATTGTTCATCGACCCGGGCAGTACATCCGATATTATATACGAGCAGTGCTTCAACCAGTTCGATCAAGAAGACAAAGATCGACTGCAGCCAGCGGACTACCCGTTGGCTGGATTTTCAGGGGAAACCGTGTTCCCCCTGGGACAAATTACCTTCCCTGTGCGCCTCACCAACGGAAGGCACACAAGGACGGAGGAGGTAAACTTCATGGTTTTACCTCACACCTAAAAGTATGACGTAATTCTCGGGAGGGAGTCCCAAGGCGACTTCAATATGATAACATCCGTCCCCCACTCTGCCATCGGTTTTCCAACCGAAACGGGGATCGCGATAATATACGCCCAAAGAGAAGTCATGTCTACGGACGAACTGCGTCCGACAAAGGTAGCAAGGCCTACCCCCAACACCCAACCAGAAAAATGGGTTCTTAATGCAAGACACCCAGAACAAACAGTCACGTTGGGCCATGCCTTGACACCTAACATCAGAGCGCGCCTGAAGCAACTCCTCTTCAGAAACCAAGATATTTTCGCGTGGACACCCGCAGATATGACAGGGGTACCACGCGAAATTGCGCAACACTTCTTGAATACCATGCCAGGTATCAAGCCCGTGATCCAAGGCCAACGCCACCTTGGATCAGCAAAAAACGCGGCGATGGAAGAGCAGGTACAGGAACTGCTCTCCGCAGGCATCCTGCGGGAAGTGAAGTACCAGACTTGGCTGTCCAACCCAGTCATGGTAGAAAAACCAAGCAGGGGCTGGCGCATGTGTGTCGATTACAAAGACCTCAATAAGGCCTGCCCCAAGGATTGTTACGCGCTTCCAGAGATCGACGAGAAGGTCGATAACCTCGCACCATTTCGATGGAAGTGCTTCCTCGATTGTTACAAAGGCTATCACCAAGTACAAATGGCAATCGACGATGAAGATAAAACGGCATTCCGCACTCCCATTGGGAATTACTGCTACACCAAAATGCCGTTCGGGTTGCTCAACGCGGGCGCAACCTATCAAAAGTTGATGAACGACACCTTTCGCGGTCAAATCAGCAAAAGTGTCGAAATCTATATGGATGACCTGGTCATCATGAGCATGGAGGAAAACACCATGCTCGACGACATCGAAAGAACATTCCAAACTCTGCGAAGCGTTAACATGAAGCTCAACCCAGGGAAATGCTCGTTTGGAATGGAAGAAGGCAAGTTCCTTGGATTCATCGTAACCAAAGATGGATTCAAGGTAAACCCGGAAAAAGTTCATGCGATCGAGCGCATGCCATCGCCTTCTACGATGAAGGCAAGTTCCTTGGATTCATCGTAACCAAAGAGTGTTTGATCCAACTCCCAACTTTAACCGCACCACGAAAAGATGAGCCACTTATCTTATACCTATCTGCCGCGGACAACGCGGTAGGCGCGGTACTTATAGTGGAGCGGGAAGGAGTTCAAACACCCATCTACTACATCAGCAAAATGCTCAACGACCCAGAGACAAGGTACTCCATCATGGAAAAATTGGTACTGGCACTAGTGCACGCATCGAGACGTTTACGACGTTACTTTGCAAACCACGTCATCACAGTGTTAACCAACTATAGGATCGGCCCGATCCTATCCAAACCCGACATCTCTGGGAGGTTAGCAAAATGGGCAATAGAGCTGGGCGCGCTTTCACTAAACTATAAGCCGCGCCCCGCAATCAAAGGCCAGGTCTTGGCTGACTTCGTCGCTGAAATACCAGCAAACCGCATCCAAGAATGCGAAGAAGAACAAAACCCTGTATCACAACCATCATCCACAGAAACCTGGGCACTATTCACAGATGGTGCATCCAACGAAGATGGTTCCGGCGCAGGTTTGCGACTTGTCAGTCTCGATGGCCAAGAGCTAACCTACGCAATACGCCTCGATTTCGAAAGTACAAATAACGAAGCGGAGTATGAGGCTCTACTGGCAGGGTTGCGTTTGGCAATTAAACTCGACGTCAAACATTTGGAAGCACACGTCGATTCGCTACTAGTTGCAGGGCAGATACGCGGTGACTATGCCGCAAAGGGGGATACCATGATTCTCTATCTCGAACAAGCCCTGCAACTGAAGTCAAAGTTCACCTCCTTCAATATTCGCCACATCAACAGGAGTGAAAATAAACCCGCGGACGCACTATCAAAACTTGCGTCCACCAGCTTCCAACACCTGGCGAAAGAGGTACGCATCGAAGTCCTGCAAAATCCTTCGATACCCCTGCGCCAAGTCAATGTCATCCAATACGGTACAACATCCTGGATGACACTGCTCATTGCATACTTACAATCAGGGGTTACTCCCGAAAGCAAAGCAGAGGCACGCAAGTTGCAATACAAAGCGTGTCATTACCAAATGATAGACGGTATCTTATACCGTAAATCATACCTGGGGCCACTCCTACGATGCGTCAACCCCCAAGATGCCACATACCTTATCAAAGAAATTCACGAGGGGATATGTGGCATACACGCAGGGCCACGCATCGTGGTGGCCAAAATCATGAACGCCGGGTACTATTGGCCGGGCATGCACCTGGATGCAGTAAAAGTCTTACGCAAGTGTTTCAATTGTCAGTGACATGCTCCCAAGACCTTGCGTCCCAAGAACAACTTGATCCCCATCACCACCGCATGGCCATTCCAAAAATGGGCAATCGATGTGGTGGGACCATTTCCAGACGCACCAGGAGCAGTGAAATTTATCATAGTAGCTGTTGATTACTTTACAAAATGGGTAGAAGCAAAGCCACTTGCATCAACCACCGCTATGATAACAAGGAAATTCGTGTGGGAACATATCATCTGCCATTTCGGTCTACCAATGTGCATCGTCACCGACAACGGTACCAACTTCGCTGCCGACGACTTTCAAAAATGGCTAAAAGAGCTAAACATTGAACACATATTCTCCTCAGTGGCGCATCCGCAAGGGAACGGCCAAGTCGAGAGTATCAATAAAAGCTTAGTCGAAGGCATCAAAGCACGGTTAGGAACAGCCAGACGCGGCTGGGTTGATGAACTCCCAAGTATTTTATGGGCTCACAGGACAAGCCCAAAAACAAGCAACGGCGAGACCCCCTTCAGCCTGGTCTACGGTACTGAAGCAGTGATCCCCGCAGAAGTAGGCCTCCCCTCACCTAGAATGTTGGCCATCAACAAGATGGACAACAATGAGGAACGCATGGTTGACTTGGAACTCTTGGAAGAAAGGCGCGAAAACGCTGCCATCAACGAGGCCAAGTACAAAACCAAGTTGGAAAAATACTACAATGCACGCGTTCTCATTTGTACTTTCAACCCTGGAGACTACGTCCTTCGTGACAACGAAGCATCCAACGCAGAACGCCCAGGGAAACTTGCCCCCAAGTGGGAAGGACCGTACCTCATCCAAGAGGTCCTGGGCAAAGGCGCGTACAAACTACAAACATTAGAAGGCGAAACTATCGCACGCACATGGAACGCACAACAACTTTGACGCTGTTATATGTAAGCCATGTTTTCTGCATGTAATCTATTGGGCCGCAGGCCATTTGCAAATAAATAAATAGACGATTCAATGCAATATTGTTTATTTATTTCTATTACAAATGCGTGTTCCACTCTGAGGTATACACAAAAACAGATTAGCAAAATCTTCATTCGTGATACCCACACAGAATGGTAACCACACACAACTATTGTAATAGGCCAAAAATGGCAATACTGATTGTCTAACCAGAGACAAATCTTCATACTTGCATATCACCTAGATATGCAAAAGGCAATTACAGATTTAGTATTACTTACAGTAACACTAAACGCGTACAAATTCAAACATGCAAGTACTAAAAACACTTGTAAAAATTAAGACAACAATTCTTTATATTCAAAAAATTCCGGCACAAGGAATTTACATAAAGTTTTGTAACGGTTACATAAGGAAACAAAAGAGGCACGCAGGCCAATCTAATCTTCCTTTGGGCCACTGGGGCCCGCACCATCCTTACCCTCAACAAATGGTTTTTCTTCGTCGTCTTCATCGGCGTATAAGACTCGCAAGCGGTCCACATAATCCTCCGCCTCAAGACACTTTTCAAGTTCTTCAAGGCCTGTGAGGGTTGTATCATTAAACTCCTGAACCGCAACAGCAAGAAGCGCTTCAGTGTCCACGCCATGAAACCCGGACCGCTCATCAACAAGTTCGCCACCCGCTGCAATGTTCAAATGACTAATACAGCGGTTGTAGCCAGCTTTGAAACCAGCATCCCGGGCACGCTCCCTGATCTCGTTAATACCTGCTACGGTCTCGGGTGCGTCAAGAATGGCAGTAACAATCTGCGAAACAGGAATACAATGGTTAGCAAAGGCAAACCTACAGCAAAAATAACAAGGCAACGGATACTTACATGCCCGATCCCGTGAATACGCATCCATTCATGATCAGCCTTAAGCAACGCAAGTGAAGAAGCGTGGCTATCTCTAGCCTCTTCAGCCTCTCTTGCCCGCACTTCAGCTTCAGCAGCACGGGCAGAGGCTTCCTCAACAACGACCCCCCGGGTCCGCACTTCAGCCTTTTAACAAGAAATCATAAGTTTACAAAAAAGAATCAACAAACTTGTGAGACACAATTTCAAAGTTAGGAAAAACTTATACCTGAAGCTCCAGAATAGTTTTGCTTAACTTGGTGCGGTCAACATTTGCCCCTTCAAGAGCTTTTGCAGCACGAGCCTCCGCCTCCTTGGCCTCTTCCAGAGCCTTGGCAAGCCGAACCTCTGCTTCCTTGGCCCCTTGGGCATCCGCAACAGCCTCAGCTTTCTCTTTAGCCAACGCAGAAATTGCTGCCCTGGCATTTATAAGCTCCTGACGAACATGAAAGAGAGTTTCATTCTGTTTACCCCAAGATTCTTTCCAAGTCTTGCGCTCATCAGATAGCGTCTTGCGCTCATCGGAAAGGGTTTCTTTAAAACGCTTACGCTCATCAGACAACAGTTTTGCAAGAGTACGAACCTGTTTAAGCTCAGCAGTTGCAGCCCACTCTTCAGTCTGCTTATGCTTCTCAAACGCAGCTCTATCCCTCTCAAGCTGCTCTCTATCCCTCTCAAGCTGCGCTGCACCCTCACGTGCAGCCTTCACCAACTCCTCGGCCTCGGCCCGTAAACGCACATTCTCCTCCCCCTTGCGCCCCAGCACCTTGCACTTCTCCATAACGGCATTTGCCATTATGGAGCTCCCCACAAGCATGGAGGAGAGTTGGCTCATCTGGACCTCAGTCGGTAAAGAACGGGCCCGGTTTACCTCGAAAGGAGTGCCCAAACCACTCAAAACCTCCCTACAAGCGGAGGGATCAGCGGAAATGTCATCCCCTTGCATCACAGACCACGGCGGGCGATGGTAAGACATGGCCCGGTCTTCTGTATAGGAGCGATAATAATACTCCAATTCAGACTCGTCAGGCTGAATAGGAGTCTCTACAAAACCCGCACCACCAGAAGCGGAACCGGAAGCCTTCTCGGCAACAGGAGACTTTGGCTTTCCGGTATAACCAAACTTCAAATCCATATCAACAGTATCCTCTGGGGTGATAACATTATCACTCGAATCAACCGTGTCATGGATTTGAGACGCAGGACCCTTTCCAGTGTCCACCCCCTGCACAGAGGCTTCAGGAGTCACAGCCTTATGAACCCCCGCACCCGCAGCAGTGTCGTGCGGAGGAGGGGGAGGAGGAGCATCAAAGTCGAAGAACCCTTCATCTTGCGGTTCTGAAATCAACACAGATACTTTAAAGTACAAGTATAAGCACAAAATACTTATTAAAGTCATGCATCACGTACCAGAAACAACCGCAGGCTTCCTTGGTACGACAAAAGCCTTGCGCCTGGTCTGAATCTTCGGCTTTTTTCTCCCACCAGCATCACCAGCTTCCTCCGGTTTCCTCTTCTTCTCATCATCAGGTTTCGAACCCGCAGTGGTTCCACCGGTGGCCGCACCAACACCTGGAACACCCAAGCCCTCTAGGGTGTCAGATACTACCACGTAATCGGTATATCTGCGGAAATGAGAACGAGAGATACCTGCTGTTTGCTTCACCAAAGGCGAAACAACAGAAACAGGTTTCTTCACACCGCGACCCCGCCCAGGTTTATCCACAGGCTTTTTCTCCGCATGTTTTTTGGGGGCACCCTTTGGCTCAAATTTACCAAGGTCCCCAAGTGTACCTGCGTATAGGATATCAGCAACAAACCTTGAAAAGCAATAAAGGTTATGAATAATACCTTTGCCCTGCGGCAGGGGTGCAGTCATCACCTCGCGTGAAGCAACGCGGAATAGAGGGACAATCGTCAAGTTAAAACCTTTACCATCCGCAGTCGGAATAAGATCAACTTTGCCAGTAAAAGTTGGATCAAATATCTTCCACACTTCCACAATTTCTGATAATACATATCCAAATTAATAACAAACACGGGAATAAAGCAACCGCAAAAGAATGGTAACACTTACCACCAGTTTTCTCCCGCACCACAGGCGTGAAATTCCTCTTAGGCCGGGTCAACATCATCCGCAGCACCCACAACTCATTGTTGGTCAGCTGCCTATGCTCAATAGGTTTCAGCCTTGAGAACCACTCCGCAGTCTCCGCGGTAGGCATAGCAATATCCTCCGCAGGGATAGGCTCATTGACGTTCCGCATATTCATGTCTACAACAACTTCGGCAGCTTTAACATAGAAGAACTTACACTTCCACTTCGAAATACCCTTCGGAGGGGTCATCAACTTGATGCTTCCATACCGTTCTCTAAAGGAAAAGAAACCAATGTTCACCGTCAACTGGTAAAACCCCCGGAAGTTTTCAACGGTAACCGGCAGACCAAGAGCTCGAAAAGTTGATTCAAAATGTCTAATACGGATCATCCCAAAAGGACTCATCTGGGAGATATGGATCTTGTAATGTTCCAAGACCTGAGCAACAAAAACTGTTAATGGTAAACGAAGGTTACCATCAATAAAACACTCGGCCCACATGGTGATGTAACCGGCCGGAGCACTGGCACCAGTATCACCAGGTTGGGGATATTCAGCCCCATACTCGTGAGGCATTTCAATCTGGGTCATCAATTGGTCGAATGAAACTTTCGACCACTTCAACGGTGGTAGGCCACCACCAGGAACACTGCCACCATCATCTTCTTCTTCTCCGGCCACCGGAGAAGATGCTTCAGGGTTTTCACCCTCCAAATTATGTGGGTTAGATGGATCAGCCATCAGAAATATGTAGAACAGAAGTTTCGAGTTACAGAAAAACTCTGAAAACCCAAAAGATTACCGGAATAAAAGACAGATTGATAGGAGAAGACGAAGGGAATGCTCTCTCTCTCAACAGAAGTTTTTCGAAAATTTTGAACAGTGAGGGGAAACCAAACGGTTCCCCCTTTATATACTCATCGCAATAAATGCGATACAGTAACCACCTCAACACGTTCAAAATAGGCGAGTTACAAGGCGACACGTGGTCAGCGACCTTTACGCTGACGGTTATCACGCGCGCGTGGCCGCCCACGCGCCTGACAAAGAAGACTTTTTCACTCCCTGCTACAGTGCAGTTATGACCCCGGTCAGTGTAAACGTCTTTTCAAATCAGCACATGTCAGAATCCTACCAACTTCAACAACCCACACGTGCAATCGTGACGTAAGCAACAGAAAGCGACAACCTTATCCAAACACAAGCGGCATGCGGTTTCTCTGGTTTACCGCACCATAACCCATACCGCATGTCGTTTTTTACATACCCCTCAAAAAAGGCAAAAATATATATCTTTAAATTATATAAAGGGGTATAAGTCATAAACCGCACATATCCACGAGCACACGCGGAATATGCGGAGATGACGCACACCAACCCGCACAGGTGTGTCAGATACTCAGAACCAGCACGGTTCTTTGGACTGCGAAAACAGCTTCTCAGGATGCGGTAAACCGCACCCCATGAAAGCTTCTTCAAGCTTCAAAACCCTCGTTTCCGGTTCACAACCACAGAGGGAACGCAAACAGCTTCTCCTTAAGGAACAGGACAAGTATGCTGAGCAACCGCACATCAGCAACCCTGTCCCCTGAACCTTCAAGAGCCACATCCAGGCTACAAGACTTCTAGAAGCGAGTTCTTTGCTGCAAACCGCAACCATTCTTACGTAGTTACTGCAAACCGCAACTATGCGAACGGTAGCTACGGAAGAGCCACAACTAAGCCACCACGCGGAAGAGCAAAGCTATTTCAAGAAAAACTGCTTTCCAACTAAACGTGAAGGAAAGTGGCTACAAAACGAATGCGGAAGAGTTTCAACCAACTTCCCAAGTTTCTAAAACGATCTCTTCCGGCAACGCTACTTGCAGGGAAACTACTTTCCACCAAAGCGTGAAGGAAAGTGGCTCCAGAACAGCGGTAACAAGTCTGCCTATGACTAGTTACCCACCTATGGACCGCATAGAATAAACAATGGTGGGCACAACCCTGCCTATGATCATGTTTATTTGCCCATAGTCCAGAGTCACATTGTTCGACCAAACACGGCCAACAATGACGCAACTACCCCACGATCCTCAAAGAAACATGGCAAACGAGTTTCGGCAACGAGGTAACCGCAAAGAACGAACGGTTACCAGAGAGCTACACCTCTGAGGACGTGCGGTTACTAGAAAGCTTAACTGGAGAACACGAACACCCCACAAAACAGGGATCATCGTTACGTGTCCAGTTGCTGAACATAGAGCTTGAGCAAAGTACTTACAACTTTGCACCAACTGACGCAGAGATTCCAACTACACTGAAGAAGACATCTTCAGTCACGATCTCAAAGGTTGGTTCGAATTCTGCTAATACCTTCAGTCACCGTCTCAAAGGTTGGTCCGAAACACCAACAGGTGGCTGATGACATCAGCAAAAGGTAGAAACCGTCAAAGCTTTGGCTGAGAATTCCGCATCAGACGGAACTTGCTCACCATACACCCTTCTCAAAGGAAGAAACAATCCACTAGAAAGGGCCTACTACTTAAAAGAAGATGCCATCTGCATGGCATAATCTTAACCTTCTAGACAACATAGTCCAGTATCCCTCCCACATGCGACTCGCATACAGAAGGAACACTAGACTGGGGGGACTTGAAGGGGTATGGTCCCAAATATCGCGTCAGCACGACCGCGAATGACCATTACCCTCATTAAAAACCCCCAACAGCAATTAACTATCCAGTGTCCGCGTAGACACACGCGAACACTGCGGTCCAATCTGTCCATTGATGAGAAGACTTACCTTAAGGACGGAAACTAATGTTACGCATAGCGATGCGGCCTCGCACCGCATCCTATGAACATTTTCGTCACGACAAGGGATCTGGACAACAGTAACAGTCACTCAACAGGCGATGTGGCACAACACCGCATCCCTCGCAAATCATGGATGGAACAACCAATGCGGGAACAACATCAGTGACCGCAAGCAGCGATGCGGTTTGGCAACGCATCCTGCCTACAAAGCAAGTGGGTCTGACACCACAGTGTAAGTGGCACTGGGAACAGTCGCCTACTAGCCCACGTATGAACAACAGTCTGACACCACAGCCGGACGTGGCATTACCACAGCATCCGACAGGTCTGACACACCTGCAAATAGCTGTGCGGTGTCAGACTAGCTACTCAACTACCCTCCTTCACTCCTCGGCTATAAATACTCACCCCAAACCAGGTTTGAGGTATCACTTTCTAACTCCCTCAATACTACTACTATCATACTTGCTTCCCAAGCAACTTACTGATTCTCACGCCGGAGAGTGGTAACAAGGAGCACCCCCCACCCCATCCTCCTTGTTACGAGTCACGGTTTGTTTCCTTGTGCAGGAAACCCACCACCAGACGATCCAGCCAACGATCCTTGGAAAGAAGGGATTAACCCTCTTGACGAGACCAGTGAGTTAACTCTACCCTGTTAACCATTGTTTCATCAATAAGGTTTGCACACCCTGTTCATAAGATCCATGAAAACTGCAGGCGCGTTCGTTAATCCGAATGGCATGACCATAAACTCGTAATGGCCGTAGCGTGTTCTGAATCCTGTTTTGGAGACGTCCTCGTCACGGACTCTCAGCTGATGGTAACCTTATCTCAGATCAATCTTCGAATAATAGCTCGACCCTTGCAACTGGTCAAATAAGTCATCGATCCGTGGAAGAGGATAGCGATTCTTCACTGTTACTTTGTTCAGTTCGCGGTAATCTATGCACATGCGGAAGGTACCGTCCTTCTTCTTCACAAATAATACTGGAGCTCCCCAGGGTGAAGAGCTAGGACGTATGAAACCCTTTTCCAAGAGTTCTTGTAATTGCTTAGACAATTCTTCCAGTTCGGTTGGAGCTAACCGATACGGTGCGCGGTCTATTGGTGCTGCTCCTGGAGCTAGTTCAATCTGGAACTCAACCTGGCGATGAGGCGGTAGACCAGGTAAATCTTCAGGAAACACTTGAGGAAATTCGCATACAACTGGGATATCCTCTATTCTCTTCTCTTTCATTGATGCATCAGTAATGAGTGCTAATATTGCAGTGTGGCCCTTTCGCAAACACTTCTAAGCCTTCAAGAAGGAGATGATGCCACTCACGACACCACTCTTGTCGCCTTGAATTTCGAGAGGTTCTTTACCAGTACGGGGAATACGAATGATCTTCTCCTTGCATAAGATCTCTGCTTGTTGTTGGGATAACCAATCCATACCAATGACGATGTCGAAACTACCCAGAGTTATAGGAATGAGATCGATAGAGAAAGTATGACCAGCGAGGATAAGATTACAACCCTGAACTATGTGTGTGGCCTCTAGACTTTTACCGTTAGCTAACTCTACGACATGTTTGGTGTTCAAAAGTGTTGGCACGCGTTTAAGCATTTGACTAACTTTCAAAGACACATAGCTAGTATCCGCACCCGAATCAAACAATACAGTAACATAAAAGTTATCAAGAAGAAACTTACCCATGACTACGTTGGGATCGTTCCTGGCATCACCCTGCCCCAGCACAAATGCTCGACCCCTAGCGCCGTTGTTCCCATCATTGTTGTTTCCCCCGTTGTTGTTGTTCCCATTGCCCTGGTTGTTGTTGTTGTTCTGGTTTCGGTTTAACTGAGGGCAGTGTCTTTTGAAGTGACCTTCAGCGCCACAATGAAAACATCCTTTGTTGCTCTGTTGCTGATTTTGCGGTGTTTGCTGTTGCTGCTGATTCTGATTAGCAGGCCGCGGGCTCCTACAATCCTTGGCCTCATGACCCATCTTGAGGCACCTCTGACAGCGACCCTTGTTGCACTGGCCACTGTGGTGTCTGTTACAGTTGTTGCACCTTGGGAGGTTCCCTCGATAACCACCCTGCCTGTGATTGCCCGAAGATTGCTGACTAGGGCTCTGATAGTTGTCAGTCTTTCGTTGCTGAACTTTTGACTGAACTGAAGCTGAACCTTTGCTGGAATCCCCCTCCCATTTTCTCTTGTTATCACTAGGAGTGGCAGGAGTAGCTGAAGTGGTAGCGGTAGTAGTAGCGCTGATACGTTTAGGCAACCTGTTCTGCTCCACCGCCTGATCAGTGAGACGGTGAGCCAACTGAACAACCTGCTGGTAGGTGGCAAGGTTTGCTGAAGTTACATGACTTTGGATCTCTGGCACTAGACCCTTAAGATAAAGTTTGATACGCTTAATTGGAGGGTCCACCATAGTAGGACACAGTAATGCAAGCTCATTTGATCTCTTTGTAAACGCCTCAATTTCTGACCCCGTCATCTTGAGGTTGAAGAACTCGACTTCCAGCTTATGAATGTCGTCACGACTGCAGTATTCCTCCTTGATCATCTCTTTGAAGTTGTTCCATGGGGTGGCGTTAGCAGCAACCAACCCCAGCATTTGGACCTGAGCTTTTCACCATGTGAGGGCTAAACCCTCGAGAGTGCCGGTAGCATACTTCACCCTGCGTGCCTTAGGGCATTCACACATTTCGAACACAGATTATAGTTTCTCAAACCAGTGGAGGAGACCTACGGCTCCTTCAGTGCCGCTGAAAGTTGTTGGACGACAGTCCATGAAAGTCTTGAAAGTGCAAATAGGTTGCTGAGCGTGTTGACCTAGTGTGTAAGAATAGGACATGGTTAAACACAAGAGTTGGTTTAGGAATGTAGGATCTAAAGATCCTAGTATGAGTCACAACTGCAGGATATACCTCCTGCGTGTGCAGCTGCAAGTGCCGCAGTAACTTGTTCGTTGATGAGAGTCGTTAACTGGGCTTGAGTCAAGTTAATACGTCCGGCCATGATCTTCATAGAAAATGTAACATAAGTGAGAGAGGTTCGCGAATAGTGCGATGACAGAAGAGAGTAAGCACACAAGTGTTCTCAAGCAATAACGAATAGTAGGCAATGTAATCTAAGCATACCGCGAGCAAAGTTCTATGTAATTCTAGCATGTAGGCAATAAACATAAACCTTATTACCTAGAATGTTGAGTCTTGCACGTGGAGTGAGGCGTCGTTGTGGATCGTTGAGCACTGTACTGGTTATAGTCTGGTTTTAATAAAAACGTTTTCCCCATATTAAAACCAAGTTCTCTATAACCAATGGCTCTGATACCAATCTGTCACACCCCCAAAATCCACACGCGGAGTACTACCGCTTGGGAGCGTGGCTGACCAGGATCAAGCCACCAATCATATAGAACAATGTAAATAGTAAAAGTAAATGTAATTAAACAACCCAATCCATATGAAAGGTGTTCAAAACATAAGTATAAATCCAACGTTTAGCGGAAGCATATGAGTAAAAGCCCAACATAGATAAAGTATGTAATGTCATAAGGTTTAATCAAAGCAATCACGATCCTTGTCCACAACGACCGCGCCTCCCAGTGCAAGCTCCATGTATACCTAACGACCTGCAAGGCATGTAACAGAGAGTCAACAACTAGTTGAGCGAGTTCACAGAAAGTAAGTTCGTTTCGTAACGTGTGGCTCTACTGGGCCGATAGTATGTTCTATTGGTGGGGGCTTCCCATAGTTGCATATACACTAGACTATTTGTAACCATAAGTGTTCTTCTTACCGAGAACAGTAGTACGTACAAAGTTTACATAGGTTTTACGTAAGTGTCCTTCACAACCGAGGACAGGGGTACGCGGGGGTTTACGTAGGTTTTACGTAAGTGCCTGATACAACCGAGGCAGTAGTGAGTATAAGTTCACGTAGGTTTTACGTGAGTGTCCTTCGCAACCTGAGGACAGTGATGAGTACAAGTATACGTAGGTTTTACGTATGTATCCTGCGCATCCGAGGACGATGGTAGATAGTCCAGTAACAGTGTAAGTACGAGTATCTATTCAAATCTCATTCCTTCAATCCCCATTCCCAAACCCTGGGAATCCCATGCCTTAGTAAAAGTGTGAACTCACCTTGGTTTGCTCGGTATGTTATTGCTTCTAGTGTTAATTAATGATTAGGTCCGTTACTCACGACCTATGGTACATTGCACATAACTCGATGTAAGTGTTTATATTCAATTAGGGTTTACAAGTCTTTGGTATCCAAACAAATGTGATTCGTGTGATATGTTTACAGATTGTTACGATATAGATTGCACATTTATACAGTAACATACAATAACACGCAGTATCATACAGAAACATACAGTAACATGCAAGGTGTTCTTCATACAGAGTTTTGAACTTGGCATCATAAGTAAACTCGGATCCCTAGTGTTAACATTAGGCTCTAACACTATTGTTTGCAATAAACTCAGACATTTATTCATACATGAAATTCGGACCATATAGCATCAACAAACTAGGATCATTCTTTCCCTTCACAAAGTTCGGACCAAGCACCCCCCACAAAAACTCGGACCAAAACCCCCTCTTAAAACTCGGACCATATAAGCATCTTAATACTCGGACCATATAAGCTTCATAAAAGTCGGACCATATATAATTTATACAAAAATCGGACCTTTTCATCAATTACAAAACTCGGACCTTGTGTCCTTTATATAAAGGTCAGACCTTCATGCTTAATAACCAAAACTCGGATTACACATACACAATAAAATTCGGACTTTACATGAAATCAAAAGTCGGGCCAACCATCAATCATGCGAACATTCAACTTCAATGTAACAGTTACGTTTTTTTTTTACAATCATGAAACCCTAATTTCATACATTGGCCAGTGCTGTAATTCAATTAACAATCAACAGTTCTAACATATCATGCATCTTAACATCAGGCAAATGATTACACAACTAATCATAACCATTTCACAGTAATCAGAATCAATCATTAAACACAGAACTATTGTATGTAGAACTAGGGTTTTGCATGAATCACATAATCATGGATTAACAACAAGCAATCATTAAACGTTTACCTTAGATTGATTCTAGATGGATAGGAAGATCAAGATTGATGCAAGAGAACTTGTGTAGCCAAGAATGATGAGAGGAATGGTTGTAGAGAGGATGAATTGAAATGCCGTATGACGAAAATTAGTGAGAATGATTAGGGTTAAGGGTTTTTGTTTTATTTTCACTATTAACACTAAACACCCTTAAGTATTATCTTTTACATAATACATGCACAAGACATACAATTTACAGTTTCATCACCAAGTTCATGCATTTGTCAAATCATTCGTAGTAACACATAACCATGCACAATCACAATACACTTTATTAAATCAAAACGTGTATAGTTACAAAGCAACAAATTGTGCAAGTAAACAACTAAACAAACAGTGAACGTGCAATAAATGTGAAAGTGGAATCTCGGAAACTCGAGTTGTCACATAACCCTTGAAAGATGTATGAAAGTCCCTGGTATGTAGCAATAAGGAAAAAAAAGAGATCACCAATGGTTTGCAAGGCCATTGATATGTGTGAAGTGATGCAGGAAGACTCAAACCTAGCAGAGTTGCACCGGGCTTCCGGCTGTAAGACACAGTCACCACTATGGGCCGCCCCGGCCTCATAGGTGTGGGCTCGCTACACCCAAATAGATCTATCACTCATGATCCTTGGTCCTACGACGAGGATTAATGGCCTTTAGTAGCCGCTTACCCACTCACATGATCTAAAGATGTATGAAAGTCCCTCCTTAAGCTAACCATACCATGTATAAAAATGTCTGTATAATTGTAACATGTATTTCACCCTCGAAGTTATAAAACTGAAAACATTTAAGAGAAAAGGGGGGACATGAACTCACTGTAGTGCGTCTCCTGTGCTCGTACTCAAACCTTGTCAGCTATACAACGACCTACAATGTACTAATGTCTATTAGACGAACGGGCCGTGCCTTGGCTTAGTATTTACGGGTTTGAGTTACGTTACTTTGATATTACTCCAAGTTAAAACTTATTGTTAAAATAATAATTATTATTTTAACTTACATTATATTTGTAGGTCTTGAAATAATAGTTAGACAACTATTTCGTATTCATACTTCTCAAGTGTTTTATGTGCGTATTTCCTTACCAAGGATGGGGGTATTTTATACATGTATTTTTGTGATAATTCATTTTCTCGTTATCCAAAATATTATCCATCCAAAATATACTAGTAGCGGTACTGTGTTAAGTTATATTAATTTTCTCTAAATTATATAACTAGTTCCCAAATTATGCAAATATTCACACAAGCGTTTTAGTATAAGATATATATTCTAAATATATATTTGTCCGCTTTTATTTACGAAAACCAACCTCCGATACTTTGAAATTTTGTAACAAAACTTATGGCGAAGTTTATTTTGAAAGACAATGTTTAAAACATATTTGCAAACATTCTTTAGAAATTAATTTCTTAGTATTGAATTTTTTAGGAAATTTCGCCAGAGTTTCCTTTGTAAATAGAGGCGTCCATGCTAATAAGCATATCATTTTCTTTTCAAAACAATCACAATAATTATCCTTTAAACAACTCTACATCACCGAGAGTAAAAACTACATGCGTTACATATTAATCATGAACTTGATATATCACAAAAATGCGTAGTAACTTAGTAAAGAGTTTAGTGGACTTAGTTACCTTCCAAAGCGTAATTATTTCTTTAAAAATCATTTTCTCACAAAAGTTTAGTGTTTACAACTTATAAATAATTTTTACAAAAATAGAACTTTTGAACTCTTCTTGTAAATAAAAGGTTTTTACACTTATGTTATGTCCAAAAATGATGCAAGTGTATGTAAAGTCATGACCTTCCCAAAAATCGCTTCTTGAACTTGGTTCATTTAGAAAAGTCTTTTGTAAAACCCGGATCTACATGATCACCAACTTACTTTATTTACTTATATTTCAAGAAGAATCATTTTTATCAAGTTCATATTTAAACTAGAAGATGATTATTTCATGTGACATAATATCATCTCCTAATCTTGTTAAGTCATGTTTCTAATCATCACTTAACAAGTTCCATATGGTGATTAACATTACATAACCAAGAATCATTATACAATCAACAACATATTCACTACAATATCATACTATCAACATTTCATCTTCGTGTTTCATCCTTATGTAAACTTTATGTAAAGATTCATGTTTATGTTTTTAGTTCTTGTTCTTTAGTATTTTAAACATACTTATCATACTACAACCTTTAACTATAAAAACAAGATGAACAAGAGTTTAACAAGAACTTACTACTAGCACAAAGGCTAGGGATGATTTCTAGTGAAAAAGATAAAGAAAATGATGGTGAAAAGCAAGCAATGAAGCTCCTTGATGATCTACAAGTTGCAAGCTTCCTTGAATCACCTTCTAGTCTTGAATGAAGCTTAGAAATGGATGAAGATGGTGTTGATATGGTGGAGGTGGTGGCAGTTATGTGTGGCCGAGAGGGAGAGAGAAGAGAGTGAAGGAGTGGGGTGAATCTAGTGAAGGATATGAAATGATGTTGAGAAGGTATGATGCCATACTTATAAGATCATTCTCTAATATCTTGTTCACCTTAACAAGAAACAATCTAATAAATAATAGATAAAATCTCATGGGCATGGGGGTGGGTCCCTTGGGACCGAAATCGGACATGGGGGGGGGGTTGATGTAAATTTTGTGACCAAGTTGGAAAATGTTAGTTAAATCTCAAGTATCTAATTCCATATGTTAGTTAGTAGGGAATTTAGTGGGTGTTATGGTGTACGAGGATCATGACTAGTCAAGAAATAATTAAACAATGTATTTGACAAAAATTTAGTGTCCCGGGTAATGTCCGGTTCTTCGGTTAGATACCGTTCCGTTAAAGTGTTTAATTATTCCGTAAAGTGTCTTTTATATATATTTTTGTAACACAATTAATTCCCGGCACTTAGGAAAGCATACAGGACCATTCTACCATATTTTTGACATCTTACTAGCATGTTAAATGCTGAATTTTTGCTGAAAATGCAGAATTCTACACTTAAAGTATGTTTTAGGCACTTCCCGACACTTTAACTATCACCTAGTGACACAGTTTTATGGTCCTCACTTCCCTACACTCCATACTAGTGTAGTACCTTGTCCCTGGCCCATAATGGGCCTCAAAAACACTATCTGTCTATTTGCTGGCATTGTCAGCATGTTTCCGAATTATCCGTTCAGTGTGCTAACTGTGTTTTGTGCATCAAGTAATGTTTGTATGTAATAAATGGAGTGACGGTATGAAATGTGATGCATATGTATGTATGATACAAAAATCATAAAGCAGTTCAAGTTGTCAGTTGTAATCAAGAACAGTCATTAAGCACATAATTAAAATTAATTAATTGTACGAATACCTGTAATTGTGAGAGTTGTCACACATTATGCACCAACAAACTCCCCCTTGGATATTGCTGGAGTCTTCAGTCAGGTCTTCAGCGCTTTCTTCACAAAGACTTGAACTTTTCTTCCCTCGGCTTAGGCTTTTTCATCAACAGCTTCCTAAGCTTCTCTTTCTCTTCAACCTTCTTCTTTTCCTCAGCAGCCATTCTTTGTACCACAGTATGTCTTAACATGTTATCTTTATCTTCACGAGCCTTTCTTTCTCTTTCAGCCTTCAACGTTTCCTCTTTCTCAATCTCTCGCCACTTAGACGACCATTTACTCTCAGCATTAATTCCCTTTTGGAAGCAGATAGACACAACCTTCTGAAACTGCATTGCCTACTCTTTGTCTTCAGCCTTGAATCCAATATTGTTAACAAACAAACATTCTATATCTTTTGCTGAGCAGTTTACCAACCACAAATGATCATACACAGAGATGTATCTGACTTCATTTTCAACTCTGTAAGTGATCACAGCTTCAGTAGTCAAACAGCTGTACACCCAATACAAGAACCCTGTATGGAAATCCTGCTCCATTTTCGGCACATGAATGTTCTTTATCACTTTTGGCCTTTTTATCTGTAAGATTGTCTCTTCAACACTAGTCACTGGATCTACCCTCTTCACTTTCTTCGGGTAGTGAAGCTTCCAGTGTTTGAATCCTCTGAAGGCTTCAAATTTCATTAGACCCCAGATAGGTACATCATGCTTTCTGACAGGATAATCCAAAGTTCTAACTTTCTAAAGTTCTTCAACATCCCACCAGGGTAGAGACATGATATCATGAATGTACTCAAAATACTGCACCCCATACTCTCTTCTGATTGCATACACTTTCACTTGTGGCAAGAATCCACAGCTGATAATGTCACCAAGTGATACTTCTTTATCTCTCTTATAAAACTTCAGTGGAAGCTTGAATTTTCTTTCATTACTCTTCCTAAACCATTTCTTCCTCTCTTCTCGCTGTTCATCTTTCAATGTTCCATCAAAGTTCTTATCTTTTAAACATTCTTCAACTTTCCTTCCAAGTTCATCAATATTCTCTTGACTAAAAAAATTCAACCAGCGTTGGAAAGTTTAAAGTATCAACATTATCACTTTCTTCATCGCTGCAATCTTCAACCTCAACCTTGTCATAGTTGTCTGCCTCATCAACATACTTGTACTGATAGTCAGGTTGTTGGTTGATATCAAATGAATTCAATTCATCTTCAAAGTCAAACTTGAAGTTAGGATCATCAATACACGTCATCTCGATAATATCATACATGGTGTAAGTATGCCTGATTTCTCCTTCCTCTACATCAGGCTCTAAACGCAAAATCAATCTTTCACTTTCAACATTTTGATCATCAACGTTCTCCCCCTCTCCATCAGCATTCTCTGGCTCCTCATTTGCATCGTCATGAAGATAATCGTCAACATTCTCTTCAATTGAAGCTTCAGTAACTTTAATACCAGAACCACCTTGATCATCGTCATTACCATCACACCCAGTTAACCAAGTCCAAGTTAATGACCCTGGTCAACTATATAGCCTGCCAAGTCCAAGTTAATGACCTTGGCTAACCAAATTATGAAGATGCTGATTTTCTGACACTGATTTTAGTTCAAGTTAATGAACTTTTAAGCAATTACCAATCACTTTCTCAATCTTCTGCTTACCCAACCCTCATGATCCAAACTTGTTCAGCACATAAGACTTTGATCATCAGATCCCCAACGTTGGTTGTCGAAAATAAGATGAAAAAAAATCTTTTTGGATTTTTGATTTTGATAAGCAATAAACTGTACACACAATATTTTTGTGAGTATGTTAGGGGATCATATTAGCTTTCGACAAGATACGAGTAACGTTAAGCTTTGATTACATATTCAGCATTAAACAGTTCGCATTGATTGTCGATATACTGATCCTCTTAAGCTTTTACACAATTTTCAATCTGTTCAGGATACTGATTTAGTGTTTTAAGGCTTAACTTATACGCGTGTCCCACCTCAGAATATACTCCCGTATCCGGATCCCAATATTCAGTCTTACATGTGAGTATACCTAGATGATATTTGTAAAGGGTGAAATGCGAGGGCCATGAGAGCTCAGGCTATTGCTTCCGCAAAATCAGAGAGATGATGGCTTCCCGCAAAATCAGAAGTCCCGGGATAATACCCCAGATATCACGAAGTATAAAGACCTAGTATCTCAGAAAGAGGGATCTTTCAAACAAGATTTCAGGGGTTACCTATATATCTGAGAGATGTTCCCCACGTAAAAGCAAGTTAATATTTTATGTTTATATCCCAAACAAATCTACTAAATGTGTAAAAACCTATCGGCATATTGTCACACCCCGACCACGTAAAACAACGAAACGTGGCGGAAACATCGAGGCGTGTTGCAACAGAATCATTGTTTCATAACCATGGCATAAATAAATTCTGTTTTATTGAATAAATGAACTCATTGTTTTAATACAATCAAATAAATACAACTATGATTCCAAGTTTTAAAGTTGCTAAGGCACGAGTCCATCCTAAATGTAGCATGTATCAACAATCATTGCAAAGCAGTACCTGAAACATGTGAAAAAAAATAGGTACGTCAGCATAAAAATGCCTGTGAGATACATAGGTTTTGTGAATATAGGATTCATGACTTATGTTTAAGAAAATGTTTAGTCATGAACCTTGTAATTTGCTTTGTCTTGTAAATTATTTGAAAAACAATGAGTTCAGATGATATGTATAAATAAGTGAATAATGTATGGTTAAATGAATAACCATGTAAACTGAGTTTGTATAAGATAAGTTGCTTGTAAAACAATGTATTGTGAAAAGTATGTTATTTGTATAAAATGTTATATGTATCAAACTGAAATAATTCAAATAACGATACAATATGTAATACCATACAAACACTTATATATAGGAAGTACCAGCGGCGTATCCACCATGCTTGTATCATATTACACACGCCTCGTTACTTAATCACTTACTCAACCCAAACCAACAATGTAAGATGTATATGTTTAAACCAATTGCCAAACGTATTGAATAATGTGTAAAAATGTTTATGTCAAGATGAAATCATGAAATGTATAACCAATGTCAATAATGTTTATGTGTCCAATGTAAATCATGTAATGTGTAATCAATGTGATTTGTATAAATAAATGTAAGATTAAACAAATAACCTTATAGTAGCATATTAAAAGTATACTTTGGATTTGTAAGTAACATATTAACTATGTTTTGGTTTTGTAAATATATGTTGGTTTTGTACAATACCACACATGAGAGTATATCAAATTATACTTTAATAGTGTGATTTGAGAATTCATTCAGACCTGGTGCATCAAGATACACCTTTGAGACTATAGAAATACCACAAAGGCAATCCCTATTTGGATGGAGCAACAAATTGGTTTCAGACATTCCATGACAACAGGAATGGGGTGTCAAATCCTATAGCGCTATATCATACTAACAATCGGTCTGGTGAACATAAAATAAGTACAATTCAACAATTTATTTTATGTTCTTTGAGAAATCAATGTTTAAACCATAGTTAGTCATTCAGTTTGTCAAATGATAAGTAATAACATGTATAATCAATTATACTTTTGGAAAACATGAAAGTAACAGATAGGTACACATGCTTCACCCCAAAACAGTTTGGAAAACAGTAAAATAGGGGAACTATGTACTCACATTGAGAGTGCTTAGGAGTCCTTGTGTAACAACCAAACAATGCTAGAGATCACGGATATCAAACGACACCTAATATAGGTAGCTATGTTAATAAACCGGACCTAAATCGGAGGATTTAGATAGAATGAGGGTTCGTAAACCAAACGAGTATAGAGACTCGTGTCATATGGTTTAACAAAGCCTACATACTAAATGAAACCTAACCTAAGTGCTTTCGACCCATCGCGACCCATTAAGGTAGCTTATGCTACTTTAACGCGTCGTGCGCGTGAAACGCGTTCGGACCGTCTAACTAGTCCTATGACAAGTGTTATATGCCTAAACATGTTACATAATCAGTTATGTGACAAAAGTTTAGGTTACATATGCTTAATTACCAATTATACATGAAAAGGGTATTCTGGTAATTTACCTAAGGCATATAAACTACCTATCATACAACTACTCAAACGATGTGACCATAGGGTATAACCTCGGAAGGTTATTCCCTACCTACTATGGTCACCTAATGTGTTTGGTCGGATGCTAATGATCGACCAAATGGGTCGGGTTTGAGGTATAAGCGATTCATCAGATCGCTTACCCTACGACCCTAGACAACGTGGTAATCAGTGGGCATAGTCCCAAGGGACTATGACCAACGTGATTACACTCACGTTGCGAAGTTCAAAAGAACTTCGCATTGACCATTACTGGTCAACGCTGAAAGTCAAACAAAGTTTGACTTTCGGACTCGAAAAGCAATAAAATAAGGAAAAGAACGAAAGAATACTTACGAAGGGTCCCCGAATGCTAACCTCGATTCAAAAATCTCAGGTATGAAACAATAGTTTCAACTTAGAGTTTCTCAAATCAAAGTTCTTGTAAATTTAGCAATGGGGGTGATGGGGTATTTATAGTATTCGGTCCACCGTTAAGATCGATTCATGGAAAACGTGCCTTAATCGTAACCGTACAAGTGTTGGCAAGTTGTGGTGCCTAAAAATGGTCCTTATCATCTGACAAAGCAATTTAGAATGTGTGGGTGAGGATCAAACAGCTGCAATCTGCTGTGAAATTCATTTAATCTGGTCTGAAGGTGCCTCGCGGGCCGCCTAAGGATGCTCAGGAACTGAGGCGGGCCGCCTAGCAGTCACCGATCAGAACAAAGTTTCAGAAATGACAGTTTCAGTCCCTGCACGTGTTTAAGCCCATTTCCGACACTTCTAAGGCCCGTAAAGCCAACTTTAAGGCCCTAAAATGATGCCTAAACATTGTGGACATGAAACATGCTCAAAAATATGTCTGATGTCAGTTCGTTTGGTCGTACGAACGCGATGTTCGCTTAATTACGACGGAATGCGCATAAGCGCGAAAAACGATCCAAATGACGCGACGAATGGATTTTTTGCAAGCCAAACACTAAAGCATAATATAGTCATGCTTACATAAATTTTTGGATGTCCGAATGTATTCAG
Organism: Helianthus tuberosus; assembly: GCA_030545235.1. Lineage (NCBI taxonomy): Eukaryota > Viridiplantae > Streptophyta > Magnoliopsida > Asterales > Asteraceae > Helianthus > Helianthus tuberosus. Next base: position 94,176,782 of record CM060449.1, read on the forward strand.
AACGTAAGTTATGCGCGAAAATGCAAACTTGTGCACTTTTTGACACTTTTAGTCCCTGAATGACCCAAAAGTTTATTTTAGCATACCGAACCCCTCAAAGCCTATTTCTAAGCTATGTAAAGGATATTTAAGGTATGTTTAACTTATGGTCATGTTCCGGAATGTCTGTTACAGTTCAAATTGGCATACTTTCGCAGTTTGTCAAGTTTAGTCCCTGTAAGCGAATTAACTTGTTTTTGCCATACCAAAGCCTTTAAAACTTATTTCTAAGTTATGTAAAGGTTATTTAAGGTATGTTAAGCCTATTTCACTATTCTGGAGTGTTCGTTGGATTAAACTGGTTATATTTACGCCTCAGAGCGCGTATAACCCTCCAGAAAGCGATTTAAAGCTTAAAATCAAACAAGAGTTGATATGTGTAAAAGATACACATAATTTTACAAATCCCAAGTATGAAATACAATATTTCATTGGTTTGGCATTTGTTTGACGGTTGAAGTGACACAGGCGGACTCGCATAACCTACAAAGAAACCCTCGTTACTTTTAGCACCAAACTTACCATCTGGATCAATAAAGTACAAGGCGATCCAAACGGTTCTAAAAACTTCAAATTTGGCTTATAACGATGAAGAAGTTCAAAACAGGTTTTCTTGTATTTTTTCACTGTGAGAACATGATTCAATGTATAGCACGCTGCTCCAACTGCTTCACTCTAGAAAAATATTGGCAACTTTGAATCGGCGAGCATAGATCGAGCTGTTTCAATTAAGGTGTGATTCTTTCGTTCAGCTACACCATTTTGCTGTGGAGTATATGGTGCACTGAATTCATGAAGAATTCCTTTCTCATTACAAAACTCAAGCATTCGATTGTTTTTAAACTCCGTTCCATTATCGCTCCGAATTCTTCTGATTAGAACTTTGTACAGCGTTTCCATCTTCTTGAATAGAACCATTAACGACTCAAAAGTTTGATCTTTACTTTCCATACACACTACCCACGAAAACCTTGTGAAGTCGTCAGTGACCACAAGACAGTACAAGTCTCCGCTTACGCTTTTTACATTAACTGGTCCGAAAAGGTCCATGTGGAGCCTTTCGAGCGGAACTCTGATTGAATTCAACAACTTCTGCGGGTGTGTTTTCTTCGTTTGTTTTCCCTTCTTGCACTCTACACAATCATCGTTTAAATGAAAATTTTTCAGATTTACACCCTCTACAAGATCATTGTGCACAAGGAAATTCATTTTTCTGACATGAATGTGACCCATCTTTCGATGCCACAATCTGGACTCTTTTTCAGTCGCTTTCGTTTTTGTCACAAAACATTGTTTCTGATGATCTGTTGTTGTTGCGACACTCATATCGAGAACATACAAATCATTTTCTCGTGGAGCTCGCATCAACACCATGTCCTCAGGAATTTTAAAACCAGGTTTTATGATTAAACATTCATTTTTTGTATGTAAATGACTTGTCATAGATCTGTGATATGCTCAACAGATTATTTTCAAGTTCGACTATATAGTTCACTTTTTCAAACGACACAACTCCATTTGTTAGAGTTCCTTCACCAACTATTCTGCCTCCCTGATTCCCTGCAAATCCAACATATCCACCGTTGATTGATTTAACATCGTAGAGTAAAACCAGCATTCCAGTCATATGCCTTGAAGCTCCGCTGTCCATGATCCACTTCGAGATTATTGACCTCGGAAGCCCCTGCATATATCAAAGAAATTCATTCAAACAATGAAGCCCATGATTTATTTACCTTTGGAACACTTCCAAACACAATATCACATGACTCATCAACTTTCGGAATGTTAAAAATGACGTTTGGAACAACAGATTCAGATTTTGGTTTTAAATCACCCTCTTTAATTGGAGGAAATTCCTCAAGCAACTTGTCTAGTTCAAATTCAAGTTTTTAACATCATTTGCACCCACTATTGATTCAGATTTTAGCTCATTTTCCATCTTCTTTTCTTCAACTGATTGTTTTGGTTTAACCACCCATGATTGGTTTTGAAATTTTTTTGTCTTTGGATAAAACTTTGAAGTCTTTTGGATTTTTGAAGATTCACCAATCTCAAATGTTGATTTCGGTTTTTCTTTGGACTTCAAAGACTCACCTCTTTTCAAAATTCGAACAGGGGAAATCATTTGTGTTTTGCCCTTATCATCAGTTGTAATTTTTTGTTTTGGCTTTTGCAAAACTGGTTTCTTAAAAATGGGTTTTTCAATCTTTTTGGTGCATTGTTCCGTCATATGACCAATCTCATTGCAGCGGTAACAAACTCTTTTGTCATACTCAACAAAAGTAGATTTGTTTGTCTCTTCTTTCAGCTTCTTAGCTGCATTGAAATCGTCCACGGCTTTTTGACTGAAGATATAATCCTTTTTAGCCACAGTGCTCTTTCCCGCCACAAACACTTCATTTAGTTTTTCCTTTGGTTTAAACTCTTGTTTACCCACTTTCTTTTCAAACCCGACACCTTTTCTTTTCAAGTTGTTTCCATTTCTTTTGTTGTTACCATATTTCCCAACCCACTCTTTCTTTCCCGAGTTGTTTGGTTGTGATTTCATACGAAATCAGTTGTTCACCTCTGAAATGTCAATTTCAACCAGTTTAAACACTTTTTCAACATTTTGCATGTTCCTGTTCTGGATTGGATACTCAAAATCAGAATATAATTTGTTAGTTCTGGTCATTGTGTAAACCACAATGATCGAATCATCATTCATAACTTTTTCTGATTTTGGTATAAACTTGTCTAAGAAGTTACCATCTTCTTCAGACTCAGAAATGGAGTTTTCAAAATGAGTTTTTACAGTATCAAACTCCGAGTTATCACTTTCTTCATCTAACACTTGGTCAACAACGGTTTTGATAACCTGTGACTCATTATCAGTGTCGGATGGAGAAAATGTAACATCAATGCTCTCAGGCAACTCATTCTCAATGCTTCTCAACTTGAGATTCAATGCAGATTCCACCCCATCTGGATACTTTTGAGTGTAATGATTCCACATTGGGGGTGGAACACTTTTGAAGACAGGTTTTGCATCATGTTGTTGCGAAAGAATTTGATCAATCACATATGATGAAGCATCATAACTCACCAGTTTCTTATCAATTCTCTCAGTTTCAATTCTCATTAACTCAAGTTCTTTTTTCAAAGAATCAATTGTGTCCAGATGGATGTTAATTTCCATCTGTTAATCCATGACAGTAGATTTTAGCAATTTCGTGGCTTTATCATTTTCAAAACTTTCATGTTTAATCATTTTGATTGATCGTGCCAATGTGTCATATGCTTCTTTTATCTCACTGAGATCAAATTTTACTTCATCAGTAAATTTCTTCAATTCTTGAAATTTCTTGTCTTTTTCAAGACAGTCCATGCATGGTTTTGAACAGTTTTTGCATGGAATTTCAAGAATCGAAACAACCTTTTTGGTAATCTTTTCTTCTTGATCAATTTTAATATCTGTTTTACCAAAACCATCAGACTCTGACTCAGACTTTTCTGCTGATTTGATCTCCTCATTTTCTGATTTCTCGTCAGACTCCTTTTTGACCGTTTCGACATACACACTTTCAACTGACTCTGTTTCGACAGACTTTGATTCAACAGATTCTGTTTCTACCTCTTTTAGCTTGCCCATCAATGCTTTGTCAGCAATCTCTTTTAGGGTCTCTTCATTCATTTCTTTGGAGACGTCTATTATTTCTTCAACTGGAACTTTTTCAACGCCGTTTCGTAGACAGAATCCTGTGGTTGGCTCATTGAAAAAACCTGCAAAAGACTTAAACATATTAGGAGGCATTATTGATTTGAAAGAACTAGTAATAATCTCCTGTTCAGACTGGTAGTAATAGACTTCTGCAGCAACTTTTTCAAGATCAGCTAAACTTTCTTCAGATGTCACTTCACTGACTTCTTCTGTCTCAACAACGCATTCCGGTTGTTCCACAATCTCTGCCATCATTGCCCTACCCTCACCACCAGGGATGTACTTATCCCGACTAATACCTTCAGCAACCTTCTCATCATCTTGATTGACTAAGAGAGCCTTCTCCGGCTTGTTTTCAATCTGAGGTCTTTGGGTGAATGGTTGTTGACTTGTCTTATGATAGATCGCTTGTCTGTAATAATCATTTGAGAATGGGTTTTGATGGTTGTTGACCTCCCTGTTTGGACATTCCCGCTTGAAATGTCTCTTCTCTTTACATTTGAAACATGTGACTTTTGATTTATCAAACCCAAGTTTTTGATCTGGTCCTGAAAGACTGTTCCGACCAGTTATTTCCATAAATCGTTGAGCTCTTCTTACCAAGCTTGCCATTCCCCATTTGATGTCGATCAACTCCAGCTCCTCTGGATCGATCTGATCATAGTCTTCCTTTGTTATATCGGGGTTCCCAATTCTACCTGCAACCAAGCTTTCATACGATTCACGCACCGAAGCAAGAAGTGATATGTGCTGATTCGCTGATGATTCAGTAAAGTCTTGAGCATTCTTTATGTTCAGTGCTATGTTGCACAGAATTCCTGGACCTTGACTTTGACTGTTTGATCCTGACGAACTTTGAGTGTAAATTGATCAGGTGAATTTTGAACCTTTGGATTTGGTTCAAAACTTGCAAATGGTGAGTTGTTGTTGCTTGATGTGACAGATGATACTCCAGATGTTGAATCTGCACTAAAGGCTGTCTGCACTTTTGGACTTAGACTTGATGTTGCTGGAGTACTTCCTTTGTAATACAATGAGACATCTTGTTGAACACTTGAAGACTTCATCTTTCTAATCTTTGTCAACTCAAGCTCGTGTGACTCAATCTTTTTCAATGAATGTGCTAAGGTTGAATCCCACATACTCCAAATTATTCTTCGATACCAACAGATAAGTGCCCCATTCATCGTATGGCAATGCATCTGCCAATTTATCAACCCATTCCTCATCCGTTTTGGTTATTCCCAACCTCTTCATCTCAACAACCAGATGACAATATCTTTCAACCAACTGTTTTGTTGTTTCACCCTTTATACCCGTAAAGATATCAAACTCTTTCTTCATCAAAGCAGTTTTGCTTTTTATCATAGACACGCTTCCAAGAAACTTTACTTTCAAAGAATTCCAAACGGAATGTGAATCACCCTGATGTTATAGCAGAACTAAGATATCCTCTTTGATGGCTTGTTGTAGAATGCTCATCATTTTCTTTTCTGCTTTGAAATCATCTTGTTCAATTGGAGTCAAACTGCTAATCGTTTTCTCAATTCCCAAACCATTCTTTGGAGGAACACATTTAGACTCGATTTTCCTCCAGCATTCAAAATGGTTGGCTTGCACCCAAGTTTTAAACCTTTCCGACCACCCAGCATACTAATCAGTGTTCATCAACTTCGGCGGTTTCTGCATAGTACCGAGTTCATTTTCCAGGTTCACATTTTGCACGATACTGGCTGGTGTTTGTGCTACCGTCATTCCCCCACTGGCAATGAAGTTGTAAAACTCTTGGTTATCCATTTTACGAAAACAGTTTACGGAAAATTTTTTCAAGTTTTGAAAACTGGTTACTTTCAAGCGAAAACACTTTCTACACGAAATGAACTTCAAACGAAATACCACGAATGAAATGGACTTTCACACGAAAACAGGCTTTCAAGCGAAATCAGCTTTTTCAAATGAAACTAGGTTTTCAAACGAAATCACTTCTCAAACGAAATCAACTTCTCAAATGAAATAGCACTTTCATGCGAAATCAAGTGCCATTTCATACGAAATCAGTTGTTTTCAAGCGAAATAGCCTATTTTGTGTGAAATCAAAGTAGGTTTCAAACGAAATAATGAAATTTCATGCGAAATAGCTTATTTCGTATGAAATCAACTCAGATTTTTCAAGCGAAATAGCACTCGTTCAAACGAAATCAACCTTTTGGCCCATTTTTGTCACTTTTACTCTGAATTTAGGTTTAATTCTTTCAAGGGTTTGTTAAAACTGTATTTTACACACAATATCAAAAGATCAGTCCATTTTGTCCATGAATTTGTCTAGAAGTCCAAAAAGGAGTAGAAAAGAGCACTGATTCAAGTGTATTGACTCATCCTGAGCTCTGATACCACTTGTAGGATCGTTTTGCGACCTATATGAGTCGTTCAGAGTCAATACAAAACTGTTTGAAAGGCAGAAACAGTCAAACAGCCTAGAATCAGTGATTGAAAGGTGTAGAAAAAGAGTATGATGCTTAAAACAAGCTTCTCATTGATATTTGACTTGATTACACGGTGAAAATTGGGCAGCACTTCGTTACACCTTCACTAATTTCGTGCCAAATGAGAAGCACCACTGCCATATATACAGGCAGTTAATTTCGCATGAAATAACCACTTGTAATTTCATGTGGAATAACACTACTTAATTTCGTGCGAAATAGCAACATGCTATTTCATGCGAAATTACTTCAAAACATCATAAAATTACATTTTGACCCCTATACAAGCTACCGACATGACCTAGACTTTAGACGTAGGCTATAGACATTATGCACCAACACACAACTCACACCATCCATTGAAACCGATTCAACGGCAAATCAAAACTCAAACCAAAACCTTTACCAAAACCAAAATCCGAACCAATTCCAATACCGAAGCAACTTCAATCCCGCCCAAAATGTCCAACCTATACCTCAAGAGCAAGCGGGTGGTAATAACAACTCTAGACCACCCACACCGCCTTTTCGAAACCAAAATCCAAACAACACCCAAGAACACCCCAACAACAAAACCTTCACCGACAAAATTACTTACCCATCCATCTTGATGACCGTAATGTCAATTCCGGTCGTCGAGGCAATCGAGATCGTGGTAATCCCGCGAATGAAGACCCGTTCTTTAATATAGATGATTTGAGAAACGCCATCCCCGATGATTAGCCGTTTAGTGTTCCCGGTTACCAATCGCCGGAACATGTGATTGTTCATACGAAAAATTCGGATGATGGGGGATATTACGATGATCGGGCTAATGATGATGAAGATTGGGGGTATGTGAATAGGGGTAACGTCTACAATGATAGAGGTTTTGAAGATGATGAGTTTGGCTACCAAAATGCCAACTTTGGGGGGAACGATGATTACGGGTATGGGAATGTGAGAAATGACGGTTACGCAAACAACCGTTAACCACGAAACAATAACCCAAGGAACCAGAATGATGGGTTGTACAACAACAATGCTAACCCTAACCGGATTCCTCGTTTCATGGGAGGAGGTAATCAAAGAGGTAATCAAGGTGGAAACCGAAGAGGTGATAGGGGAGGCGATAGAAGGGATAATCGAAGGCCGGTGGATCAAGAAGTTAACGGTCCGCATCATCGTCAACAACCTCCACGGGGAGTAAACGACCGTTTTAGACCGGTGGTTACTGATAACGACTCTCCAATAGTTTGTGAATGGAGAATGTTCGATTGCAAGCCTCATTACATCAACATACTTCTCCACTTCAATGGGAGGTCTAATGACGAACCATACACTCATTTGGCGGAGTTTTTGTCTATATGTAGCACTATCGGGGGGCACAATTTTGCATTGGAGGAGGTCAAGCTTCGATTATTTCAGTTTTCGCTAAAAGACTAGGCGAAGCAATGGATTCTTACACTTCTGGCGAATAGTATTCGGACATGGGGTGAGATGCAACAAGTTTTTCTTGATGAGTACTATTCGATGGCGAAGACCGATGACGCTAGAGATGAAATTAGATCTTTTCACCAATTATCAAGCGAACCGTTGCATGAAGCATTCACTCGATACAAAGAATTGATTCAGAAATGCCCACATCACCAAATAGAGAAGTGGGAATTAGTTAAGTGTTTTGTACGAGGATTAGACGATGAGACATGGAATCGCCTCGAGTCAACAAGCAACGGAACTCTATTGAGAAATCATGAAGATGATGATTGGGAATTTCTCGAGCGGATGAGCAAGCGGTCAAAGGCAAAGAAGTCGGCCAATAGAGCTAAAAAACATCCCGTTTCCCGGTCACTTCGCGATCTTGACTCTAACTCTAAAGATCGAATTTCTACTCTTGCATGGGAGTTGCCTCGTATGAAGAAGAAGGAGGTGAATGCGGTTCAATTCGCGGTGTGTGAAGATTATGGGGAGATTGGTCCTAAGACCGATCAATGTCAAATGGGATCGGGAGAATACACCGAAGAGGTAAATCAAGTGTATGGGGATCGAAAGCAATATGATATGAACTCCAACACCTACCATCCGGGTTTGAGAAATCACCCTAATTTCCGGTATGGTAATCCCTCGAATCAAATGAACCCGAATTTTCAATCGGGCAATCAAGATGGGCAAGGTGGTTCTTCCTATAACAATCGTCAAGGTGGTAACCAAGGGGGTTACCAAAGGAATTACAATCAAGGGGGTAACCAAGGGTATCAAAACTGTGAAAGCAATTATCAACATGGTTACAACCAAAGTGGAAATGGGGGTGGTGTTTCAAACTCTTAAGGTGATGACTCGATAAATTCTAAATTTGATGCCCTCATGAATGCTATGAGTACCCTTACTAATTCACATCAAGCCCTTACTAATTCACATCAAGCCCTTACTAATTCACATCAAGAGATCAAAACCGAAATGAAGAAAGAGTTTGAAGTAAGAGATAAATCTCATAAGGCGTTGGAGAAGCAAGTGGGACAACTTGCTCAAGAGATGGCTCAAATTCGTGGAAGTTGAGGAGGACTTCCAAGTGACACCACGGTGAACCCTAAACATCAAGGGTCGAACTCGAAAAACACACGTGAGGTACCAATAAATAAAATTTCTTTACGTAGTGGTCGAGTGATAGATAATGGTGTTGAGCCACCACCACCCAAGTTTGTTGAAGGGGTGGTGGAAGATGCGAGTGATGATGAAGGTAATAACGGTCAAACGGGTCAAAATAAAAATGATTTAAAAATTAATAAAAATACACCCGTTGTAACCGTTCCCGTCCCAAAGGCTAAGGAAAAGGGTGTGGAGGTTAATACCGCCCCTTATCCTGAAGCTTTATTGAGACCATCTAAGAAAGTGGTAAATAAACGAGGCCCACAACAAGAAGAGATGAGGGAAATTTTTAAATAAGTTAAAATCAATTTACCACTCTTAGACACAATTAAGCAAGTACTCTCATATGCTAAGTACTTGAAATATTTGTGCACCCAAAAGCGGACTCACAAGTTTCCTAAGAAACTTGATTTAACTGAAAATGTGAGTTCGATTCTTTCGGGTGCACTTCCACCAAAACTTCAAGATCCGGGGGTGCCCATTATTTCAATACAAGTCGGTGAATTTAAATTGACCCGGGCACTTTTGGATCTTGGGGCAAGTGTGAGTATCTTGCCAGGTAGTTTATATGACCAATATGATTTTGGTCCACTTCAAGCATCGAACACCACCGTGGTGTTAGCCGACTTGACCCCTAAACTACCCCGTGGGATAGTCACGGATGTAATAGTCAAGGTCGAGGACTTTTACTATCTGGTGGAATTTCTTGTATTAGATTATGTTTCTTTGGTCCGAACCAACCAACCAACGGTGATCCTCGGTCGACCATTTTTGGCAACATCGAATGCCCAAATTAATTGCAAGTCGGGCACGGTCGTCATGACTTTTGGTAACCGTCGGTTGTGGTTAAATGTCTTTTCAGGATTGATGGATCCTCTAGTCGGCGATGATTGCTATATGGCGGACATTGTTGATGAGTGTATACCTCTATGCGACATTAGTGTCGAGGAGGAAAACACAATAGAGGAATGTTTCATGTTTGACAGGTTACAAGGAGAGACGAATCGGAGCATGGATGAGGAAGTGAAAGAGTTGGAGGTATTAGCGGCTTGGGAAGGGAGGCTCACTTGGACACACCAAATGGAAAGCCTTCCGGAAAGCATTGACACAAAGTTGAAGCCGTCATTGGAAGAACCTCCGGTGGTAGAGTTGAAGGTGTTACCCAAGCATCTTAAGTATGCTTATGTGGGTGAGGGTAGCACGCTCCCGGTTATCATTGCATCTAACTTGACCGGGGAGCAAGAAGAGAAGTTAATGAAAGTGTTGGTCACTCATAGAGCCGCTATCGGGTGGACCATTGCGGATTTGAAGGGAATTAGTCCCTCGGTGGTGATGCACAAGATCATCACGGAAGATGGCATGAGTCCTTCTCGTGACACACAACGGAGACTAAATTCGAACATGCGAGAAGTGGTTAAGAAGGAGGTATTGAAGTGGCTAGATGCGGGTATCATATACCCTATTTCGGATAGCCAATGGGTAAGCCCGACACAAACAGTTCCTAAGAAAGCGGGAATTCAAGTCATCACAAATGACGCAGGTGAAAAGGTCGCCACTCGGCCGGTAACCGGGTGGCGTATTTGTATTGACTATAGGAAGTTAAATGCTGCAACTTCCAAGGATCATTTCCCTTTGCCATTTATTGACCAAATTGTTGAGAAATTGGCCGGACAAAAATTTTATTGTTTTCTGGATGGTTATTCCGGTTACAATCAAATTGCTATACATCCGGAAGACCAAGCAAAGACTACCTTTACTTGTCTATACTGTACATTCACATTTAGGTGAATGCCCTTTGGACTTTGTAATGCCCCTGCCACCTTCCAAAGGTGTATGACGAGTATCTTTTCAGATATGGTAGGGGAGTCTTTGGAAATCTTCATGGATGATTTCTCAATATTTGGGTCATCATTTGATACATGCCTTGACCAACTCGAAATTTTTTTGAAAATACGTGTTGAGAAAAATCTGGTTTTGAGTTGGGAAAAGAGCCATTTTATGGTTCAAGAAGGGATTGTGTTGGGGCATGTTGTCTCGAGTCGCGGGATCGAGGTAGATAGAGCAAAAGTGCAAGTCATATCCACTTTGCATTATCCCACAAGTGTTAAGGGTATTAGGTCATTCTTGGGACACGCGGGGTTTTATAGGCGGTTTATAAAAAGCTTTAGTGATATAACAAAACCCCTATGTAATTTATTGTTAAAAGACAAAACGTTTGATTTTGATAAAAATTGCCAAAATGCTTTTAACAATTTGAAGAAAAAGTTGGTCGAGGCCCCAATCTTGCAATCACCGAATTGGTCTTTACCATTCGAAATCATGTGTGATGCAAGTGATTATGCGATGGGGGCCGTATTGGGTCAACGGGTGGACAAGAAACCGGTTGCCATTTACTACGCAAGTAAGACTATCTCGGATGCACAATTAAATTATACAACTACCGAGAAAGAGCTACTTGCGGTGGTATATGCGTTGGATAAATTTCGTGCTTTTATATGGGGTACTAAGGTCATTATATATTCTGACCATTCTGCAGTTAGGTATCTCATGGACAAGAAAGATGCAAAACCGAGATTAATCCGATGGGTTCTCTTGCTACAAGAATTTGACTTGGAAATTCGGGACAAGAAAGGGAGTGAGAATGTGGTTGCGGACCACTTGTCTCGATTGGTCATGGAGGAGGATTCTTCCCGTGAAGAGATTAATGAGAACTTCCCAGATGAGCAAATTCTAAAAGTTTCAATATTACCATGGTATGCTAATATTGTTAATTATTTGGTCACAAGTGACTAGCCGGCTCATTGGGACAGAAGGAAGAGGTTGCACTTCCTTTCTCAAATCAAGTACTACACGTTGGAAGAACCAGACTTATTTAAGATATGTCCGGATCAAGTCGTTCGAAGATGCATACCCGACGAGGAGATTCCTAGTGTCTTGATACACTTGCATTCATTTGCTTGTGGGGTCCATTTCAGTGGTCACAAAACCGGGCACGAAGTGCTCAATAGCGGTCTTTATTGGCCGACTATTTTCAAGGATGCCTTTAATTTCGCTAAAAATTGTGTTGAGTGTCAAAAGTTAAGGGGTATTTCTAAAAGGGATGAGATGCCCATGCAACCGATCATTATTGTAGATATTTTTGATGTGTGGGGGATCGATTTCATGGGCCCATTCCCTAATTCGCATGGCAACTTATACATCTTGGTGGCGGTCGATTATGTATCCAAGCGGGTTGAAGCGATTGCCACCAAGACGAATGACCATACCGTTGTTTGCAACTTTGTACAAACAAACATAATTTTTAGATTTGGGATTCCCCGAGTGATCATTAGTGATGGGGGATCTCACTTCAAGAATTTTAACTTCGGCAAACTCTTGAAACGGTATGGTGTTGACCATCGAATCGCTACCCCTTATCACCCACAAACAAGTGGTCAAATGGAAGTTTCAAATAGGCAAATGAAAGAAATTTTGCAAAAGACCGTTCGACCAGACCGAAAGGATTGGTTGACGAAGTTGAACGATGCTTTATGGGCTTATAGAACGGCTCATAAAACACCTATTGGAACTACACCTTATCGCTTAGTTTATGGGCGAAATTGTCATTTACCGGTCGAACTGGTGCATCGTGCATGGTGGGCTATAAAAGAGGTTAACATGAAATATGATGATGCAGGAAAGGAGCGAAAATTAAAGCTTTGCGAGTTGGAGGAGCTTCGGGAAGAAGCGTATGAGTGTGCTTCGAAATATAAGGATGACATGAAGAAGGCACATGATGCGAAATTGAAGCCGAAAGAGTTCGAGGTGGGTCAAAAGGTTTGGCTTTACAATTCAAGGCTTAAATACTTTCCTGGTAAGCTCAAGAGCAAATGGATGGGCCCATACGTGATTACACGGGTCGGGAAACTTGGAAATGTTACAATCAAGGGCCCAAAGGTTGGGTCGAAGCAAAAGATTAATGGGCATCGCCTTAAACCGTTCCTTGACGGTAACAATGATAAAAAGGATGAGAATGTGGAGTTTGTGAACTTTGTGGTAAGTGTGCCAACTTATGAGGTCAACTGAAAGGACCGGTAATGAGTTTTGTAAAGTTATGTAAAATTTATTTAATTTTGTGAGTGTTTTTGAGTTAATCGTTCTCGTTTTGTACTAACCCTCTTGATTGTGTGAAGTTCGGATATCATGAACGGGTCTTGAAGACAAAAGGTATGTTTTTAGACTTTGTTATGTGCATTGAGGACAATACATGACTTTTCGGGAGGTGGTAGGGCCGTTAACGGTTTTCGCGTTTTCAAAAATTTAACTTATATAAAATTACAAAAAGATTTTTAATAATTTTTAGGAATTTTTAATGTATATAGTCCTTTTATAAAAATTTCATAATTTTCTCCATATTTTCTATGTAAAAAAAAATTGAGTTTCTGTAAGCCGTCGCCGACGGGGATACCAGCCGTCGCCTACGGTCCCTAAAAAGTGTCCGTCGCCCACCAAGTTACGTAGAAAGCGACTTAAACCGTCGCCCAACTCGGGCATTTTCATGAACCGTCGCCGACGGTGATTAAGCCCGTCGCCGACGGGGCCTCTAGATCTGTTCGACGCTGAATGTTGTCATGAGCCAAGGATCGAACTCAAACCTTTTTAAAAACCCATCAAAACCGTTCAAAAACATAATTTGAGTAAACATATGACCTGAGAACCCTATCATAGCCATTCACTTCCAATTAACTCAACTCAGTTCAGTCCACACGTTACTTTATCTCACCTCCATCTTCATCTTCCCCACAACTCAATTCAAGAACCCTACTCTTGAACTTCTCATAACTTATTCAATTCTCAGCCAAATCCAGTGATTCTTGAGCCTATTTCGCGTATTTTTTCAAGAGGAACAAAACCCCTATCACGGTTTTCATCAATTCTTGCACATTTGCAAGATTTATGGGCATGATTTTTAGGGTTTTTGAAGGGTGTTCATCAAGTTTCTTGCTTTCCAGTTTTTCTTAGTTTTTCTTGTTCATCTACATCAAAGCTATGTTCGGAGGAAGAAAGAGATCAAAAACGTCTGGACAAGGTTCATCTTCTGGAGCCGGTACAGGCTCGGGACATTATGAAAGACGCTGGGAACAGTTAAGCAATGTGGAAGAATATGATGGGCAACTCTATCGACAGGATTGGGATTGGGAGGAGTCCAAGAATAGTCGGTCGGCCTCAGTATGGAAAGATGAAAAGCAGAAGGCTCTTTCCCGGTACAAAAACAAAAGATTAGAGGCAAAGATGTGGAAGATGAAACTGGTCACGGGTGTTTCAAAGGCTGTACCCGATAGAGTAGTATGTGAATGTGCGGTGAATGTCGAGGAAATCCCCACAATTGGCATAACTCAAAGGTTTGAGAAGATTGGGTGGGAACGAGTGCTAGATTGGTGTGAGGATATCACCATACGAGTTTATTTGGCTGCGGTTTGTGAATGGTTGTCAACTTTAAGGTTTGAAAATTCTGATGGGCCGGCCCCTACATGGCGGTTAATTGGCAATATTGGCAAGAATCAAATGATTATGTCGTTTGAACATATGAATGCCATCGCGAGATTTGATTCATTGGGGGTTGAAGCATATGATTATTATGACTATGATCATTTTTTGGATAATAAAACAAACACAGCTGATCCGGATCAAATGCTAGCAAAGGTATTACCAGGTTCTGGGGGTGCGGGGGAATTTAGGAACGATTTATCCTTGGAGGGTAAAATATTACAAGGCATTTCGTTGGAAAATGTAATGGTGCGGTTCGGAGACTGCGGGACAGTGAAGGCGCCTGACTGCCGGGTCTTACATTCATTGTTGTATGGGACACCAAGGCTATCATGGCGTCAAATTGTGATGATAAACACGTGGGATACAAGGGGGTCGTTCAAATGGAAGATGATCCCCTACGTGCGGTTAATCATCGCGATGATTTTGCAGCAAAATGCGTTGCCCCAGGAATCGTTGTGGGTTTGTAAACCCATTTGTCAGTTTAACCTCGCTTCAATGAAGCGGCATTGTAAGATAATGGTTAAAGTCTTTGGTCATCTTCATACAGTGGAGGATGAGCAAAGAAACAATTATAGGTATACGGATCCGAGCGAGGTTGAAGAGGGTGATGATGATGAGGAGATGGTTGACATGGAGGATGAGACAGAGCCTGCCGGTCCACAGGGACCAAGGCAGAGGTACAGGCAGCAACATCGAGAAATTTCTGCCGATGTAGCAAATTTTGTTAATCAAAGACAGGGGCTGACGTACAGGAATTTTAACCGCGGGCAACAGGCGGTTTATGATAATGTGTCGGCATGTATAGGAGAAGGAAGGGAATATGAGGTGAGAAGGAAGGCTTGGGAAGAGATGCATGGGGCACAGATGCAGGAACATTGGGCCATCCAAGCGGCCTATCATGAAAGGATGGAGAAGCATATGGAAGAGCAACAATTGCAACAAGCGCTTCAAAGATCCCAAATGGAACGCTTGTTAAAATTGCAGGAGGAAGATATGGCCCGAAGACGAGCATGGGAAGAAAAGGAAGAAAAAGAGCGGCACGAGCGAAACACATTGCAAGATAACCGCTGGAGTGCCTTATATGTCTCAAATGAAATGGCGATAAACAACGCCAAGATCCTCCATGATCAGGAGAGACATCAGAGAGACTATGAGGCAGGTCTTCCCTATGTAGAACACGCGGGGTGGACCGATTACTCCAACCTCCGTGTTCCGTGAGGCCCATCCAATCCATCCCCTCACTGGCCCGAAGCAGTTGGGTCCAGTTTCATTCTGATACCTTACTAGCCGCCACCTCAAGGAGAGCCAGGTCCCCTAGATAACTACAGGGAGATGTTCGAGGCCCTCACTGGCTACTCATACCAGCCAAACCCGCCAGTTGATCCAAACGAGAGATATCAGCGGTAAGGGCTAGGTATGTTTTGTGTTCTTGTTGTATATTTTGGTTTCTTTATTTCAATTTCGTTATTATTTCTTTTTGCCTAGTTAAATGAACGTTGTGGGTGTGTTCCCTATATAACCCTCACGAGACCTCTCGTCCTCCCAAGCTATTGGGGGGGGGGGTGTTTAAAAGGGCTTGTTGCATAAGCTAAATGCAACTGTGATTCCTACGAAAGTGAGTTAGGTTTGTTATTGTTTTACATTATTTTTCCACAAAAATCAAGGTAATTTAACGCATGATTTGGTAAACTTTCATAAAAATGGTAGAACTAAATACCTAACAAATTTCAATGGTTGTGAGAAGCACGCTTCTACACAATGGTTAAGATTTGTAGGTACACCATGTTCGAGGGACGACTGTTTTTGTGAAGAGAAGAAGAAGATATGGGCATCTAGCGACAAAAATCAGGTGCATGCGTTTCCTTTTTACCTTGATATTTAGTTTAGTAATAAGTGGATTGTAATTGTATATTATTTTCGGGGTGGAATTTTTGGGAAGTTAGCCGTGTCACATCCCTTGTGCGTTTTAAAACTCTAGTTCTTACACATTGAGGACAATGATTACCTCAAGTGTGGGGATGGGGGAGTAGTAAAAGTTTTCGATTTTGACCCGTTCATTTAAACACTACACATTGAGGAAAATGTTTACCTCAAGTGTGGGGATGGGGGAAAATTTCAAAAAAATTTCAAAAATATCTTGTTTCAAAAGCGATCTTAAAGCACAAGTAACTAAGTCAACGAGGGATGTCACAACCCATTTGGTCTTTTGTCATGGTCAAGTTCAAATTAATAGCATGAAGGGTATTTAGCGGGTGGTTATTTGGGAATAATCCGCCTAAGAAACTAGCATTTTATGCATGTCACATATCATACCCTTTACATATGTGAGGTTTTGAACCACTTTTACATTAGATAGCACATGCTTATGTTTCTTTGTTTGAGTGGGCCATTAGTCATGTATTGTAGAACTTGCAACTTTTGATACGTTTGAGACCATAGACCGAATACAAGCACGAGAATGATTAAGGCATTAGGTAAACCTTTTTTGTTTTACACCATTTATATACCCTTACCCAAAAAGTTATCCCCCAGTAGCCAATTTTGAGCCTAATCCTTTCGTTTGACCACCCTATAGCCCATAACCTTAAACTTTTTTCTTTTAAACCTGTGTGATGGAAATTCGATTAGAGGAGTCAAGTTTGTATAGTTGTATTTGATTGTTTGCATAAAAAAAAGAGAAAAATCAGAAAATATTATGAAAAAGAATTGAAAATCATTGAGAAAAGAACAAAAATATGAAGTTAGTGGTTGTTGAATAAAAGGCTAAAATTGTGGCCTTGTAGTTGATGTTTATAGTTTAGTCTTGTTTAGAGTAGTATTTTGTAATAAAAATCGAATTTTCATCACCTTAGCCACTTTAAAATATCCTATTCCCTACCCTTAGCCTAGCCTCGTTACAACCCTTACAAAGTGTAACACCTGTGTCATTTCAACCATCAAACAAATGCCAAACCAATGAAATATTGTATTTCATACTTTGGACTTGTATAAATATGTGTATCTTTTGCACATATCAACTCATGTTCGATTTCAAACTCTAAATCGCTTTCTGGAAGGTTATACACGCACTGATGCGTAAATATAACCAGTTTAATGCAAAGAACACTCCGGAATAGTGAGATAGGCTTAACATACCTTAAATAACCTTTACATAACTTAGATATAAGTTTTGGAAGGTTTGGTGTGGTGAAATCAAAGTTAATCGCTTACAGGGACTAAAGTTGACAAACTGCGAAAGTATGCCAATTTGAACTGTAACAGACCTTCCGGAACATGACCATAAGTTAAACATACCATAAATATCCTTTACATAGCTTAGAAATAGGCTTTGAGGGGTCGGTATGCTAAAATAAACTTTTGGGTCATTCAGGGACTAAAAGTGTCAAAAAGTGCACAAGTTTGCATTTTCGCGCATAACTTACGTTCTGAATACATCCGGACATCCAAAAATTTATGTAAGCACTAAAATATTTTATTTTAGTGTTCGCCATAAGAAAAATCCATTTGTCGCGTCATTTGGATCGTTTTTCGCGCTTATGCGCATTCCGTCGTAATTAAGCGAACATCGCGTTCGTACGACCAAACGAACGATCATCCGGCATATTTTTGAGCATGTTTTGAGTCCCCTATACTTTAACTTCATTTTAGAGCCTTGAAATGAGGTTAACAGGGTTCAAACGCATCGAAAATCGCTTAAACGGGCTGCAGGGACCATTTCTGCCAATTTTGAAAGTTTGCTGAAACAAGGGGGCAGTGGCGTAGCGCCACTGCATGTAGCCTTACCAGTCGCGCTACGCGACTGCCTATTCTGGGCAGAAAACATGCAGAAACTCAGTTTTTCGCATTCGGGACCAGATTCGATGTATTAGCCGTTGTTTAATTCACAACCACACATTCTAACTTGCTTAGTCAGCGGATAAGGATGGAATTTAGTCACCATAACATCTCGACAAGTGTACGGGTGAGATTAAGGCAGGATATTCGACAAGCGATCTTAACGGTTCGGGTATTCCTATAAATACCCAACCACCCCCATTGCTAAAAATCACTAGAAACTTGATTTGAGAAACTCTAAGTTGAAACATTTGTTTCATACCTGAGATTTTTGAATCGAGTTTAGCATTCGGGGACCCTTCGTAAGTATTCTTTCGTTCTTTTCCTTATTTTATTGCTTTACGAGTCAGAAAGTCAAACTTTGTTTGACTTTCAGCGTTGACCAGTAATGGTCAATGCGAAGTTCGTTTGAACTTCGCAACGTGATTGTAATCACGATGGTCATAGTCCCTTGGGACTATGCCTACTGATTACCACGTTGCCTAGGGTCGTAGGGTAAGCGATCTAATAAATCGCTTATTCCTCGAACTCGATCCATTTGGTCGATCATTAGGATCCGACCAAATACATTAGGTGACCATAGTAGGTAGGGAATAACCTTCCAAGGTTATACCCTATGGTCACATCGTTTAAGTAGTTGTATGATAGGTAGTTTATATGCCTTAGGTAAATTACCAGAATACCCTTTTCATGTATAATTGGTAATTAAGCATATGTAACCTAAACTTTTGTCACATAACTGATTATGTAACATGTTTAGGCATATAACACTTGTCATAGAGCTAGTTAGGCGGTCCGAACGCGTTTCACGCGAACGACGCGTTAAAGTAGCATAAGCTACCTAAACGGGTCGTAATAGGTCGTAGACACTTAGGTTAAGTTTCATTTAGTATGTAGGCTTTGATTAACCATATCACATGAGTTCCTACACTCATTTGGTTTACAAACCCTCATGCTACCCAGTCTTCCGATTTAGGTCCGGTTTATTAATGTAGTTACCTATATTAGGTGCCGTTTGATATTCCGCGATCTCTAGCATTGCTTGGTGGTTATCCTAGGACTTCTGAGCAATCTCAAGTGAGTACATAGACCCCTCTTTTACTGTTTTCCAAACTGTTTTGGGGTGGAACACATGTGCCTACTTGTTACTTTCATGCTTTCCTGTTTTAACATCATATACTGCTATGTTCGTTAGTACATTATAGTACATGATTTTATGACATTTCATGCTAGGTGTGCCCAATTGTGTGCATTACTTAGTACATCGTTTTACATGACATTTTGACACAGACATTTGACATGGATATTTTGACATAGACATTTCGGCATAGACATTTTAACATGATTGACATTTGATCATGCATTTCCCACAAAACATAACTTTGATTTAAACCAAGATTTACTTCAATACTTTGTTTTTGTGCATATGGTTTAGTTGAGACATTTCACTTGCCATACATGACATTTTGACATAGACATTTGACATGGATATTTTGACATAGACATTTGACATGGATATTTGACATAGACATTTTGATATGATTTACATCTTGACATGAACACTTTGACATATTACCCAATACATTTGACAATTGATTTAAACATAGACTTCTTACATTGGTTGGTTTGGTTTGATTAAGTGATTAAGTAACGATGCGTGTGTAATATGATACAAGCATGGTGGATACGCCGCTGGTACTTCCTATATATAAGTGTTTGTATGGTATTACATATCATAGCGTTATTTGAATCATTTCAGTTTGAGACATAGAACATTTTATACAAATAACATACTTTTCACAAGACATTGATTTATAAACATCTTATCTTATGCAAACATATTTTACTTGGTTATTCATTTAACCTTACATTTATTTATACTTATCATCTGATCTTATCGATTTTCAAATGATTTACAAAACAAAGCAAATAACAAGGTTCATGACTAAACATTTTCTCAAACATAAGTCATGAAACCTATTTTCACAAAACCTATGTATCTCACAGGCATTTTTATGCTGACGTACCTATTTTCACATGTGTTTTTCAGGAACTGTTGCATAAGATGATCAAGATACACATAGGCAGACTTGGGCTTTAGTGACAATAAAAGATACAAGACTAGTTAATTATGTTGTATTTCCTTGTTTGTTAAGACATTGTAACACTTTTAATCAATAAAACGAAACTTCAATTGCCATGGATTTGAAACAATTAATTCTGTTACAACACTCCCCGACATTTCCGCCACGTTTTGTATGTTCCACGTGGTCGGGGTGTGACACAAAGACCTTATGACTTATGCTTAGTATTCGTGTTCGGTGGTGGAGAATGATTGAGTTGCAAGCCTATGCTGGTACGTGTTCTAATCGGTTTTGAGCGATTATTCTTTGAAGTGCTAATACATTACGAAAATTAGCCAATTTATAAACCGAGTGGAGAGAACATTGTGAGGGATGTGCATGAATTGTTAGTTTCACGGGCGGGTTAATCTTGGATAACCATTTTATATGTGAATTCACCTTACCATTAAATATGTGAAAATTGTAAAGAGTTTGAACTTTAGCATGACAATAGACCTTAACCTTCGTCTCGGGAATGGGGAGTGTATTCTTTGTTCGACCCACGTGAAAATGAAAAACAGATTTGCTTGAGGGCAAGCAAAAGACAAGTGTGGGGATGTGATACGTGGTTGAAAACCGGTGATCGTAATTGCTTAATTTGATGTGTTTACACAAGTTTTAATTTCGAATGGCCTACTTTTGATTAGATATGTATTTTTCAGGTCTAGCGGAGTTAAAGGAGCTTTTCGGGAGCTTTACGGGTCACCGGGATGAAAAACGAGCCACCGGGAAGCGAAACGGGTCAACCGGGAGCAAGGAACGCGAAAAACAGAAAGTGAAACTTACACATGCCGTCGTCGACGCCCTCCTGGGCCGTCGGCGATGCTGCCTGAAGTTGTCCGTAGCCTCAAAATGTCCGTAGACAGCGATTTAAGGCAACGACATCTTTTGATATATCGGCACACCGTCGGCGACCGGCCCTAAGGCCATCGGCGACGGTCCTTCCTTCTTCCAGACGCGCAACGTTGAATTTTAGGGTGTTTGATCATTATTCGGGAGTTACATCTTGACTAGAGTTTTGAACTTGATCTTGGAGCCTAGTCTCACCCATCTATCATCACCAATCCACCTACCATCATCTCTATCACCGAAATCAAGATCCGAATCATTATCACTTTCATACACACAACCCAAATTCCATCAATCTTCCATCCTTTCATCACCACCATTCCAATACAAACCCTAACCACCATTCCATCATTCTTAAAGCTTCAAGATGATTCAAATTGAATTCCAAGCATCCGTTGATCAAGTCTCGTTCACCATGAGCGGCTAATTTCTTGGAGGTTTCGCCCCGGTGTAGACTTTTGTAAGATTCAGGGTTTATTATGTTTTGATGTTTGCTTTATGAAAACTTGAATTACATTTGAATCTTTAGACAATTTTCCTACGTTTGTATTGAATTTGCGAATTGTCGAGTGAATGATTAAACTTGACTTTGTGAAATGAATACACGTATTTTTGCCTTGTCTTTTGATAGGATTTGCTAGTCCAAAGTAACGAAGTGCATCGTGGTCCGTTATCTATGACGTTGATAGCGATTGGCACCTAAGCTTTGTGATTGTTCACCTGTAAATGAATTATTTTGAGTAAATCAAATTAAAACATATAGTAACCCTAAGTCTTGCATTTGTTGAAACCGGGTGTGAACCTTGTTTACATATCTTGTTTTTAAACCATCAATTACATTTCTTGCAATTTTTTATTTCTTTTAGTCAATCCAACCTATTTACTATTCACATTTTAACATCTTTTCAAAATTGACAAAAATACACAAAAACAAAATAGCAAGCTTCATAACTGTGACATCTTTTGAGAATTCATCAAAATCTATTCTCAAACCACATACTCTTCGTGGTTCGACCCCTTACTACCACTAGCTATTTGTTAAGCGTAATTTGGGACTATAAATATTATCATTGACCGGAGCGCGACACTCCGATCAGTACTCTTATAACAACCCTCCTAAAACCCCTTAACATAACCCTAAACGTTCCTATTATACCCCGTATACGAGAAACAGGCTTAAATTACCTTAATATTTATAAAGAAACAAATAAAACAAATAAATAGAGTGTCTCGCGGCCCGCGACGAGAGAGACCTAGGGTCTCGTGGGGCGGGATGGGCATTACTTGCCGAACACTCCATTGCGCCACGTGTCCTAGCTCGTGGTAGGTCTACCCCTTGACTAGACAAACCTAAACCCTAGCTATAGGCGGCTCGCGATCTGCGACATGCTTAGCCTGGGGCGTCGCGGGGCACGATGGAGTGTCGGATCATCCTATAAAAGGGGGTCGAGAGCTCATTTGCAAACCGTTCAAAATTCTATTCTCTCTCAAATTCTCTGATAGTCTAAACTATTGGGTATTATACCCCTAAAAGCGAAGCTCTGACTCGTTGTAAGTATTATAACCCCCGATCACATATCTGTTACCCTACCCGATCGATCTAGGGCTCCGTAACACATGTCAAGGCTCTGCTTGACTCAGTCATTGGAGTTCTGTCTCGTGTTAAACCCGATTGATCTAGGGCTCCGTAACGCATGTCAAGGCTCTGCCTGACTCAGTCGTTGGAGTTCTGTCTCGAGTTATACGGTTAATGTGATTTGGGTTATCTTACTAATCAGGAGAATCACTTGGAAGCTACAATAGTATCACCTAAGCTAACAATGTGAGCACATTCTCTTTTATAAATCCTTTTTGTGAGTTCATTCCCTTTTTGTAAACCATTTTGTGAAAACCTTAAAAGCTTTAAATTATACTTAACAATGATTGAGTCTATGTATTCTACAATTACTGCCGCTATGTTGGGGTTTTGTATACATTATTTGGAATCCGTTACTATTGGACAAAAGTTAGCTAATGAGTAACATGACCCACAAGTCAGGATTGACAGGAGTGAATGAGTAACTGTGTAGATATAAACATTGTAATCGCTCTCAATACTGTAAAGTTATAAACATTGTAAACTGGGATGCACTCGCCAGTATTTCTTGCTGATAAAACCTTTTTAAAACGCGTTTCTGGTAACTTAATGTGAAGCCAATAGAAGCCAGCTGGAGAGCACTAAAGGCTTAAAGTTGTGGCTATAAAAGTTACCAAAATAAAAAGGAGATTTTGTTTACAATAATTAGGGTTTATCCCTACAAATGTATAGTCAAATGAAACTTGGGTTTTCTCCCATTTATTGTTATAAAAGTTTGGTGTTTAACTCTGATAAAAATATTTCCTAACTACGGTCCTGATGTATGAATTCCGTTGCCAAATTAATAAACACCGATACCACCCGCTCTGAGCATGGTCCCGTGGTCGCCCGCTCCCGGGGCAGGGGTCGGGGTCTGCGACAGAAGGGGTATCAGAGCTACAGCCACTGTTTTAAGCCAATGAAGTGTTCTGCTGATATCTAAATTTTAGATAAATTGTGTTAGGAAATAACCTATGTGATTATGTGTAAATATATTGTTTTGTGTTATTTGACAATTTGTTAGTTTACAGTATGAGTGAGCAAGGTACATCCGACGCTTATCGTCAATTAGCTAGTTCCCCAAAAGATGAAGGAACCTCATCTCAGCCAAATCCCTCAGGATACTCAGCTGATACTGAGAAAGGAATATTTATCTTTAAGGCACAGTCTGAGGAGCCATTCCATCCTAAAAAGAGAGAATGGTTTAGTAGGGGAGCACATGAGAGGAGGAAGAGGATGAAGAAACTTCAACAACAAAGAGCAGTAGTAAGATCGAATAGGGAAGTGAATGCACAAACCCAGGAAGCAGTCAATAGGTTACCGTGGGAAGAGGAACTAGATAGACAGTTAGTAGATTTCCATATGTTAGCTACTACAACAGCAGACCCTAATCTGAATCAAATAACTGAACCACCACTGTTACCCTTATTTCCAGACCAACAAATGTTAGAACCCAACCAGGAAAACCAATTCCCGATACATGCATTCGACCCCAATGAGTTACCTAGAATCCCAACCCCAATCTCTTCAGAATATGATCCATGGTTAGATGATAATAGGTCCTATTCGACACTATATACTCCCGAAGAACCAATGCCAGCCCCACCGTCAAACCCACCAATGAGTCGAGAATATGTGCAAGAACTCCGTCAGTATGGCGAAACCTTAGTGGACGAAGGAAATAGAATTTGACAGATAGGAGAGAAGCTAGTTTGGAAATATGATGAGCATGAGATGCAGTATTGGATGAACGACACCTAGAATAATATATGGACATGTATGTAATATTGTATTTTGATATATATATATATATATATATATATATATATATATATATATATATATATATATATATATACATAACCAACTAAAATAAATAGACCAAAATAGATATAGATGCATAACTACTAGTGTGTTAGTCTTCAGTTGTAATATGTAATCGATGCATATATATATATATATATATATATATATATATATATATATATATATATATATATAAAGAGTAAAGTCGCAATGTTCGACGTTTTTGATCAACCTGCTTGTGTGATTGTTTGTATAATGTCTGTATTAAATTTTATTCTGTGAAATTAATACCTGATAAATGTTTACAATTCAGATGTTGATCGAAGTTAATCAGGAGAACCAGAATAATGATAATAACGAGAACCAAGTGAATAATAGTGCCATCGAACATATAGTCGCACAAGGAATTATAGATGCTATGCCTTATATTATCAAGACGGTTAAAGAAGCAGAAAATAATAAATCTGTAACTGGAAGTAAACGTCAACCTACTGAACCAAGTCAAAGTGTGAACGAAAATCACCAACCCCTGATCCAAGCTCCAATTCCAAAAAGAAAAAGAACCATCTCATATGGTTGTTCTTATAAAGAATTCTTAGCCTGCAAACTAATAGAATTCTCAGGCAACGAAGAAGCCATTGCAGCCTTACGTTGGATAGAAAAGACAGAAGCAGTCATAAAAATAAGTAAATGTGCATATGAAGATAAGATTATGTTTGCTTCTAATCTTTTTTAAGAATGCAGCCTTAGAGTGGTGGAATACCATTCTCTAGTCTAGAGGAAGTGACAGAGTCTATAATATGGACTGGACTGACTTTAAGAAAATGGTCTAAAGAAAATTATGTCCTCCCAATGAAAAGGAACAAATTGCCAATAAGTTCCTAAATCATAAAATGACTTGAATAGACTACAAAGGTTATACTACCATATTCTTTGAATATGCTAGGATAGTACCAACCTTAGCCTCACCTGAGCCACTGTTAATCTCCCATTATATTTGGGGATTAATAAGTGAGATCAGACATGTAGTCAAGGTAGCTAGACCTAAGACCATAGAAAAAGCAGCAGAACTAGCCAACATCCTGACTGATGAATTGGTATTTACACAGGAGGAAAACCCAAGAAAGAACCTAGCTCAAAGGCTTACCTAAGAATTTCACTACGGTAATTCCAACTGTGGGAAAGGTACAGGTACTCTGGAAGGTGCTCAATATACTACAATTTTTGCAAAATGTCTGGACATAAAGAAGAAGACTGTAGGAGGAAACCTAGTAATAGGCTATGCTTTAATTATGGAGAAACTGGTCACATCAAACCAAACTGTCCGAAGCTAGCTCTAGCAACTACTAGAAAAGCTAAGACAACTGAAGGACCCAAGAAGAATGCCAGAACATTCGTTTTGATAGCTGAGGAAGCCAAGATGATTCCGGATGTAATAGTCGGTACGTTTCTAGTTAATGATATATTTGCCAAAGTATTATTTGACTCTGGTGCAAACCAAAGTTTTATTAATACTTCTTTCTACCAACTTCTCAACCAACCATTAACTAAACTCTAACAAGACTGTCTGGTGGAGACAGCAAATGGAGATTCCATTAAGATAAATGAAATATTACAGGGAGCAAGAATAGAGATTTTGAACCATAACTTTTCTGCTAACCTTTACCCAATGAATCTAGCTGGATTTGATGCTGTATTAGGAATGGATTGGTTGGAAGCCAATCATGCCAGTATTATTTGTAATCAGAAATCTGTACAAGTAATTACACCGACGGGTGAAAAGAACACAATTAAAGGAGACAAGCCAACCAGGTCAACAAAATTCATCTCTGTGATGAAAGCCGTAAGTTGTGCAAGGAAAGGAGCAATAGTGTATATGATTTCCATAATCATTAACACTAAAGGAAAAGAATTAAATGATATTCCTGTAATATCCAAATTCTCAGACGTTTTTCCAGCAATAGTGTATATGATTTCCGTAAGGTTAATTTAGAATTCACCTAATACCATGAACGACACCAATTGCCAAGGCACCATACCGATTAGCATCGACAGAAATGCAGGAACTAAAGAAACAATTGGACGAACTTCTTGATAATGGTTTCATACAACCTAGTTCATCACCGTGGGGAAAACCAGTGTTATTTGTCAAGAAGAAGGACGGATCGATACGTATGTGCATCGATTACCGAGATTTGAACAAGGTTACTACTAAAAATCGGTACCCACTACCGAGAATCGATGATCTGTTCGATCTACTTCAAGGAGCTCGATTCTTTTCTAAGATCGATTTATTCTCAGGATATCATCAACTGAAAGTACAGGAAGAGGACAATCCTAAAACCGCTTTTAGAACAAGGTACAATCATTATGAATTCACCGTCATGCCATTTGGTCTCTGCCTCAGCTGCATTCGTGAACATAATGAACAGGATATGTAAACCATACCTGGATAAATTCATAATTGTCTTTATAGATGATATTCTAATTTACTCTAAGAGTAAAGAGGATTATACAGAGCATCTGCATACACTTCTGACATTGTTGAGAAAAGAAAAGCTATATGCTAAATACTCAAAATGTGAATTCTATTTACAAGAAGTGCAATTCCTTGGACATTAGGTTAATCATGAAGGAATTCATGTGGATCTCACAAAGATCAAGGCGATTACTAATTGGGAAGTCCCTGAATCACCAACCGAAGTAAGAAGTTTTCTTGGATTGGCAGGATATTATAGACGATTTATCCAAGATTTCTCTAGGATAGCCATTCCAGTAAACAAACTAACCTGCAAATCAGTTAAGTTCAAATGGGGACCAAAACAGGAAGAAGCCTTTAGGATTCTTAAGCAAAGATTAACCAACGCACCCATACTCGCATTACCAGAAGGAACTGAAGACTTTATAGTCAATTGTGATGCGTCTAAGTTAGGATGTGAATGTGTGTTGATGCAACATCAGGAGGTTATAGCCTATGCCTCTAGACAACTTAAGAAACATGAAGAGAATTACACAACCCATGATCTAGAGTAAGGAGCCATAGTTTTTTCCCTTAATATTTGGAGACACCATCTTTATGTAACACCTCGCAAAATCATGCCTAATGTAATAAAGACACGTGTCATGAACATTAAACGTGTAACGAATTGTTTTCAAGAGACTAAAGTGGACAAATGAAGAAAATATGTGTATAGAAGGATCAAATGTGTCAACATGCTAAACTCGTGCCTCTGAATGACCTCATAAGATGTTCGTATTCATGAATGAATAAATTGACAGACATAAGAAGCCGTTTGTGCTTAAAAATATAAAATTTACAAAGCACGGGGGTTAAATGTGTCAACATGATAAATGTTACCTCTGAGGGACCTTTTAACGATCCCAAAGCTTTGTAATACTTCATTATGCTTCCATGTATAACAAATAATGATTTCATGGAGTTTCTACTCACTTAAGGTACATTTCGGGTGATCTCATAACTAACCAGGAGCTTAACGAAGTTAAATAATGACCTAAGACACTTGAAAGTTAACTATGGGGGGTCATAAGTGCAATAAAAGAAAGTTAAATAAACTTAAAATGGACCAGGGACTGAAAATGCAAAGTTTGGAAACTTTTAACCGGATTTACCGATTGTCGCGGGCCGCGTTGGCCCTCTCCAGTTCTTACGCGGGCCGCGTAAGAGTGCCAGCGACAGAAAAACTGGACAGCTGCATGTTGCAGCCTGTCCACCGCCTTTGCATGAGTTCTGAGCAATACTTAAGGCTTGTAAATGGTTTTTACTGCCCTAGGGAGACTTGGTAACGTATGGTAACAACATAGGGACAGTTGCAATGATCCAAGAGCATCTAATTTCCTATATAAGGGCCTTGATTTTCACTTGTTCATGCACACTTGAAAACTTTCACTTCAAAAGTCACTCTCTGGAGCCTTCTGCTGTTCTAGGAAGCTTTCTCAAGTTCTAAATTCGTGCTAAGGACTCTAGTAAGTGTTCTTAGCTTCTTTAGTTAAAGTTTTATTAGCTTAATGACCGAAAGTCAAAGTTAGCGTAATTAAGCTTTGACTTGGTGATTAATCACTAACGGTCCAACAATTATTCGAATTAAAGGTGGCTATGTGTTGGTAATTATGTAGGTGTTAAACCTTAAAAGGGCACCTTCAAATTATCACGTTATCTCAGTCAATTGTTGGGTCAAACTTCTTAATAAAAAGTCAAACGAGTCAGTTTTTGCAAAATAATTCATAACTGATAATGCTGACACTTAAATAACTTGGTAAATAATATAAGAACATGTCTAGGCATGTTCAACACGACAATTCTGAGTTTAGGCTCGGTTCGCAACCGAAAGTCGCAAAAGTAGACTTTTGCTTTGACTTTCAGTTCTGACCCGAATTAGCTTAGTTTAGATATGCCATAGGGTTCCTTTTGGGACCATATTATATGTTAGTATTAGTCTCTGAAGGTTATACTACATAGTTCCATAGAAATCTGATTCATATGCATGTTCCCGTTAAAAGCTTAAAATGGACCAATTTTCCCTTTTATCATTAAAATGAGATTTTCGAAAACGTGAGAGGACAAAAACCTTTATTACTGATATATTAGTAAGTCCTAAAAATTTGACATCCGAATCTGGTCAGAATTGAGAGTTATGCTCGATATCGTAAAACAAAACCTTTTTGTTAATTAAATAGTATTCTTGGCAGAAATCATATTTAAACCCAAATTTTGGCACCAAACTTTCTACCCACTGTTATAATATAATATTTAGGGAGTTTTAGAAATTTTTGTTAAATTTTATACTGATCATAACATAGGCTTCTTGCATGGACTCGGTAATTGACGATAATGCCCTTTTCACTAATAAAATGAGTTTTACACGTCATTTACATGTCAAACCTTTTTCCACAGATTTTATATATTAAGTAAAATATTTTGATCACTTAGAGTGATAAAAATCTCAGGTTTCCTTAAACAACCCAAATATCGTCGAATACTGACTTTTATGCGAAACAGGCGCATAGTATGGTTTAAAACCATATTTAGCACCTAAGACTTATTACCTACTGATTTTAAAAATAAATTTTTATACTTTAACAGTAAGTATAAGTCTTGAACTCAGAATTCCAAATTTAACCTTAAAGCATATGTGAAATGACCAAAATGCCCCTATGGTGCATAGTTTGGCCATAAATGATAAATTTCACATATGTAAGATATCTTAATGATATCACTTGTTACAAAAAATATTTTTACTGATTGTTTTAGACCAGAACCTCATATTACTATTTAATCTCTTTTATAAACATTAAAATAACCAAAATACCCTTACGGGGCTTAAATTGGTTTTAAATTCGTTTTGGGCATAATGGGAGATATCCTAATGATATCATATCATATTTAAAGCATATTAACTTGTGGAACTTGTACATGACACATTCGGTTACCCGTTATGTAAATACGCGTTCGGTACGGTTTATGTAACTAGTTTGCATAAATTAGCCGAAACGGGTCAAACCTTATCATTTGTACTTCAAAATCCAGATGTGTTTAGTTTACCCATTTTATACAAGTCTTCATACTTGATGGGTCTGAATCACATTCTAATTCGGTCTTCGCTTAATCTTGCATTTTGAACCGTAAACCTTTCATTAAAACTAACCGGTCTAAGTTAAGACTTAAATAAGACCCGTTAGGAATCTAATAGGTTATTAAAACCTTCATTCCAGATTAGGAGTCCAGTAAAAGCTACTTGTACTTGCTGATTGATATACAGCTGAGAATAAAAATTATATTTTAGCTCAGGTAAATACTTTTAACTTATTTTCCGTTATACGGGCTTGGGATACGGTATTATAATAATACCGCTTGGTCGGGTATGAAATCGTTTAATCGGACTGGGATTAATAAATTGCATAACCCGTTTTAATCTGTTTTGTTTGACGCAAAGCCTTTGGGGGGGGGGGTTAATGACCGTGTCCTGGATATCCTCGACTCATTCATTTGAAATGGCCACGACTTAAGCACGGGGTGTAGGCATACACCTGATAGTTGCGTATGTAAAAGATATAACCACTCGTTGAGGATAACTCACTGTGGGATTATATTAGTGGTGTGTCTATTAATCTTGTCTTGGCTCTTCTAACCGGGCCCTGAATGGATAACAAACATATAAATCTGTATACAAGATTATTTTTAAAGTAATTGTCCCAAGTTATAGAAGATTTTATGCCTTGTGCATCCAAACCAATTTTATAAATGTTTTTCAAAAAGAGCCAGTTAATTGTATTGACCAGTGTAAACTGACGTATTTTTCAAAAAGACTAAGTGCAGGTACTACGCATAATGGGCTTGAACTCCTGAGTATTAAATAAAGAGTCTTACAAGCTTTTGATACTTAAAATCTGTTGAACAATATTTCTTTCTGTTTTAGATCCACCTGTGGATCCTTTTACAATCCGTTGTGTAATATTTTATTATACTTTCAACTCGGTTTGTAATATTACTTTAGACTTCCGCTGTGCATTAAACTTTGATTATTTGACTATGATGATATCAACTACGTCACGATACTCCCCACCGGGCCCACCGGTAATACATGGAAATATCGGGGTGTTACAGGTTGGTATTAGAGCCAACGCTGAGTGAATTAAACACTAGTCTTTTGTGTTTAATATCAATGACACAGTTTGCACATTCCTTGACTTCCGAGTCTAGGCAAAGGACTTAGGATTAATCCAAATCTTAATTTGTTTTTGTCCTTTGTTGTTTTCTTTTGTTTTGACAGAATTAAAGACAATTGCGCCACGTGTGAGAGGTAGAGGTGGAAGAGGAAAGGCCCCAGTTTTGATGAGGAATGATCATGAGGCCGGGCCATCCCACCGGCGAACACCCTCAGCGACCTTTAGCTCTAGTCCCCATGAGGACTGGAGAACTTATTTGGAGCCAGCGAGACGCTCAGTCTCCCTCAGCTCCTCCCCGTCTTACCATCACTCGTTTGGACCTCAACAAGACGAGGAGCCCCAAGATTCGCATCATTCTTTCATACCTTTGCAGCGATCGGGTTCGCACCGTGCCTTCCAAGACCCAACCCCATACTTCCAGAGCCGGTTCAACCCAGCAAACCAGATAAATGAACCAGAGGGTCAAAACCCTTTAAGACCGACTGACCACTATCCTAAGATGCAGGATATGGAGATGGACGAGGATTCAGACCCCGAGCTACCACCGACTGGGACGCCGACGCATCACATGGATATATCAAGCGGATCATCCTTCCATGGTTCGCCTTACAGGGGCCCAGACATTTTTGCTGAAAGATAGGCCACATACAAGTGGGAGTATACTCCCCCTCACAACCCACCTCCGCAACAGCAGCAGGATCCCTCAGAAGATCCACATTTTGAGGCGGTCACGCCACCGCCACCACTAGAACTGCAATTGCCTCCAGAACCACCGAGGCGAAGAAGAACAGGTGCACGGATGTTCGTGTGTGGGGGATTTCATTTCAACACCCCCCAACACTCCAGCGGAAGCCACTACCCGCCGCTATTAGAAGACCCGCAAATGGGTGGGCCTTCAAACCCAGCTTCTGAAGTCGACTTTGCTCCAGTCGTACCACCACCGCCCATGGGTTATGAAAACCCAATCCCTTCCTACCCCGGTGCAGCAGCATGTAACCCGTTTGAGCATCAGGCTTATTCGGGTTACAATTACTACAATGCCCCTTCCGTCGACCCGTACCTTGAAGCGGCAAACTACAATGCTCTCTATCCTGAGGGACCCTTCGCAGCTACGTACCAAACTGGGTACCCAGCATATGGGTATCAATACCCACCACCTCCTCAGCCTCAGCAATAGCAGCCGCCGCAGCCGCCACAGATCCAACCACCACAGCAGCAGGAAATCCTTCAAAGGTTGCACGAGGTGGAGCAACAGGTACATGAGGAGCGTAGAAGCCGACGGGGTCTACTAAAGGGTTTGGCAAACCTTATAAAGGGGAAGAAGAAGAGGGATTATTGAAATTCCTTATTTATTTCTTTTGTAATTTTTATTTTCAATTAAGTCTGTGTGGACATTTTATTTATGTACTTGGTCCCTGCGTGGACTTATCTTTCTTATTTCTGTCCCTACGAGGACAATGTTATTTATTTAAAAAGTCCCGTTTAGGGCAATTATGTACTTCTTTTTCAGTTTATGGGATGTTTTAATTTAAATTTCATTTGTCATTATACGCATGAATATATTATACATCAAAATATCATTCCATTTTACAGTTGATCTGCCATTCAATATTAAAGGAAATCTTAAAGGTATAACCTAGCCCATATGTCATATTAGACATGGCCATGATGGTAAAACCTTTTTAAGATTCAAATCCTTGTTAACATCTGAAAACATGTTAGCATTCCTGGCAAATGTGATTTGATAAAATCACACTAGTCATCCTTGTATTGGATTTTTCCAATTTCCTTATTTTTACCAAATTTAAATATCCATTAGTGATAAAAGTGCCTGCGGGCCATATTCATTGTCCAATAAGACAAAAGACAGTTGTAGTCTATGACTCCCTGTCAAGAAAAGGTGAAGACCTATGTTCAAACCTTAATGCCTCGATCTTATAAGATCATGGCTTATAATTTTAAAACTGTCCTTGTGACTAGGCCTTTTTGTGCCACTCTAATATCTTTGATGATTTATAACTGGGGATAAATTATAATAAAAATCCTAAATAAATATGACTAACAAATTAGCCAATATGGTTTATATTCACCATTGTTAATGAATCATAAAAAATGATGATTCCCAAATAAACCTCTGAATAAATTACTGTCAATTGATTTATAGCAATCAAGCCTCAGCATGTTTGAATCTGAAGAGGTTAACAGTCATCCCAGAGAGAGAAATGATAACACCTGAATGAATGTAACGGGTGCAGATTTACAAGCAATAATAGATAATGCGGTCACTCGAGCCATTGATAGACAATTTAAAGAACCAAGCAATACACGCTCGAAGACTCTATCTGTGGCTCATAGTAAGCCCCCTTCTAAAACACACGAGTCGAAGAAGGACGATTCTCATCATTCATCAAACCAAAAAAGTATTCCATCCAAGCAGATTGTGCTTAACCAAGAACCACGAGTTAAGACTTGTTCTTACAAATACTTCGTCTCTTACAAGCCAAGGGACTTCACAGGGGAAAAAGGAGCCATTGACTGTATGACATGGCTTGATGAGATGGATACCGTGGTTGATATCAGTGGTTGTGCAGAACATGATATTGTGAAGTTTGTTTCACAATCGTTTAAAGGAGAAGCATTGGCTTGGTGGAGATCGTTGGTTCAAGCCACAGGGAAAATCCCACTTTACAACATGTTTTGGGATCAGTTTGTTGCGTTGATCAAAGATAACTTCTGTCCTCAGCATGAGGTGGAAAGGATCAAAACCGACTTCTTGACTCTGGTCATGAAGAACTTGGATTGTTAGGCATACCATACTAGTTTCAACACCATGTCCCGATTGGTTCCTTATTTGGTCAAGGGAAATGTGAAGGCATCCAAACCTACCACCTTTAGGCCATTCTTTGATCTGTCTTTATTTCTTACACTCGATGCGATTAGGCAGAGGTCGCTTAAGAATTCTGATGTAGGGTAGAGGAAACGTGAAGATGAGAACTCATGTCGCTTTGATAAGAAACGTAAGGGAACTCTGAGCATAAGAAGGGTTCTAGATTCAAAAAGGACAACCAACAGTCAGGTGAGAAGCCCAAGTGCAAGGTCTGCAAGAAACACCATTTTGGAAAATGAAGATTTGAATCACAGTCGCAATCGCAGCCTAGAGTTTGTGGAATCTGCAAGTCTAAGGAACATAAGACCCTAGATTGCAAGAAAATGAAGGACGCAAGTTGTTACAATTGTAACGAGAAGGGGCATATCAAGACCAATTGCCCCAAATTTGCAAAGAAACCTAAAGAGGTTAAGAAGACCAATGCTCAGGTCTTCCAAATGAATGCCCAGGAGGCTGTGCAGAACGACAATGTGATAACAGGTACCTTTCTTATCAATGATGTTTATGCTAGAGTGTTGTTTGATTCTGGTGCAGACAAGTCTTTTGTAGACAATAAATTTTGTAAATTGTTAAAACTGCCTGTTAAAACTCTAAGCGTAAAATATGAAGTAGAATTGGCCGATGGTACTATAGAGACTGCTTCAACCATTTTAGATGGATGTTTTATATCCATTAGGAATCACTCTTTTCCGCTATCCTTGCTTCCATTGAAATTAGCAGGATTCGACATAGTGATAGGCATGGATTGGTTGTCTCGTAACCAAGCACAAATTATATGTGATAAGAAGCAAGTGGTTATCAAGACTCCTTATGGTGAACCATTAACAATTCAGGGAGATACACAGTACGGGTTACCCAAGAAAGTGTCTATGCTTAAGGCATCTAAGTGTTTGAAGAAAGGTTGTGTCATTTACATGGCACATGTAACCGTTGATGAACCAGATGTTTTTCCTGAAGAACTACTTGGATTACCTCCAGACAGGCAAGTGGAATTCAGAATAGATATCCCTGTTATTTCTGAATATCCAGATGTTTTTCCTAAAGAACTACTTGGATTACCTCCAGACAGGCAAGTGGAATTCAGAATAGATATCATTCCTGGCGCAGCACCAATTGCAAGAGCACCTTATCGATTGGCACCAACTGAGATGAAAGAATTGAGAACACAGTTGGATGATTTGTTGGAAAAAGGTTTTATTCCACCTAGCTTATCCCCTTGGGGAGCACCAATTCTATTTGTGAAGAAAAAGGATGGCTCAATGCGTTTATGCATTCATTATCGTGAGTTAAACAAGGCTCCAATCAAGAACAGGTATCCGTTACCCAGGATCGATGATCTATTCGACCAGCTTCAAGGAGCAAGTTATTTTTCAAAGATCGATCTAAGGTCAGGATATCAACAGTTGAAGGTCAGAAACGAAGACGTGCACAAGACTGCATTCAGAACTTGATATGGACACTATGAGTTCTTAGTGATGCCTTTCTGGCTCACTAATGCACCTGCAGCATTCATGGATCTCATGAATTGCATTTGCAAGCCATATTTAGACAAGTTTATCATTATCTTCATTGATGACATTCTTATTTATTCAAAGAGTCAAGCCGATCATGAAAAACATCTCCGATGTATCCTTAAACTTCTTCAGCAAGAGAAGCTCTACGCCAAGTTTTCCAAATGTGAATTTTGGCTTCGTGAAGTCCAATTTCTTGGACATGTGGTAAGTGAGCGTGGTATCAAGGTGGATCCCGCTAAGATTGAAGCAATTATGAATTCGCAAGCGCCCAAAACACCTACTGAAATTCGCAGCTTCTTGGGTTTAGCTGGATACTATAGACGTTTCATTGAAAACTTTTTAAGGGTTGCCGCACCTCTAACATCGTTAACTCACAAGAATGTCAAGTTTGACTGGGGTCCCAAGCAGCAAGAATCCTTTGATATTCTTAAGTAGAAATTAAGCAACGCTCCTATGTTGACATTACCAGAAGGAATTGAAGAATTTGTGGTTTATTGCAATTTATCACACACAGGTATGGGTTGTGTGCTTATGCAAAAGGGCAAGGTCATTTCCTATGCATCCCGTCAATTAAAGGTGCACGAAAAGAACTACACCACCCATGATTTAGAATTAGGTGCTGTTGTATTTGCACTAAAGCTTTGGAGGCACTATCTTTATGGAACCAAGTGCGTGATCTATTCTGATCATAAGAGCCTTCAGCATCTGTTTAATTAGAAAGATCTTAACATGAGACAACGCCGATGGATGGAAACATTAAACGATTATGATTGTGAAATTCGATATCATCCAGGAAAAGCGAATGTCGTTGCTGACGCTTTGAACAGAAAGGAAACGGTTAACCTATTAGAATAAATGCCAAAAGCATTGAACTAAAGAACAACTTGAATGAAAGGTTGTTAGCCGCTCAAAAGGAAGCTGTATTAGAAGCTAAATATCCGAATGAGAAGTTAGGCGTAACTGCTGATCAATTATCATATGGCAAGGATGGAATCCTTAGGATGAATGGTCGAATCTGGGTTCCAATCCATGGAGGGCTTAGAGATGTGATTCTTCAAGAAGCTCATAGTTCAAAATATTCAGTTCATCCTGGCACTGATAAGATGTACCAGGATTTAAAGGCAAATTATTGGTGGATAGGTTTGAAGAAATCTATAGCCACTTATGTGGCTAAATGTCTGACATGCGCACAAGTTAAAGCAGAGCATCAAAAGCCATCAGGTTTGCTACAACAGCCTGAACTTCCCACTTGGAAATAGGAAATGGTAACCATGGATTTTATCATTAAGTTACCAAAGACAAAGCACGGAAATGATACGATTTGGGTTATAGTCGATAGGCTGACCAAGTCAGCCCATTTCTTGCCTATTAAAGAAACACACAACTCCGATAACTAGCCCAATTGTACATGGATGAGATAGTATCTCTCCACGGCGTGCCAGTATCTATTATCTCTGATAGGGATACAAGATACATGTCTCATTTTTGGAAAAGCTTTCATCAATCCCTAGGCACTCGTCTAAATTTCAGCACTGCTTATCATCCTCAGACAGATGGCCAAAGCGAGCGTATAATTCAAACAC
The DNA here is from genome assembly GCA_030545235.1 of Helianthus tuberosus. Classification (NCBI taxonomy): domain Eukaryota; kingdom Viridiplantae; phylum Streptophyta; class Magnoliopsida; order Asterales; family Asteraceae; genus Helianthus; species Helianthus tuberosus. The sequence continues at coordinate 94,214,056 of CM060449.1, forward strand.
TCAAGGATATGCTCAGGGCTTGTGTCATTGATTTAGGAGGAAGTTGGGATAACCAAATTCCTTTGATTAAATTTTCATACAATAATAGCTATCATTCGAGTATTCAAGCAGCGCCTTTTAAGGCTTTGTAAGGAAGGAAATGCAGAACGCCAGTTTGTTAGGCGGAAGTTGGAGAAATTCAACTGTCCGGACCTGATATAGTCCTCGAGACAACGGACAAGATTGTTTAGATCCGTGATCGTCTCAAAGATGCCAGAGATAGGCAGAAAAGCTACACGGATAAAAGGCGTAAACCTCTGAAATTCGAGGTAGGTGATAAAGTGCTACTCAAGGTATCACCTTGGAAAGGAGTGATGCGATTTGGAAAAAAGGGCAAGCTTAGCCCAAGATACATAGGACCATTCGAGATCATCGAATGTGTCAGAATGGTAGCCACAAGCTAAACCTGCCAGAGGAGCTTAGTGGAATTCATAATGTATTCCACATCTGCAACTTAAAGAAATGTCTAGCCGATGAGTCGCTAGCAATGTCACATAAGGACGTGCAGATTGATGAGAGTTTGAAGTTCGTTGAAAAACCTTTGTCGATCAAGGATCGACAGGTCAAAAAGCTTCGAAGGAAGCATTTGCCAATTGTCAAAGTGAAATGGGATGCCCGTAGAGGCCCAGAATACACATGGGAGGTTGAATCCACAATGAAACAGAAATACCCTCATTTATTTCAGTAAATCTCGAGGTCGAGATTTCTTTTAAGGGGGTGAGGATGTAACACCTCGCAAAATCATGCCCAATGTAATAAAGACACGTGTCATGAACATTAAACGTGTAACGAATTGTTTTCAATAGACTAAAGTGGACAAAAGAAGAAAATATGTGTATAGAAGGATCAAATGTGTCAACATGCCAAACTCATGCCTCTGAATGACCTCATAACATGTTCGTATTCATGAATGAATAAATTGACAGACATAAGAAGCCGTTTGTGCTTAAAAATATAAAATTTACAAAGCACAGGGGTTAAATGTGTCAACATGTTAAATGTTACCTCTGAGTGACCTTTTAACGATCCCAAAGCTTTGTAATACTTCATTATGCTTCCATGTATAACAAATAATGATTTCATGGAGTTTCTACTCACTTAAGGTACATTTCGGGTGATCTCATAACTAACCGGGAGCTTAACGAAGTTAAAAAATGACCCAAGACACTTGAAAGTTAACTATGGGGGGTCATAAGTGCAATAAAAGAAAGTTAAATAAACTTAAAATGGACTAGGGACTGAAAATGCAAAGTTTGGAAACATTTAACCGGATTTATCGATTGTCGCGGGCCGCGTAGGCCCTCTCCAGTTCTTATGCGGGGCACGTAAGAGTGCCAGCGACAGAAAAACTGGACAGCTGCATGTTGTAGCCTGTCCACCGCCTTTGCATGAGTTCTGAGCAATACCTGAGGCTTGTAAATGGTTTTTACTGCCCTAGGGAGACTTGGGAACGTATGGTAACAACATAGGGACAGTTGCAATGATCCAAGAGCATCTAATTTCCTATATAAGGGCCTTGATTTTCACTTGTTCATGCACACTTGAAAACTTTCACTTCAAAACTCACTCTCTGGAGCCTCCTACTGTTCAAGGAAGCTTTCTCAAGTTCTAAATTAGTGCTAAGGACTCTAGTAAGTGTTCTTAGCTTCTTTAGTTAAAGTTTTATTAGCTTAATGACCGAAAGTCAAAGTTAGCGTAATTAAGCTTTGACTTGGTGATTAATCACTAACGGTCCAACCATTATTCGAATTAAAGGTGGCTATGTGTTGGTAATTATGTAGGTGTTAAACCCTTAAAAGGGCACCTTCAAATTATCACGTTATCTCAGTCAATTGTTTCGTCAAACTTCTTAATAAAAAGTCAAACGAGTGAGGGGCTGTTTGGTAGCCTCTGAATAGTCATTAAGAGGCTACCTCTTAATGGAACAATTAAGAATTTTACCAATGAGAAGGTAGAAGAATGTGACATGTGATGATTTACCATTCAGAGGTTACCTCTTAACCATTCAGACTTGAGGTTACCTCTTATTCATTCAGAGGTTTTAAACCATTAAGAGGTAGCATCTGAATGGTCATTAAGAGGCTACCAAACAGCCCCTGAGTTTTTGCAAAATAATTCATAACTCATAATGCTGAAGTTATGAAACATGTTTTAACACTTATATAACTTGGTAAATAATATAAGAACATTTCTAGGCATGTTAAACTCGACAATTCTGAGTTTAGGCTCGGTTCGCAACCGAAAGTCGCAAAAGTAGACTTTTTCTTTGACTTTCAGTTCTGACCCGAATTAGCTTAGTTTAGATATGCCTTAGAGTTCCTTTGGGACCATATTATATGTTAGTATAACTCTCTGAAGTTATACTACATAGTTCCATGGAAATCTGATTCATATGCATGTTCCCGTTAAAAGCTTAAAATGGACCATTTTGCCCTTTATCATTAAAATGAGATTTTCAAAAATGTGAGAGGACAAAAACCTTTATTACTGATATATTAGTATGTCCTAAAAATTTGACATCTGAATCTGGTCTGAATTGAGAGTTATGCTCGATATCGTAAAACAAAAGCTTTTTGTTAATTAAATGGCATTCTTGGCATAAATCATATTTAAACCCAAATTTTGGCACCAAACTTTCTACTCACTGTTATAATATAATATTTAGGGAGTTTTGGAAATTTTTGTTAAATTTTATACTGATCATAACATAGAGTTCTTGCATGGACTCGGTAATTGACGATAATGCCCTTTTCACTAATAAAATGAGTTTTACACATCATTTACATGTCAAACCTTTTTCCACAAATTTTATATATTAAGTAAAATATTTTGAGCACTTAGAGTGATAAAAATCTCTAGTTTCCTTAAACAACCCAAATATCGTCGAATACCGACTTTTATGCAAAATAGGCGCATAGTATGGTTTAAAACCATATTTATCACCTAAGACTTATTACCTACTGATTTTAAAAATAAATTTTTATACTTTAATATAAGTATAAGTCTTGAACTCAGAATTCCAAATTTAACCTTAAAGCATATGTGAAATGACCAAAATGCCCCTACGGAGCATAGTTTGGCCATAAATGATAAATTTCACATATGTAAGATATCTTACTGATATAACTTGTTAAAATAAATATTTTTACTGATTGTTTTAGACCAGAACCTCATATTACTATTTAATCTCTTTTATAAACATTAAAATGACCATAATACCCTTACCGGGCTTAAATTGGTTTTAAATTCGTTTTGGGTGTAATGGGAGATATCCTACTGATATCATATCATATTTAAAGCATATTAACTAGTGGAATTGTACATGACACATTCGGTTCCCGTTATGCAAATACGTGTTTGGTACGGTTTATGTAACTAGTTTGCATAAATTAGCCGAAACGGGTCAAACCTTATCATTTGTACTTCAAAATCCAGAATGTGTTTAGTTTACCCATTTTCTACAAGTCTTCATACTTGTTGGGTTTGAATCACATTCTAATCCGGTCTTCGCTTAATCTTGCATTTTGAACCGTAAACCTTTCATTAAAACTAACCGGTCTAAGTTAAGACTTAAATAAGACCCGTTAGGAATCTAATAGGTTATTAAAACCTTCATTCCAGATTAGGAGCCCAGTAAAAGCTACTTGTACTTGCTGATTGATATACGGTTGAGAATAAAAATTATATTTTAGCTCAGGTAAATACTTTTAACTTATTTTCCGTTATACGGGCTTGGGATACGATATTCTAATAATACCGCTTGGTCGGGTATGAAATCGTTTAATCGGATTGGGATTAATAAATTGCATAACCCGTTTTAATATGTTTTGTTTGATGTAAAGCCTTTTGGAGGTTAATGACCGTCTCTTGGATATCCTCGGCTCATTCATTTGAAATAACCACGACTTAAGCACGAGGTGTAGGCATACACCTGACAGTTGCGTATGTAAAAGATATAACCACTCGTTGAGAATAACTCGCCGTGGGATTATATTTATGGTGTGTCTATTAATCTTGTCTCGGCTCTTCTAACAGAGCCCTGAATGGACGACAAACATATAAATCTATATACAAGATTATTTTTAAAGTAATTGTCCCAAGTTATAAAAGATATTATGCCTTGTGCATCCAAACCAATTTTATAAATGTTTTTCAAAAAGAGTCAGTTAATTGTATTTACTAGTGTAAACTGACGTATTTTTCAAAAAGACTAAGTGCAGGTAGTACGCGTAAAGGGCTGGAACTCCTGAGTATTAAATAAAGAGTCTTGCATGCTTTTGATACTTAAAATATGTTGAACAATATTTCTTTCTGTTTTAGATCCGTCTGTGGATCCTTTTACAATCCGTTGTGTAATATTTTATTATACTTTCAACTCGGTTTGTAATATTACTTTAGACTTCCGCTGTGCATGAAACTGTGATTATTTGACTATGATGATATCAACTACGTCACGATACTCCCCACCGGGCCCACCGGTAATACGTGAAAATATGGGGGTGTGACACTTTATGGTAATAAGTTTGTTGTCTTCATAGATAATAAAAGTTTAAGATATATTTTTGGGTAAAAAGAATTAAATATGAGACAGAGACGATGGGTGAAAATTCTTAGTGATTATGATTGTGATTGTGATATTCAGTATCATGTAGGATAAGCTAATGTAGTAGCTGATGCTTTAAGTCGAAAGTATCATGAAAAGCCAAAACGAGTACGCTCTCTCAGGTTAAATCTACAGGTAGATTAAATGAGTAAACTAGAGAGGTACAGAAAAACAGCAATCAAGGACGATGCTGAAAGTTTAAAAGGAATGATTAAAGAACTAGAACAAGGAACATACGGAATTTGGAAACTTCATAAGAAAAGAATCCGGATACCTAAACAAGGAAACATGCGCCACAGAATTTTAGAAGAAGCCCATAAATCTAAGTATACGATACATCCCGGAAGTAATAAGATGTATCAAGTTCTAAGAAAGAATTTCTGGTGGATAGGAATGAAAAAGGATATAGATACCTACATTGCTAAATGTCTTAAAGCCGAGCATAAGAAACCCTCAGGGTTATTACAGCAATTAGAAATGCCAATATGGAAATGGGAATTGATAACAATGGACTTTGTTACCAAATTACCCATGACACGAAAAGTTAATGATACCATCTGGGTGATTGTAGACAGATTGACCAAATTCGCCCATTTCTTACCAAAGAAGGAAACTTTCAGTATGGAAAAATTAGCCAAGTTATATGTAAATGAAATAGTTTCATTACATGGAATTCCTTTATCTATTGTATCTAATAGAGATAGCCGTTTTACTTCTCATTTTTGGACTAGTTTCCAAAAAGCAATGGGAACCATGTTAAATCTAAGCACAGCTTATCATCCACAAACGGACGGACAAAGTGAAAGGATAATTCAGACCATGGAAGATATGCTTAGAGCTTATGTAATTGATTTTGGAGGAAATTGGGACAATCATTTACCATTAATAGAATTTTCCTACAATAACAACTATCATATTAGTATTAGTGCTGCACCGTTTGAAGCACTTTATGGACGAAAGTGCCGAACTCCAGTCTGTTGGGCACAGATTGAAGAAAAACAACTATCTGGACCAGAGATAGTGCAAAAAACAACAGACAAGGTTATTCAAGTTAAAGAAAGACTAAAAGCAGCACGAGATCGTCAAAAGAGTTATGCAGATAACCGACGACAAGCTTTGGAATTTCAAGTCGGGGATAAGGTATTGTTAAAAGTTTCTCCACGGAAAGGAGTAGTCAGATTCATTAAAAGAGGAAAGTTAAGACCCAGGTATGTTAGACCTTTTGAGATTATTAGAAGAATAGGACCTATAGCTTATTAGCTACAACTACCAGAGGAAATGACAGGAATACATGATATGTTTCATGTATGTAATCTCAAAAAGTGCTTAGCAGACGAATCATTAGTGATACCTCTTAAGGACATAGAGGTAAATGAGAAACTTAAGTTTATAGAAAAACCCATTCAGATTGAAGATAGAAAGATCAAGAATCTCAAACACAAGAGATTAGTTCTGGTCAAAGTAAAATGGGATTCCAAGAGAGGACCATAACACATTTGGAACTCGAATCAGAAATGCAAAAGAAATATATGCACCTGTTCCAGTAGATCTCGATGATGAGATTTAAATCAAGGTGGGGAGGATATAACAACCCTCCTAAAACCCCTTAACATAACCCTAAACGTTCCTATTATACCCCGTATACAAGAAACCGGCTTAAATTACCTTAATATTTATAAAAAAACAAACAAAACAAATAAATGGAGTGTCTCGCGGCCCACGACGAGTGTGACACCTGGGTCACTGCGACCATCAAACAAATACCAAACCAATGAAATATTGTATTTCATACTTGGGATTTGTATAAATATGTGTATCATTTGCACATATCAAATTTTTGTTCAATTCCAAACTCTAAATCGCTTTCTGGAAGGTTATACGCGCACCGATGCGTAAATATAACCAGTTTAATGCAACAAACACTCCGGAATAGTGAAGTAGGCTTAACATACCTTAAATAACCTTTACATAACTTAGAAATAAGTTTTGAAGGCTTTGGTATGGCAAAAACAAGCTAATTCGCTTATAAGGACTAAACTTGACAAACTGCGAAAGTATGCCAATTTGAACTGTAACAGACATTCCAGAACATGACCATAAGTTAAACACACCTTAAATATCCTTTACATAGCTTAGAAATAGGCTTTGAGGGGTTCGGTGTGCTAAAATAAACTTTTGGGTCATTCAGGGACTAAAAGTGTCAAAAAGTGCACAAGTTTGCATTTTCGCGCATAACTTACGTTCTGAATACATCCGGACATCCAAAAATTTATGTAAGCACTAAAATATTTTATTTTAGTGTTTGGCATAAGAAAAATCCATTCGTTGCGTCATATGGATCGTTTTTCGCGCTTATGCGCATTCCGTCGTAATTAAGCGAACATCGCGTTCGTACGACCAAACGAACCAACATCAGACATATTATTGGACATGTTTCATGTCCACAATGTTTAGGCATCATTTTAGGGCCTTAAAGTTGGCTTTACAGGCCTTAGAAGTGTCGGAAATGGCCTTAAACACGTGCAGGGACTGAAACTGTCAAAATACAAACTTGTTTCTGATCTGTGCAGGCCAGGCGGCCCGCGTAACACCAAAGTGAATCCTTACGCGGCCCGCGTACGCATGTCTGATCAGATTAGATCGAACAGTCAGCATGTTCCAGCTGTTTAACCACAACCACAAGCTCACAACTTGCCTAATCAGCTGATAAGGATCATTTTAGGCTACCACAACTTTGCAACACATGTACGCGTAGGATTAAGGCACGGTTTCCATGAAACGATCTTAACGGTGGACCGAATACTATAAATACCCCACCCCCCCATGCTTCATAATCACTAGAATTTTGATCTTAGAAACTCTAAGTTGAAACCATTGTTTCATACCTGAGATTCTCGGATCAAGATTAGCATTCGGGGACCCTTCGTAAGTATTCTTTCGTTCTTTTCCTTATTTTATTGCTTTTCGAGTCCGAAAGTCAAACTTTGTTTGACTTTCAGCATTGACCAGCTTATGGTCAATGCGAAGTTCGTTTGAACTTCGAAACGTGATTGTAATCACGTTGGTTATAGTCCCTTGGGACTATGCCTACTGATTACCACGTTGTCTAGGGTAGTAGGGTAAGCGATCTAATAAATCGCTTATACCTCGAACCCGACCCAGTTTGGTCGATCATTAGGATCCGACCAAATACATTAGGTGACCATAGTATATAGGGAATAACCTTCCGAGGTTATACCTTATGGTCACATCGTTTGAGTAGTTGTATGATAGGTAGTTTATATGCCTTAGGTAAATTACCAGAATACCCTTTTCATGTATTATTGGTAATTAAGCATATGTAACCTAAACTTTTGTCACATAACTAATTATGTAACATGTTTAGGCATATAATACTTGTCATAGGACTAGTTAGGCGGTCTGAACGCGATTCACGCGAGCGACGCGTTAAAGTAGCATAAGCTACCTAAACGGGTCGTAATGGGTCACAAGCACTTAGGTTAGGTTTCATTTAGTATGTAGGCTTTGTTAAACCATACTACATGAGTTCCCATACTCATTTGGTTTACGAATCCTCATTCTATCCGATCTTCCGATTTAGGTCCGGTTATTAACATAGTTACCTATAGTAGGTGCCGTTTGATTTCCGTGATCTCTAGCGTTGCTTGGTGGTTATCTTAAGACTTCTGAGCAATCTCAAGTGAGTACATAGACCCCTCTTTTACTGTTTTCCAAACTGTTTTGGGGTGGAACACATGTGCCTACTTGTTACTTTCGTGCTTTCCTGTTTTCACATAATATACTTGTTATGTTCATTAGTACACTATTAGTACATGATTTACATTACATTTCTGCTAGGTATGTTGACTGATAGCATGCTAGCACATTGATTTACATGACTTTTCTGCTTTGTATGTTAACTTAGCATACTTAGTACATTATTTTACATTGCATCTCTGTTGCATATGTTCCAGTAACATATGGACACATTGTTTTACAGCTCTACCTTGTATGTTTAGTCTAGCATACTAGGTACATTATCTTCATCACATGCTTACATTTTGGTATGACATTTGGTTTGTTTAAATGAGACAATGTACATTCATTAACACCGATCATGCAGCTCGGTAGTAGGTAGTGGTACCACAGGACTTGACAAATCCCATTCCTGAAATCTCGGGTTTGTTTGGACGTAAGGAATGACCGAATCCGAATACATATTCTTTTGATAACTCACTTTTACATAGTTATCCGTCTGTCTCAAGGCTTGGATGTATGAATTTTCACAATACCGCATAAATGTTCATATTCAGTATAGCATGCATATATCTTACAAAACATAACTTTGATTTAAACCAAGTTTTACTTCAATACTTTGTTTTGTACATTTTTACTTATGGTTTAAGTAGTCTAAATTTTACTTACCATACATATCATTTTGGTTATACATTACTTGACTACTTTTGGACTATAAACATTTGACATGGTTTATACAAGGACTTTTGACTATTGGTTTAAACATAGACTTATTACATTGTTGGTTTGGTTTGAGTAAGTGATTTAAGTAACGAGGCGTGTGTAATATGATACAAGCATGGTGGATACGCCGCTGGTACTTCCTATATATAAGTGCTTGTATGGTATCATATATTGTAGCGTTATTTGAATCATTTCAATTTGAGACATATAACATTTTATACAAATAACATACTTTTCACAAGACATTGCTTTACAAAACAACTTATCTTTTACAAACTCATTTTACTTGGTTATTCATTTAACCATACATAATTCTCTTACTTATACATATCATCTGATCTTATTGCTTTTTAAACGATTTACAAATCAAAGCAAACTAAAAAGGTTCATGACTAAACATTTTCTTAAACATAAGTCATGAATCTCATTTTCACAAAACCTATGTATCTCACAGGCATTTTTATGCTGACGTACCTATTTTCACATGTGTTTTCAGGAGATGATGCATATGACTTATCAAGACATACTTAGGCGGACCTGTGCCTTAGTGACTTAAACGAGACAAGAACTAGTTAACTTATGTTATGTACTCTTTACTTCTTGTTTAAAGACAATGTAACTCGCTTGTTTGATGAATAAAACGAAACTTTAATATCCATGGTTGTGAAACATTAATTCTGTTACAACACTCCCCGATGTTTCCGCCACGTTTTGTATGTTCTACGTGGTGGGGTGTGACAGAAAAGATGGTATCAGAGCCAATGGTTATAGGGAATTAGGTTATTAGTAATGCTTTGACCTAGTCTATAACCTTCTTAGGACCCTAACGCGAGTTTACTTGCGTTTAGTCATAAAACAATACCGTCACCTATCCTTAGGCGACGACCACAACAAGAACATAAATTTCAAAACCGCTTTGAAAACAAATCATCTGTTCTAGGATGATTGATTACAAGGTTTTGAACCCTCTGTTATATGGTTTTGAACCCCTTTGAATTTTCAAAATCTTGCCAAAGTTTTGAGTCTTAAATAATGTGAACACGTGCAAACTGGAAGGGTGAATGCCTGTATTCTGGGTTTTCTGTCTAGGCAAGTACTTCGTATACATCTCATCAGACGCGAGACCAGTTGTGCTTACCTGGGAATTCTTAGGATGAGTGTTCACTTATAGGCGAGCATGTCTTCGCGATACATTATTTTTGACCCATTTACTTTGATTTGTCACCATCTCATTTGTTTGCCTTAGGTAACAAACAAATGATCACAATTTTCATTCGTTACCATTCTGTATTGATTACCCAATAACCTTTCACTCGTTTCTTCCTATGTCTTTCATTTTCTTCTAGAATGTCTCTTCCTCTCAGCAACGGTCAAATGTCCGAGCGAACAGCCAAATTCGCTCAGCGAATAGGCGAAGTAGTCCTGAAGACTGTTGAATTAGCTACTGCCATGTATCGTCTCCAGGATGAAGCCACTCAAGAGTCACCAAGACAGGCAGGACCTAGTCAGGTGACAGCACCATCAGCCAAGAAACCAATCGAGGAATCAAAGACCATGGATGAACGATCCCCTAAGAAGTCAAAGAAGCGAAAGGCTTCTCAGAACTTCGCCGTGGTCGCTCACAATGATCAAGCCTTCCCCAACCAACCAGCTCAACCCCCTGCTAGGAAGCCATACAATGGAACTGCACCCTTGTGCAACCAATGTAACCTGCATCATCATGCTAGTGTGAGGTGCCGCAAATGTCAGATTTGTGGACTTATAGGACATACAGCAAGGGTTTGCCCAATTGCAGCTGTACCAAATCAAGCTAGCGACAATCCTGCTCAAGCTCGTTTCTCACAAGGGTCTTGCTACAACTGTGGCGAGATGGGCCATTTCCTAAGGGATTGCCCAAAGCTTGTTAATGCAAATCCAACCCACGGATGAGTAGTTGGCTGAGTAGAAGATGTTGCTATCCTATGCTTTTGTTTCTTTCGTTTTCTAGTAATGTGAAACTATCTGTCTTGTTCATAAATAAAAGTTGTTGTTCGCAATTCTGATGTACAAGTATAATTACATGTGAGTATGACTTTTCCTATGTTACCTACATCAAGGAACTATGTTCCTTACAAACTACTCTAGTGATTCTCTCTTTCAAATGATCGCTCATGATTCCTTCAAAAATTTTAAGTACTCGTTTCATTCTAAGATACGAAATACAGAAAATAAAGTGACATTATGAGTAATCATGCTTCTGCACTTCTGTGCCTTTAAAATCCTTGGTTAGATAACTAAGGGTATTTTCAAATCTCATACCCAATACGTTTTGATTTTTTTCAACATACACAGTACAAGTATTTCAAAACAATCTTCATGATCTCAAAACATTTCATATAGTTTGAAAACAATTTTTCTAGATGCATTGTCTATGTTATTTCAAAAACATTGGTCATGTTATCAAAACCAACCTTCCTAATTTCAAAATATTTCATATAGTCTGAAGACAATATTAACACAATACATTTTCTTATCAAGTGCATGATTTCGAAAAGCATCATTCATGTCTTTCAAAAACCTTATACATAATTTCAAAATTCATCTCGCATGATTTTAAAACATTTTTGTAAATATATCTATCTAATACACCTACTTTATGATTTCAAAAGTATTATATATAAGGTTTCAAAAACGTTAAACACATTTTTCTTAAAAGAACTCCAGCATAGTTTTCAAAAATATTTTCCTCATACATTGACTTAACCTTCAAATTCTGCTTCATATGTCGCCTTGACATATCAAGCATCTCAACTTCATAAACATTTTACTTCATGTTTTGACATAAGCACATCCCGTTCTAGGTTTCAAAACATCTTCAACTTCTAAAATCCACATGGGATCTTTTTATCTTCACATTTAGATCCTTGTGGATGATTATCATCAAAAAAAAAAAAAAATCAGAGTCCTTAATTGGATTCCTTATGTACCTAAATTCGAACATTTCGGTTCCTTATAATCGAAAACGAATTTTTTCTTTTAAAAAAATCTTTCTATCTTTATAGTTAGATTCTTGAAAATGTTTAAAGTACCAAATGAAATTCAAGTAATGGATTTCTAGTGTGCTTTAAATACATATGCTCTGTTAGCAGAACAAACTTCTGGTTAAACAAATTTGTGGTTATGTGACTATGTGTTTATGCATCTTATGTTTTCTTTTATGCATTTTTGTGTTTTTGTATACTCTGGATATTCGTTATCCAAATCCTCGCAGAATCTTTCATATCTTCATATGAGGAATTCGTAGCAGGATAGTCAAAAGGTACTACCTTAAATCCTTAATGGGCTTCTATGTAATAGTCAAGACCCTTGGATTATATAGTACCACTCCATGATTCATAAGAGACCCTTTAGTGGTCTAATCAAAAAGAATGATTCACAATTTGGTTAAAGAACGACATCTAGTGATGTAGCTGGACAGACTCCTTGATAGTCTATTTAGATCATTTATTGATTTAATTAAAAGGACTCTATGGCGGTCTAGTCACACTCATCACAGGATTGTTCATTTGGTTTTCCCCTGCACATTATAAAATGAACTGAGTGAACTATGCAAGGAATTGTCTAATTATGGACGCGTACATAATTATGAAATTTAGTGCACAGAAACCCAGTAAGATTTATTATGTGTGAGAACCGATAGCGACAACAATAACAAAATGAGAACGATGTAATGGAGGTACGGTGGACGCACCAATGACGCTTCATATACTTGTATATAAGTGTCTCTCTTACATTGCAAACATGATGTTATTAAAGTTACTAGAAGTTCAGAACCTTAACCAATGTTGTTCGATCTTTTCAACTTCATGTTTCAGGCTCTCACAAGTTTCCTCTAAATAAATTTCGGGACGAAATTTCCTAAAGTAGGGGAGACTGTGACACCTGGGTCACTGCGACCATCAAACAAATACCAAACCAATGAAATATTGTATTTCATACTTGGGATTTGTATAAATATGTGTATCATTTGCACATATCAAATTTTTGTTCAATTCCAAACTCTAAATCGCTTTCTGGAAGGTTATACGCGCACCGATGCGTAAATATAACCAGTTTAATGCAAAAAATACTCCGGAATAGTGACGTAGGCTTAATATACCTTAAATAACCTTTACATAACTTAGAAATAAGTTTTGAAGGCTTTGGTATGGCAAAAACAAGCTAATTCGCTTACAAGGACTAAACTTGACAAACTGCGAAAGTATGCCAATTTGAACTGTAACAGACATTCCGGAACATGACCATAAGTTAAACACACCTTAAATATCCTTTACATAGCTTAGAAATAGGCTTTGAGGGGTTCGGTGTGCTAAAATAAACTTTTGGGTCATTCAGGGACTAAAAGTGTCAAAAAGTGCACAAGTTTGCATTTTCGCGCATAACTTACGTTCTGAATACATCCGGACATCCAAAAATTTATGTAAGCACTAAAACATTTTATTTTAGTGTTTGGCATAAGAAAAATCCATTCGTTGCGTCATATGGATCGTTTTTCGCGCTTATGCGCATTCCGTCGTAATTAAGCGAACATCGCGTTTGTACGACCAAACGAACCAACATCAGACATATTTTTGAACATGTTTCATGTCCACAATGTTTAAGCATCATTTTAGGGCCTTAAAGTTGGCTTTACGGGCCTTAGAAGTGTCGGAAATGGCCTTAAACACGTGCAGGGACTGAAACTGTCAAAATACAAACTTGTTTCTGATCTGTGCAGGCCAGGCGGCCCGCGTAACACCTAAGTGAATCCTTACGCGGCCCGCGTACGCATGTCTGATCAGATTAGATCGAACAGTCAGCATGTTCCAGCTGTTTTAACCACAACCACAAGCTCACAACTTGCCTAATCAGCTGATAAGGATCATTTTAGGCTACCACAACTTTGCAACACATGTACGGGTAGGATTAAGGCACGGTTTCCATGAAACGATCTTAACGGTGGACCAAATACTATAAATACCCCACCCCCCCATGCTTCATAATCACTAGAATTTTGATCTTAGAAACTCTAAGTTGAAACCATTGTTTCATACCTGAGATTCTCGGATCAAGATTAGCATTCGGGGACCCTTCGTAAGTATTCTTTCGTTCTTTTCCTTATTTTATTGCTTTTCGAGTCCGAAAGTCAAACTTTGTTTGACTTTCAGCGTTGACCAGCTTATGGTCAATGCGAAGTTCGTTTGAACTTCGCAACGTGATTGTAATCACGTTGGTTATAGTCCCTTGGGACTATGCCTACTGATTACCACGTTGTCTAGGGTCGTAGGGTAAGCGATCTAATAAATCGCTTATACCTCGAACCCGACCCAGTTTGGTCGATCATTAGGATCCGACCAAATACATTAGGTGACCATAGTATATAGGGAATAACCTTCCGAGGTTATACCTTATGGTCACATCGTTTGAGTAGTTGTATGATAGGTAGTTTATATGCCTTAGGTAAATTACCAGAATACCCTTTTCATGTATTATTGGTAATTAAGCATATGTAACCTAAACTTTTGTCACATAACTGATTATGTAACATGTTTAGGCATATAATACTTGTCATAGGACTAGTTAGGCGGTCCGAACGCGATTCACGCGAGCGACGCGTTAAAGTAGCATAAGCTACCTAAACGGGTCGTAATGGGTCACAAGCACTTAGGTTAGGTTTCATTTAGTATGTAGGCTTTGTTAAACCATACTACATGAGTTCCCATACTCATTTGGTTTACGAACCCTCATTCTATCCGATCTTCCGATTTAGGTCCGGTTATTAACATAGTTACCTATAGTAGGTGCCGTTTGATTTCTGTGATCTCTAGCGTTGCTTGGTGGTTATCTTAGGACTTCTGAGCAATCTCAAGTGAGTACATAGACCCCTCTTTTACTGTTTTCCAAACTGTTTTTGGGGTGGAACACATGTGCCTACTTGTTACTTTCGTGCTTTCCTGTTTTCACATAATATACTTGTTATGTTCATTAGTACACTATTAGTACATGATTTACATTACATTTCTGCTAGGTATGTTGACTGATAGCATGCTAGCACATTGATTTACATGACTTTTCTGCTTTGTATGTTAACTTAGCATACTTAGTACATTATTTTACATTGCATCTCTGTTGCATATGTTCCAGTAACATATGGACACATTGTTTTACAGCTCTACCTTGTATGTTTAGTCTAGCATACTAGGTACATTATCTTCATCACATGCTTACATTTTGGTATGACATTTGGTTTGTTTAAATGAGACAATGTACATTCATTAACACCGATCATGCAGCTCGGTAGTAGGTAGTGGTACCACAGGACTTGACAAATCCCATTCCTGAAATCTCGGGTTTGTTTGGACGTAAGGAATGACCGAATCCGAATACATATTCTTTTGATAACTCACTTTTACATAGTTATCCGTCTGTCTCAAGGCTTGGATGTATGAATTTTCACAATACCGCATAAATGTTCATATTCAGTATAGCATGCATATATCTTACAAAACATAACTTTGATTTAAACCAAGTTTTACTTCAATACTTTTTTTTGTACATTTTTACTTATGGTTTAAGTAGTCTAAATTTTACTTACCATACATATCATTTTGGTTATACATTACTTGACTACTTTTGGACTATAAACATTTGACATGGTTTATACAAGGACTTTTGACTATTGGTTTAAACATAGACTTATTACATTGTTGGTTTGGTTTGAGTAAGTGATTTAAGTAACGAGGCGTGTGTAATATGATACAAGCATGGTGGATACGCCGCTGGTACTTCCTATATATAAGTGCTTGTATGATATCATATATTGTAGAGTTATTTGAATCATTTCAATTTGAGACATATAACATTTTATACAAATAACATACTTTTCACAAGACATTGCTTTACAAAACAACTTATCTTTTACAAACTCATTTTACTTGGTTATTCATTTAACCATACATAATTCTCTTACTTGTACATATCATCTGATCTTATTGCTTTTTAAACGATTTACAAAACAAAGCAAACTAAAAAGGTTCATGACTAAACATTTTCTTAAACATAAGTCATGAATCTCATTTTCACAAAACCTATGTATCTCACAGGCATTTTTATGCTGACGTACCTATTTTCACATGTGTTTTCAGGAGATGATGCATAGGACTTATCAAGACATACTTAGGCGGACCTGTGCCTTAGTGACTTAAACGAGACAAGAACTAGTTAACTTATGTTATGTACTCTTTACTTCTTGTTTAAAGACAATGTAACTCGCTTGTTTGATGAATAAAACGAAACTTTAATATCCATGGTTGTGAAACATTAATTCTGTTACAACACTCCCCGATGTTTCCGCCACGTTTTGTATGTTCTACGTGGTCGGGGTGTGACAACGAGAGAGACCTAAGGTCTCGCGGGGCGCGATGGGCATTACTTGTCAGACACTGCATTGCACCACATGTCCTAGCTCATGGCAGGTCTACCCCTTGACTCGACAAACCTAAATCCTAGCTATAGGCGGCTCACGGCCCGCAACAGGCTTTGCCTGGGGCGTCGCGGGGCGCGATGGAGTGTCGGATCAGCCTATAAAAGGGGGTCGAGAACTCATTTGCAAACCGTTCAAAATTCTATTCTCTCTCAAATACTTTGATAGTCTAAACTCTCGGGTATTATACCCCTAAAAAGCAAAGGTCTGCCTCGTTGTAAGTATTATAACCCCCGATCACATATATGTTACCCTACCCGATCGATCTAGGGCTCCGTAATGCATGTCAAGGCTCTGCCTGACTCAGTCGTTGGAGTTCTGTCTCGTGTTACACCCGATTGATCTAGGGCTCCGTAACGCATGTCAAGGCTCTTCCTACCTCAGTCGTTGGAGTTCTGTTGGGATTGAACCCTACCCGAGGAACAGATGATAAAAGCCAAAACTGGATCAGAGAAGTGGATCCACAATAAGTAGTGTTTATACAAAGACTTTCCCCTTGACAGTGGCTCAAACATCTGATGCACTAAAGTACTGCTCTTACAACAACTGGTGCTCTTAAAAGACTGATGCTGCTAAAGTACTAAAGCTCTATCTACTGATGTCTCCTAAGTGCTGTTGAAGATCAAAGTGCTGCTCATTCAAGGACTGATCACCTTTGAAGAAAGCACTGATGTTCCAACATCAGTGCTTAGACTACAACAGTGGAAAGTGAAGCAGTAGTTATAGAAACAGTGTCCATGTAATCAGTTGTTTAGTCATCAGTGGTTGTAAGTAACAGTCCTTAGAGGTTATTAGGTTGTTAGATGTCACTTTCATGGTGACGTCAGCTAAGATGCTTCAGTGGTTTGATCTGTACTATAAATAGAATAGTCTGTACTGTTCTATTTAAGGAGTTTTCTCCTTCAACCCAGTCATCGTGTATGATCAACCATTGAGCTCATGCTGAGGGGGAGCTTAGTATGTAAACATGTATGTCATTTTTTATTGTAATCTTTCGACTAATGAAAAGCATGTGTTTACTAAAAACTATTTTCCCTTTGATTATGTTTACAAAGTTTGTTTCCTTTAATATGACAAACAAACACAATCATGACAGCCTGAGATACTAACAATTGGTGTCAGAGCCTGGACAGTCAAATTCGATCTAACTATCAATTTGACATAACAGTTCAGCTCAAAACTTGTTGATACTAAGGTTGGTCGTATTTGTTGAAAAACAAAAGTAAAGGATAATCACGTTCAAAGTTGATTATTCAAAAAACTTTTGTAAAAACAACCAAGATGTCATCTATCGCATAGGATTCACGTAACACTGACAATCTTCACTACGTGAAAAAGGGGCTACGACCACACTTTTAGCAAAACAGCCCTGCCACACACTCGAAAAAAATGTGTGGCTAAAGGTCATTTATCACATTTTAAAACATCTTTAGCCACACGTTATATTATTAGTGTGACCATTTGTACCAGTTCAGAACCATTAACAACACTTTTAGAAAATAATGTGACATTTATTAGTCACAACTCGAAATGCGTGGCTAAATATGATCTATGGCCACATATTTTTGTTTAATGTGACAAAAAACATATGCATTTGACACCTTTAGACACACTTTAAGAAAAAACTGTGACATATATTAGCCAAACTAGCAAAGTGTGGCCAAATGTTATCTACGATCACAATATTTGTTTTCATGTGACCAATAACATATGTATTCAAAACTTTTAGCCACATTAAAGAAAAAAACTATGACATTTATTAGCCACACTAAAAAAGTGTGACCAAATATGATCTACGACAACATTATTTGTTCCATGTGACTAAAAACAAATGTATTTGAAACCTTTAGGCACGTTAATAAAAAAAGCCACACTAGAAAAGTGTGGCCAAATTTGAACTACAACCACATTTGACCACTATATGTTTAATAATGCGACTAAAATCTAATACATATGGTCACGTATATTATTTTGTGTGACCAAAAGTAAAACAATAGTCACACATAAAAGTACAAAATTTCATGTGGCATTACATGAACATTCGTCATATCATCCTCACTTTGTTTATTTTGTATGACGAAATGTTATCAAATGTTATGAAAAAATGTATGACTAAATGTTAAACTTACATCTTTAAAAAAATTCTCCTCCAAAATATTTCATTTTAAAACTTAAACTTCCCCCCAAAATATTTCATTTTAAAATTTCCCACCAAAATATTTTCTCTAAAACTTAAACTTCTCCACCAAAATATTTCATCCAAAATTTCACTCTCAAATAATAATCTCATTTAAAAAATTATGTAATTATTATTATGGATGAAATTCTTATTCTTATATCATACATTTGTAAATTTACAACATTGCCCACATACCTATAGTATAGATGAAATTCTTATTCTTATATCATACATTTTACAAGGGGTTGTATAGTAACCCTTGTAATTGTTAGTTTGTAAATGATGCACCTAATTAAATTTTGCCATATGTATTCCATTACAATTAGTTTTTTTTTTCTTTTCGTTTTTTATTATTTCACTAAAAAAATTTGTATTTTAATTTTAAATGTTTTAGTTAACCTACATTTTTATAAGGCTCGTCGTGTGGTATCGGGAGAGAGCTCGGGAAGCTAATGTGGAGCCCTTCCTCGTCGGGAACACCGCCCCCTGGAGATTTCGGTGAGCTTGGGGACTCACCCTCGTTTGCCCCGATATGCTTCTCTCTTTTTTGATTCTCTCTCTCTTAATATTATTGTATGGGGATGGATGGGGAAACCATTTCTTGTTGATGGGAAGAAGGTAATGAGGTGTAGGTGATGTGGAGGTGGGGAAAAGAGGAACATACCCCATAGTTTAACGATGTTGTTTTTCGTGCTTTCTAGTACATTTACATTTTCAGAAACAACCCGCCACAATACTCTAGTAAATAAAATGGCTTTTATTATTTACTATGACGAATTGTACATCTAAAGAATATTGGTATCGACATTCATTTTTATGGTTGTCTTGATGTTTTTGTAAATTTTTTGTTGAAAATGGAGTTGTATTCACACTCGTATTCGGTTTTGTCTCCTTTGGTTCCTATAAAGAGTGCCTGCTTCGCACCGATACCTTAATGAACAAAGCCAATACCGACCAAAAGCCCGCCGCGAAACGCGGGAATCCCACTAGTTAATGACAATAGATTGTTGGCTAGATCAAATTTAAAAAGTGAAGGGTTTGATAGCTGTGAAAAAAATGTCAATAAAACAATTCAAAAATAATAATAATAAAGTATGTACGGTATTTAGATCACCATCCTCTTTTTTTATTTTTGGAACGACGATTTAGGCCACCGTTCTCTCCAAATTAGGCCATGTTTCGATAAAGAAAATCATTTTTTTATTTTTTATTAACCTAAATGGGGAGAAAAGTGCGAAAAAAGAAAAAAATATATTTGTTAACCTATTGTGACTAAATATTGTTCCTATAGGCTATAGGTCCAGGCATTAATTTTTAATTTATTAAATAATAATACAACAAAAGGTACAGGTCCATATCTGATTTGCAACTCCAGCCCTAAACCCACCCGTAATTCCCTTCCTCTCATATGATGATTTACGGCAAGAGACCACAGCCTTCACTCGTCACTTGTAAGCCCCATCCCTCTTTTTCGTCATTTACGTTCTTTTAGGGTGTAATTGTTCTCTCTATTTGATTGTGTGTCCCGCTTTTGTTTTGGAAAACTGGGAAAGAGAACTTAAGAAATGGTGTCCTTCATTTACAATTCTTCAATAACATGGTGCTGGAAGATCCGCTCACAAGAAGTTAGGGCAATTGGGGCGACCCCTTTAGAAGTGACCTTAGAGCATTCACATTCTATCCACCATTTTCTACCCTATAATTACACTAAAAACAAGTATATTTTCTCCCTCCTTTCAATTAAATACTAATATTTTATAACTTTATTATCATCTTTTCTCTCTCCTCTACTCACAACCACTTTCAAAATATATTAAAAAATTATACAGGGTGAACAGTATCCCCCAAATATACAGATGAACAGTAACATTTTCTCTCTCCTCCACACACAATCACTTAAACCACTTTTTATAATTTAAAAACCTATCTCTCAAGATTTGGTGGATACTGGATAGAATGTAAATTAGAAAAGTAGCAGCTAAAGATTATAATCCGGTCACAATTTTTTAACTGATCCCTGGTCGTTGATTAATAAAAGATCCAACGGTCCATGTTATATTATGTTAGGAAATTTTATTTGTACGTATTGAAGATAATCACAATCAACTGGATCTATGAAGAGATAACAGTCCTGAAGATCACAACAAGAAGAAGAAGATCAGATAGGACAACTGAAATGCACATCATCTACTTCAAAGAATCACAAGTTGATCAAGAGCTGAATTGGATTATCAGAGAAGGTCATTTCTGATGGATCTGATCATCAGTTTCTGACGATTCTGATCATCAAGATTTTTCTGATGATTTGTTCACCAAAATTTTTGATGAAGTGGTTTATCAGAAATTCTGATGAAATACCCCACTTGTCTGAAATCAGCTCTATCCTGCCACACTTACCGAAGCAAATTGACATTATTGGATATCATGATGAAAAAGGCAACTTGAATGTTGGATTCAATGAATATATCAAATGGCTACGTTTTGCAAGACTTATTGCATGAATAAACTATTGTTTATTCATGCACCCAACCTTCTATAAATAGAAGGCTCAACCAGCAGAAGACAATTGAGTTTGAAGCTTAGCATTCACACATACATCAAAACTCCATTGCCCTCTCACCCACAGAATTCAAGATTTATTTGTATTAGATAATAATCTTACAATCACCTTTATAAACCATTTTGTTTCAAAGTGATATAAACTTGATAATTCTGTAGGTCTTGTTTCTGAAAGTCTGATTTCCTTTTCCACACATCTTTTACACATCTACTGAAATCACTTGCCATCTTACGTAAAAAGAAGTTGTTCAGGCCATACTGGGTCCAACAATTGGTATCAGAGCAGGATTGAATAAATTATTTTCAAACAATCAATCGCTCATCTTCTTTTCTCTAAATATGGCCAGCTTTCAATCCTGGAATAATGCATTTAACATTGGTTCTATGTCCAAACCTCCGAGTCTGGTCAGAGAGGAATACCCCCAATGGAAAATCAGGATGGTCAATTTCCTTAATGGTCATGACCGAGCCCTGTTTCAATCCTTTGAAAGGGATCCACATATATCAATGACTGAAATACCAGCTATTCCAGCAACTGACCAATCACCTGCTATCCCTGCCTCCCGAGCTCCCAAAAGTGAAATACTTTGGAGTGGGGATGTCACACCCTGGCCGCGTTAAAACAACAAACCGTGGCGCAAACGCCGGGGAGTGAGGTGACAGAATCATTGTTTCAACAACCATGGTAATTAAAGTTATGTATTATTGAATTAAAGTTTACATTGTCTTGGAAATTAAATAAAACATAACATAATAATTGCCTGTTAAGTCACTAAGGCCCGAGTCCGCCTAAGTGAAGCACAAACATCATCATGCATCAGCACCTGAAACACATGTAAAAATAGGTACGTCAGCATAAAAATGCCTGTGAGATACATAGGTTTTGTTTATGCAGGATTCATGACTTGTAGTTTAAAAGAAGTGTTTAACAAAAATAGTCATGAACCTTGTAAAATGTTTTCTTTTATAAAATCATGTGAAAATCGATATGAAAATCAAATGATATAAAAGAAATATGCATGGTTAAATAAATAACCAAGTAAAAGTGAATTGTATAAAATATGTACTTTGTAATATGTAACAACTCTCATCAAAAGTCATATTTATTTAATTAAATTGACTAATAGGAAACCCTAATTAAGAAACCCAAGTGATTCTGAACAAACCCTAAAATTTTCAGAACAATCGGAATCAGGATAAGGGCCCCTAAAACTCAGGGGGGGCAAACCCTAGTTGGTATTATCTAAACAGTTTTACGTGTAAATTGAAAATGAACGCAAGACCAACTCAGCAAGGCTACTATGACACGGGGCTACCCTATGGTGCGTAGGCACCCCTCGCGCCACGCGACACCCCCTCGCGCCATGCGAGGGGGATGGTTTTTCAGCTATAAATATTAGGCAGTGGGACTTGATTCTGGGAGTTGAAACGACGTTAAAATTCCAATTCTACGCTGAGATATCGTAGAAACACTTCCAAAACACACACACGATCACTAATCGACGCCGCAATCAGGGTATTAACTCGATCGCTATTACGATTCATTTTCCGATCGATCAATGTACTCAATGGATGTTTAAGTGCTGCCCACATTCGGGTTTATGCTTTGTCATTCGTCGTTAATTCGATGGATGTTTAAGTATCGCACTTTGTCATTCGTTGTGAGAATTGATCTCGTGAGTTATCGTAAATGCTGTATTGATTACTAACCCGGAATTGTGTGCCTGTTATTAAATTTAGGTTAAAAGGCTAATCAGTAGGCTAAACTCTGCTCAAATTAAATCTGCAATGTGAGTCATTCTCTTTTTATCAACTATTTTACAATACCTCAAATTATTTTCAAAGTTATAATTACAGGGACTAAGTCGTGGATATCTTGAATCACTGGCTAGTGGGGTATTGTGCACATTACTAATTTTCTCCCAGTTAGGTTCATTGACCTACTAGGGATAATCATCACTATTTAGGTTCATTGATCTAACAGTGGTATGACCATCGTCACCATTGTGACAGAGCGCCAGATAAAAATAAGATAGAAGCCATTGTAATCGCTCTTATGCTGTAATTAATAACTATGCATCATTATGCAAAATAGAATGATTCACTCAGTATTTCCCGCTGACAAAACCTTTTTCAAACATGTTTCAGGTGATCTGTTATGATCTAGGAAAAGTTCCATAAAGCACTACAAGCTCAAGGAAGTGGCTCAGTATAAAATAAAGAAACATGTTTTGTAAAATAAAAATTTCACCGTGAAATCAAATGATTGTAAATTACCGGGGTTTTATCCCAAGTTGTGAAATAATATAATTGGGGAAATACTTCAGTTTTAAAAGATCCTGATGAAAACTTCCGCTGTAAAACTCAATTAATTAAATACCACGGGATTTTCTGTCCCGCGGCTCCTGAAACGGGTCAAACCGGGCCGGGGGCCGTGACAGAAAAAGGTGGTATCAGAGCCACTGATCGAGCCGCTGATTTAAGCCAATTAAGTATTTAGAAAATACTTAATTTTTATTAATTGCTATTTTGTGATTATATGTTTTATTAGCTGACTAATTTTGAACAGTATGGGCATATTTTTATATGTTAGCTACTGTAGTAGTAAATATAAATCTTTAAATATTCTGACTCAAAGTTTTAGCACCTCTATTATCTACAGTCTATAAACCGTATTCAGTAAATAAATTTACAAATAAAACCTACTGTGTTTTAATTTTCAGTTGTTTTGGTAGTTAACCAGTATGAAATAATATTTAAAAGTTTTTCTATAAAATTTTGTCATAATTTTAACTTAGTAATTGTGTGTATTTTGCATAAACAGCATGAGTGATCTGTCGGAAGCCCTTCAGAATTTAAATCTCTATCCAGTAAGAATAGAAGTTTCCAGAGATTTCAATAGGTATATACCAGACATAGAACAACCTATAGAATTCAACGCTTTACCTCTCGAGAAACCCAAGTCTAATAAAATGGAAATTGGGGAAAGCTCTAGGCAAATTGAGGGGTTACTATCTCAAGAAGAACTAGATTTTATAATAGCAAACGATGATACTATTGAGCCTATTAATGAAAATGATTTTATTCATTCTCTTGAAACACAACTACCAATGAATTTAGAACCAGCTATTCCAAACCCTTCAATCCACTCGCAAATAGACGAATGGTTGAATATTGAAATACTGTTACAAAACCATCCCTATAAGCTTTTTCCTAAGTTCAAACCAGAACCTTTACCAAATCCACCAATGAGTAACGAGAATATGGCTGAACTCCGTTATTTTAACAAAGAATTAATGGATGCTGGGAATAGGATCCAAGAGATTTTGGGACAGATCTCCTGGAAATACGATGAGAAGGAACGCCGTTACTAGAATATCACCTGACAAAGGATAGGGGATTATGGAACTATGGTTGTGTAATAGTAATAGTAAAATCAGTATGTGTAAAATAAATAATAAAACGGTTGTATATAGAAGCATGATATAATAGAAAATTTACAAATTTGTTTGTATATTCGTTTACGTGATTATGTGCAATTAATTGTAACATTGGATTATTTCTTTTACACTAATTATTTATCTATAAATTAGTTATCAGATGGAAAACGCTAATAATGAACCAGTTAATGAGGTTAATCAATCTGAGCAACAACCGGGGGATTAATATATGACCAGGCAGGATATAGAAAATATCGTTGCTCAAGGGATAGCCAACGCTATTCCAGCAATAGTTACTCAAGGGATAGCCAACGTTATTCCAGCAATTGTTGCTGCTATTAAAAATCCAATCGAACCTCAACAAATCGTTCCTAGCAAACGCATTTCTGAAGATAACTTCAGTAATAGCGTAAATGGAGGCGGTAATCATGTTAATCATGATAATGAACCACGGCAAGCTCCTCCTCCTAAGAAAATGAAAGCTGCAACACCTGGTTGCACTTACAAAGAATTTCTTGCTTGTAAACCCACAGAGTTTGCAGGCAATGAAGGAGCGACTGCGGCACTACGTTGGTTAGAGAAAACCGAGGCAGTAATTGCCATAAGTAAATGTGCTCAGGATGATCAGGTCATGTACGCGTCAAACCTTTTCAAAGAAGGAGCACTAGAATGGTGGAACACGGTGTTACAGGCAAAAGGAAGAAGGATGGCGTATGCTATGAACTGGGAAGAATTTAAGAGTCTTGTAGAAAGAAAATTTTGTCCCGAGTATGAAAAGGAACAAATGACAAATAAGTTTCTAACCCACCGGATGGTGGATGTAGATTGTCGAGGGTATACTACGACATTCTTTGAGTATGCTAGAGTGGTACCAACACTGGCTTCGCCAGAACCGGTACTTATTTCTCGTTATATTTGGGGATTGATTTCCGAAATCCGTAATATCGTCAAGGCTGCGAAACCTCGCACGATTGATGATGCGGTGGAATTAGCCAATACTCTGACTGACGAGCTAGTACGGACAAAAGAAGAAAATAGAAGGAAGGAAGTAGCCCAAAAGATTACCCAAGGATTCCGTCCGAATAACCATAACAATTTCAAGAAAAGAGAAAATGGGCAATCTACCACTAGTCCATTTTGCAATTTTTGTAAAAAGAAGCATTTTGGAAGATGTAAAGGATATTGCAATTTTTGCAAAATTCCAGGGCATCAAGAAGAAGACTGCAGGAGGAAGAAATTTTCAGTCTGCTACAACTGTGGAGAAGCTGGACATCTTAGGCCAGATTGTCCAAAACTGAACAAACCATCTGACAATAAAGCTAAACCTGCAGAAGGAGCAAAAAGGAATGTAAGAGCCTTCCAGCTGACTACTCAAGAAGCCGAGATGATTCCAGATGTGATAGCCGGTATGTTTTTAGTTCACAACGTTTACACAAAAGTATTATTTGACTCTGGTGCAAACCAAAGTTTTTATAATTACTTCATTCTGTCAAACTCTTAACTTACCTTTAACCAGCATTAGGCAAATTTCTACAGTAGAAACGGCAGATGGGAATTCAGTTAAAATAAATAAGGTTCTGCAAAACGTAGAAATAGAAGTTTTAAGTCATAAATTTTCTGCAACCATATTGGTTGAATTCGATGTTATGTTAGGAATGAAATTGATTAGTAAACAACTATGCTCGAATTATCTGTGATAAGAATTCCATAGAAATTTGTTCAATCACTGGAGAAGTACTAATGATTACAGGAGATAAGCTATGTAAACTCATAAAGTTCATATCTAATGAAAGTTGCTAATTATGAACGAAAGCAAGGAATAGTATATATGATTTCAGTAATCATTAATACTAAAGATAAAGAACTTAAGGAATTTCTGTAGTTTCAGAATACCCAGATGTATTCCCAGAAGAGTTACCAGGATTACCACCAGATAGAAAAGTAGAATTTAAAATTCAACTAATTCCAGGAACTATACTGATAGCCAAGGCATCTTATCGGTTAGTACCCACAGAAATATTAAAACTGAAAAAGCAATTAGATGAATTTTTAAGTAAAGGTTTCATACAACCTAGTTTATCCTCGCAGGAGGCACTAATATTGTTTGTTAAGAAAAAGGATGGTTCGATGAGAATGTGTATTGATTATAGGAAATTGAATAAGGTTACAATTAAGAATCGATACCCATTACCTAGAATTGATAATTTTATTGATCAATTCCATGGAGATAGATATTCTCTAAGATCGACTTATGTTCCGGATATCATCAATTAAAAGTACAAGAAGAAGACATACCTAAAGCTATTTTCAAGAATAGGTATGGTCATTACGAGTTTACAATCATGCCCTTCGGATTAACGAATGCACCTGCAGCATTCATGGACATGATAAATAGGATACTGTAAACCATATTTGGATAAATTTGTAATTGTCTTCATCGACGATATACTTATTTATTCCAAAAGTCAGGAAAAACATTGTCAGCACTTACATGCACTCTTAGCATTTTTAAGAAAAGAGAAGCTTTACGCCAATTTCTCGAAGTGAGAATTTGGGCTGCCAGAAGTGCAATTTCTAGGTCATATGGTGAATCATGAAGGTATTCACATAAATCTTGATAAGATAGCAGCAATTACTAAAGATTTCGCAATCCGCAAGGGAAATTAGGAGTTTTGTAAGTTTAGCTGGATACTATAGACAGTTTATTAAGGATTTTTCCAAGATAACTATACCCTTAATTAAGTTAATCTGTAAAACAGTTAAGTTTGAATGGGGATCTAAACAAGAAGAAGCCTTTAGGATCTTAAAGCATAAATTAACAAAATCCTAGCCTTACCAGAAGGAACAGAAGATTTTAAAGTATACGGTGATGCTTCAAAGTTAGGATTTGGATATGTGTTAATGCAACGCAAAAAGGTAATTGCGTATGCATCAAGGCAATTGAAAAAGCACGAAGAAAACTATACCACTCATGAGTTAGAATTAGGAACTATAATTTTGCCTTAAGATTTGGAAACATTATCTGTATGGAAGTAAGTTTACTATCTATACGGATCATAAGAAATTAAGATATATACTAGGGCAAAAAGAATTAAACATGAGGCAAAAGAGATGGATGAAAATCCTAAGTGATTACAACTGTGATATTCAGTATCACTAAGGAAAGACTGAAGACGACTAGAGATCGTCAAAAGATTTATACAGATAATAAACGAAAGTCGTTGGAGTTTCAAGTTGGAGACAAAATGCTATTGAAAGTATCTCCTTGGAAGGGAGTTGTTAGATTCGGTAAGAAAGGAAAGCTAAATCCAAGGTACGTAGGACCATTCCCAGTGATCCAACATATAGGACTAGTTGCTTATCGTTTACAATTACCCGGAGAGTTAGTTGGAGAACATGATATATTTTATGTATCCAATCTTAAGAAATGTCTATCTGATGAATTTTTGGTAGTACCTCTCCAAGATATAGAGGTAAACGAAAAGTTAAAATTGTGGGAAACCTCTTCAGATAAAAGATAGAAAGATCAAATGATTAGTGTTAGTTCAAGTAAAATGGGATTCAAAGATAGTACCCTGAATACACTTGGGAGCTGGAATCTGAGTGTCTTCATTCATTCAATCTTGAGGACGAGATTTTTTTTAAGGTGGGGAGAATGTAACAACTCTCATCAAAAGTCATATTTATTTAATTAAATTGACTAATAGGAAACCCTAATTAAGAAACCCAAGTGATTCTGAACAAACCCTAAAATTTTCAGAACAATCGGAATCAGGATCAGGGCCCCTAAAACTCAGGGGGGGCAAACCCTAGTTGGTATTATCTAAACAGTTTTACGTGTAAATTGAAAATGAACGCAAGACCAACTCAGCAAGGCTACTATGACACGGGGCTACCCTATGGTGCGTAGGCACCCCTCGCGCCACGCGACACCCCCTCGCGCCACGCGAGGGGGACGGTTTTTCAGCTATAAATATTAGGCAGTGGGACTTGATTCTGGGAGTTGAAACGACGTTAAAATTCCAATTCTACGCTGAGATATCGTAGAAACACTTCCAAAACACACACACGATCACTAATCGACGCCGCAATCAGGGTATTAACTCGATCGCTATTACGATTCATTTTCCGATCGATCAATGTACTCAATGGATGTTTAAGTGCTGCCCACATTCGGGTTTATGCTTTGTCATTCGTTGTTAATTCGATGGATGTTTAAGTATCGCACTTTGTCATTCGTTGTGAGAATTGATCTCGTGAGTTATCGTAAATGCTGTATTGATTACTAACCCGGAATTGTGTGCCTGTTATTAAATTTAGGTTAAAAGGCTAATCAGTAGGCTAAACTCTGCTCAAATTAAATCTGCAATGTGAGTCATTCTCTTTTTATCAACTATTTTACAATACCTCAAATTATTTTCAAAGTTATAATTACAGGGACTAAGTCGTGGATATCTTGAATCACTGGCTAGTGGGGTATTGTGCACATTACTAATTTTCTCCCAGTTAGGTTCATTGACCTACTAGGGATAATCATCACTATTTAGGTTCATTGATCTAATAGTGGTATGACCATCGTCACCATTGTGACAGAGCGCCAGATAAAAATAAGATAGAAGCCATTGTAATCGCTCTTATGCTGTAATTAATAACTATGCATCATTATGCAAAATAGAATGATTCACTCAGTATTTCCCGCTGACAAAACCTTTTTCAAACATGTTTCAGGTGATTTGTTATGATCTAGGAAAAGTGCCATAAAGCACTACAAGCTCAAGGAAGTGGCTCAGTATAAAATAAAGAAACATGTTTTGTAAAATAAAAATTTCTCCTTGAAATCAAATGATTGTAAATTACCGGGGTTTTATCCCAAGTTGTGAAATAAAATAATTGGGGAAATACTTCAGTTTTAAAAGATCCTGATGAAAACTTCCGCTGTAAAACTCAATTAATTAAATACCACGGGATTTTCTGTCCCGCGGCTCCTGAAACGGGTCAAACCGGGTCGGGGGCCGTGACATAATATATTGTCATGTCCTTGTAAAAATGTTTCATGTCTTGTCCAAGTGAATTATATAACGCAACAATGTGAAATACAATAAAAGCACTTATATATAGGAAGTACCAGCGGCGTATCCACCATGCTTTTATCGTATAACACATAGCCCCGTTGCATAAGTCACTTATCATTACCCAACAAAATGCCATGTTTAATGTCAAATGTTTATGCATAAACCATGTTTAATGTCATGTGTAAATGTATTATGTATACCAATGGAATGCATAGTAAGTAGGAAAACATCTACTTAAACTATGTAAAAATGCCAATGTGAAACATATGTCTTGTACGGTGAATAAAAGAATTTACTCAACCCCGTAGGAAAAATGTAGAAAACATTGTTTTTGAGTAAACCTAAGTTTAATTCAAATGTCATGTTTTGCAGAAAATAATGCGTTATGATTACAAACATTTATGCAGTAATGTTAATCGCATACATTCAAGCCTTGCGACTATGGCGACAAACCTTTAAACAAATTAAAGGTTCATCTAAGTTATGTAGTCGGATTCTGTCATTTCCAACTTCCAAACAAACCTAGGAAGTCGGAAACGGGAGTTGTCAATTCCTATGGTACCATTACATACTACCGAGCGGCGTGATCAATGTTAATGAATGTATTATTGTCCCGATTAAACACACCAAATGTCATAACCAATGTAAGCATGCTATGAAAACCATGTACTAGGTATGCTAAGTAAACATGCCTAGTAGAAATGTTTATATAAAACAATGTGCTAGTATGCTCAGTAAACATACATAGCAGAAATGTCATGTAAAACAATGTGTACATATGCTAAGTAAACATATGTAACAAATGAGTAATAAATCAATGTGCTAGCATGCTTAACATACATAGCAAAACATAGTGAAAACATGTACTAAATATGTACTAAGTGAAACTAGCATGTTTATGTCACAAAAGCTTGTAAAACAAGAAAGTAACAAATATGTACATGTGAATCACCCCAAAGTATTTGAAAACGGTAAAAGAGGGGAACTATGTACTCACTTGGGATTGCTAATTAGTCTTGAGAATAAGACCAATTTAAGCTCCATGTGTCACGGAATCAACCGGCACCTAGTATAGATAACTATGTTAATAATCGGCTCCTAAATCGGGAGATAGGATAGAATGAGGTTCTATAAATCAAATGAGTATTTAAACTCATATGTTATGATTTAATAGTCCCTACATTCTGATTGGAAAGTCTAACTAAGTGCTTTTGACCCGTTTCGACCTATTATGGTAGTATAAGCTACAATAATGCGTCGTTAGCGTAAGACTATGCTCGGATGGTTAACTATGTGCTATGCCAAGTCTTACAGGCCCAATTATGCCTAAACATGTTACTAAATCAGATTATATGTCAAAAATATGTTCACATAATCAAAATACGGATTTATGCTTCAAAAGAGCGTTTTGGTCATTTCCTATGGGCATACAAGCTAACTAGCAAATGACTAACCAATCCTATGTGATCATAAGGTATAACCTCAGTGGTTATTCCCTATGTAACTATGATCACTAAGTAAGCTTGGTCGGATCCTAATGATCGACCAAACGGGTCGGGTTCGAAAGTCTTAGCGGTTGTTTAGACCGCTTAACTAACGACCCTAAACAAGCACCAAACTATTAGTGACGAGCTAAACATGTCAAAGCATGTTTAACCTACTGATTTGGTATCAAAACAATGGGTTTTGATACTCAATAATAGTTCCGTTGCAAAATGCGTGCTAAAACGCATTTTGACCGAAACTTTAACTCGTCACTATGCCTAGTTAATGTGGTAATCAGTAGGTATAATCACTAAGGATTATAACCATTGTGATTACAATCACATTATAAAGTTCAATTGAACTTTGACTTGACCAATTGACTGGTCAAACTGAAAGTCAAACACTTTTTGACTTTTTAAACTAGTAAGCAATAAAAAGAAATGAAAGAATGCTCACTAAAGTCCTTGCTATCTTTTCTACAAAGAAGACAAGTTCCCAAATTAGATTAGGAAGCTCCAAAGCAGACGTAGAGAAGAGAATGAGGAAATGAGCAAGGAATGAATGAATTGGCTTGGCTATTTATAGTTGTAGCAAAGCTACAAGATCATGCCAAGTTTTGTGTGGCCAACAAGCATGAAATCATGGCCCTACAAGTGTTAAAGACTGATTAGTATCCTTGGTTAACACTTAAACTTGCCCATCACTCAAAAATTTGCATAAACAGCCCCTGGACATTGAACAGAATGCTGAAAACAACTTTCTGTCGCTGGGCACACTGACACGGCCTGCGTATGATATGGGAGGGGGCTTACGCGGCCCGCCTGGCCTCCCCAGATCAGCCAATGTTTTGAATATTGACAGTTCAGGTCCATGCACATGTATTAAGCTCATTTCAGCCCCTTTTGACCCCCGTTAAGCCATTTTCAAGGCTCTACAAGGTCAATAAAGTTTAGAGGACTCAAAATGTGCTCGGAAAACTCTCGGATGTTGGCTCGTTTGGTCGTACGATCGCGTTGTTCAGTTAATTACGACGAAACTCAAACGGATGCGAAAACGAACCAAATTAAGCGACGAATGGTATCTTTGCATGCCGATCACTAAAATAAAAATATTTTAGTGTGTACAAAAAATTTGGATGTCCAGATGTGGTCAGAACGTAAGATATGCGCGAAAATGCAAACTTACGCCGTTTTTGACACTTTTAGTCCCTGTAAGATCAAATAAGCATGTTTTCGCACACCGAACCACTCAAAGCTTATTTCTAAGCTATGTTTAGGTTATTTATGGTATGTTTAGCTTATGATCAAGTTCTGGACTGTACGTTGACTTACGGAACGACAGACTTTTGCAGTTTGACGCAAATAGTCCCTATGAGCGAATAAACTTGTTTTTTTGCCATACCAAACCTTCTAAAACTTATTTCTAGGTTATGTAAAGGTTATTTAAGGTATGTTAAGCTTATGTTGCTGTTCCGAAGTGTTTGTCGCATTAAACTGATCGCGTTCACGCATCAATTTGCGTATAACTTCCCAGAAAGCGATATAAAGTTCAAAATCGATCAAAAATCAACATGTGCATAAAATCAAACATAAATACAAACATTGGGATCAAAACAAACTGTTTTATTAATATTGTATTGTTCAGAGTCTGTAAAATGATAGATAAGCACAGATGTCACAGGGGAAGACAAGGAAAAGGTGGCTGGGGATGAAAGGGCAAAGTCACTTTTAATTATGGCCATCCCCAATGACATATTTTCACAAGTTGATGCATGTGCATCAGCTAAGGAAATATGGGATCAGTTGGAAAATCTTTGTGAATGAGGAGAAAGGATAAGAAGAAACAAAAGAACAAGCAATGTCTCATCTTATGAGAGGTTTCAAAGTTTGCCAAATGAAAGATTAAATGAAACATATCTAAGATTCACAAAACTTTTAAATGAGCTAAAGAAATTTGGAATAACAAAGTCAAATGATGAAAGAAACATAAAATTTCTTGATGCCCTTCCTAGAGAATGGAGAAGTATAACCATGACTTTGTCCTCAACCTTAGAACTAGGAAACATGAGTCTCCATGACTTATACAGCATCTTGATCCCTAGAGAGGAAGAAATATTTGAAGAAACCATTCAAAGAGGGGGATCTTTAGCTCTTATCTCAAACTCACAAAGACCAACACCTGCCAATGATCCACAGCCATCAAACAGCCAAAATCTTGAAATTTTTGATACATCATCAGATTTTTCAGCTTTTGCTGAAGCAATAGCACTGCTCACCAAAACATTTGAGCAAAGGTTGAGGGGAGGGAGCCAGAGATACCAGAGAAGTGACAGAGGAAGGATGGATGGGAGATCTAAAGAGGAAATTAGATCTAAGGATAAAGGGAAGGCTGGAGTTGTGTGTTACAAGTGCAAGCAGAGAGGTCACTATGCATCAGAATGCAAGACTAAGAAGCTCAAGGATGTTGCTTATTATGAGAAAAAGCTTGAAGAAGCAAAGAAGCAGCAACAAGTTAGCTTAATTGCAGGAACAGAAACATGGTTATCTGATGATTCTTCTGATGATGAAAAAGAAGAATTGGCAAATTTTTGCCTCATGGCACTTTCTGAAGGTCTACCAGAAACTTCAGAACAAAAGGTAAATTTAGACAATCTTGATCTTGAACACAAGCTAAACAAGCTCATGTCAGATTTTCTAAATCTGTAAGAAAAACATCAATCAGATATTCGAAAATCTGATGAGTTGCAAAGGACTATGAATAAAATCATGAGTTAAATGCCAGTTTAGTCCCTGTGGTTTGGGCCATTTTGCCAGTTTAGTCCAAAGGTTTCATTTTTAACCTGTGGGTCCAAAAAGGTTTCACAGTTGCCATTTTAGTCCACTGGGTTAACTTCATCCATTTTTTCTGTTAACGAGAAGGCCAATTCGGTCATTTAATATGGCTGAATTGCCCTTTTAGTTAACAGAATTACATACAAAATGACCGAATTGGCCTTCTCGTTAACAGAAAAAATGGATGAAGTTAACCCATTTGACTAAAATCGCAACTGTGAAACCTTTTTGGACCCACATGTTAAAAATGAAACCTTTGGACTAAACTGGTAAAATGACCCAAACCACAGGGACTAAAATGGCATTTAACTCTAAAATCATTCTTGAAAACCAATTATTCATAGAAGAAAGTTTAGATCACAGAGCTAAAATTGAGTTCTATGAAAATGAAAGAAAAGATCTTTACAAGAAAATCAATGATAAAGAAATTAATGTAAGAGGTTTTCAACAAGCCAAGGAATTTATAAATTTCATTGAGTCCACACCAAAGAACAAAGGAGAGGGTTTAGGATATATAAGATCAAAAGGAAATAAACCCACTGTCTTTGTAAAAGCAACTCATCAAATTTCTGATAAATTTTCATCAGAATCTGAATCTTGAAAGTCAACCTGTTCTGAATACTCTTTTGAAAAACCAAACTTCAAAACAAACATAAGTGAATGCAGTCAAGAATCTGTAAAAACTCCAGAAGCAGTTCACTCATCTTTTCAAAATTATCCACTCATTCCATCACAAGAAAAAATATCAGAAAATTCTGATAAATCTTGTATGTGTGTTGACATACTGAAGCTTGTTCAATACCATCTTAAAAAGAAAAATGTAAAATTTGTTTAGGGCTCAGCATATAACAGAATTTCTGATGAAAAACCAAGAAGAAAAAATAATCTGATTAGAATCCCATCAGAAAAAGTACCCAAGCATGCCTGGGTACCAAAAACCCTCTAATCATTCCATTTCAGGACCATCATGTGCTGCAGATCTGGTACTGCAACTCAGGAAGCTCCAAGCACATGACTGGGGACATGAGCTTACTCAGGAACTTTGTTCCAAAGCTGGGTAGAATGGTAAATTTTGGAAATGGAGTAAAAGGGAGAATCATGGGATATGGATGCATAAGGTATGGATGTTTGACCATAGAGAAAGTAGCCTACATTGAAGGCTTAAAGTATAACTTGATGAGTTGTGGTCAATTATGTGACAAAGGTTTTCAGGTAACCTTTTTACCAGAAAAATGCTTGTTAATACGTATAGATGATAATAAAATCTATTTAAGTGGAAAAAGAATAAGAAAATCAATTTACTATTTTGATTTCAAAGAAGAAAGTGAACATCCAAAATTATGTTTATTTTCAAAAATCAACAAAGGTAGTAGTTGGTTATGGCACAAAAGGTTAGCCCACTTAAATTTCAAAAACCTAAGCAAACTAGCAAGCAAAGGTCTGGTAAAAGGATTACCTTTAATATCCTCAAAGAAGGATAAAATTTGTGAAGCATGTGAGATGGGTAAATCCAAGAGAAGCTCACATAAATCAATTTCTGAGTCTTCTATTTCACAAAATTTGGAACTTTTACACATGGATTTGTGTGGACCCATAAGTACAGAAAGTTTTTCTGGAAAGAAATACATACTAGTAATAGTAGATGACTTTTCCAGGTACACATGGGTAGAATTTTTGAGAAAGAAAAGTGAAACTCCTGATCTGATCATTAATTTTATCAAGAAAATTAAAAACCTGTTAAAACTAACAGTCAGAAGGATCAGATCAGACAATGAAACAGAGTTTAAGAATTCAAAAATTGAGAATTTTCTTGTAAGTAAAGGAATCTCTCATGATTTTTCTGCTCCCAGAACACCTCAACAGAATGGGTGGTTGAAAGAAGAAATGGGACCTTGGTAGAAGCTGCCAGAACTATGCTTGCTTACGCTAAGCTGCCCACTCATTTTTGGGCAGAAGCTATAGAAAATGCATGTTTTACCCAAAACAGAACCATAATCAACAAAAGGCACAACAAAACACCTTACAACATTATCAATGGAAGAATTCCAAGTGTAAAATTAAAATTTTTGCATACATTTGGTTGTAGATGTTTTGTTTTCAATGATTTTGAAACCCTTGAAAAATTTGACAGAAAAGCAGAAAAGGTATTTTTCTTGGTTACTCTTTGTCCTCAAAAGCATATAGAATTTGTATTCTCAACACAAGGACAATCAGAGAAAGTCTGTATGTTTCATTTGATGACTCATCAGAAACAGAGGTTTCTAATGAATACATGAAAGAAATAAATTTTCCTAACAAACAAGAAAATTATGAACATCTCTTTGAAATGATAACTGAAGATTTCTTAGAACATGATAATTCCTTCAAAAACAAATCAAAAGATTCTTCATGTACTAACTCTGCAGAACAAATGTGTAGTACATCAGAAACTCAAAATTCTGATATCTTACACACAAATGAGGCACCTGTTCAGGGGGAAACTTCAAATCCATCAGGACCAACAATTTTTCACAACAAGTTAAGATGGATCAAAGGACATGTCCATTCTGACATCATTGGCAATCCTGCAGATGGTGTCAGAACAAGATCTGCAACTGCACATGAGTGTGCATTTTCTTGGTTCTTAAACAAGATAGAACCCAAGTCTGTCAAAGAAGCTCTAAGTGACCCAGACTGGATTCAAGCTATGCAAGAAGAGCTTGATCAGTTTGAAAGGAGCAAGGTATGGGATCTGGTACCCAAGCCAAAAGACAAATCTGTCATAGGCTCAAAATGGGTATTCAGGAATAAATCTGATGAGAATGGCATAATCACCAGGAACAAAGCAAGGTTAGTGGTCAAAGGTTATTGTCAACAAGAAGGTATTGATTATGATGAAACTTTTGCACCAGTAGCTAGATTAGAAGTTGTAATAATTTTTCTTGCTTATGTTGCATCCAAGGATTTCAAAGTTTATCAAATGGATGTAAAATCAGCTTTTCTGAAAGCTAAAATTGAGGAAGAAGTTTATGTGCAACAACTAGAAGGCTTTGTTGATCCAAAATTTCAAAATCATGTTTACAGATTAAACAAAGCCTTGTATGGGTTGAAGCAAGCTCCTAGAGCCTGGTATGAAACTTTATCAAACTTCTTACTCAATTCTGGGTTTACCAAAGGTACTATTGACACCACACTTT
The DNA here is from genome assembly GCA_030545235.1 of Helianthus tuberosus. Taxonomy (NCBI): domain Eukaryota; kingdom Viridiplantae; phylum Streptophyta; class Magnoliopsida; order Asterales; family Asteraceae; genus Helianthus; species Helianthus tuberosus. The sequence continues at coordinate 94,251,420 of CM060449.1, forward strand.
TCCTCAAAACACACAAAGGTCATACTTTGCTGGTCCAAATATATGTTGATGACATTATATTTGGATCAACAAATGAAAAATTTTGTAACAAATTTCAAAAGTTGATGACCAGCCACTTTGAAATGAGTATGATGGGTGAGTTAACCTTTTTCTTAGGGTTACAAGTTAAACAAAGAATTGATGGAATATTTTTTAGTCAATCAAAATATGTGAAAACAATTCTACAAAAATACTTACTTGAAAACTGCTCTGTTTCAAAAACTCCCATGGCAACAGGGAACAAGTTAGATTCTGATAAGGATGGAATAAGTATAGATATTAAAACCTATAGAGGGATGATAGGATCACTGCTATATTTAACTACAAGCAGACCAGATATCATGTTTGCAACATGCTTTCTGGCCAGATATCAATGTGATCCCAAAGAATCCCATCTAAAAGCTGTAAAAAGGGTTTTCAAATATCTAAAAGGCACATCAGAACTTGGTCTCTGGTATCCTAAGGATACAAACCTTGAATTAATTGCATTCACAGATGCAGATTATGCAGGGTGCAAAATTGACAGGAAGAGCACATCTGGTGCCTGTCAACTCTTGGGAGAAAAATTGGTATGTTGGGCAAGCAAGAAACAAAACTGTGATGCCACATCAACAGCAGAATCAGAATATGTAGCAGTAGCAAGTTGCTGTTCACAAGTGCTGTGGATGCAAACTCAACTGAATGATTATGGAGTAACTCTGACAAGAATACCAATTCTATGTGACTCAAAGAGTGCTATTGCAATAATAGAAAATCCAGTTCATCACTCAAGAACCAAACACATAGATGTCAGATATCACTTCATAAAAGATTATGTGGAGAAAGGTAACATAGAAATGTATTTTGTTCCAACTGAAAACCAAATTGCTGATATCTTTACAAAACCTCTTGATGAAAAGAGACACAATTTTTTTATCAGCAAACTTGGCATGGTTAATTTAAATGATGAAGATTTTTCAGAAAACACAAGGACACAAATTGAAAATCAAATTGATGATCATCAAAGTTCTAATAATCAAAGAACAAATCAACTGGTTTTTGACAAAGCAATCCATCAATCTGATGGAACATCAGAAAATCTGATGAATCATCAATAAATGATGATTTATCAGATAATATGAAGAAATATTAGAATATCTGGTGAAATCACCAGAAGTTCTGATATAAAATCAGAAACCATGTTGAAACATCAGAATAATTTGTAATCATCATAAACTTCCATCTTCATGCATATCCCACACATTGTATATATTCATATTTGTGTATATTTTGTTTTTGTTTAAATTAAAAAACACAAAAAAGGGGGAAAAGTAACATGCATAAAGATAAAATTCTATATTGCTGAGAAAATCAACCGTCTCTAATTTTTTTTTTCAGATTATTGAATTTCATTTTTTCTGCCAATGCATGCAACGTCATTTTTTCATAAGAAACTTAAGTGACACGTAGGCACTAAAATGATTAGGAGCTATGAAAGTAGCCGCCTAGTCATTAAATGCTTACTCACACATGGGGCTTAGCAGACTGTCACATTCACTGTTACATTCACTGCAACAGATATCGTCTTAATTGAAGAGATGAAAATAAAAAAAAGGGTTGGCTATTAATATCATTTATGAGGAACTATCACTTTCATCTATAAATATTAACAACATGAAAAGAACTTACTTCACACCAAAATCATATCTTCAAAAGCCCTTCGACAGAAATTTTCTTATCTTAAAATGGGTCACGCAAAATTGATGAAAGCTACTCAATTCCCTCTCCCATTTCACAGACTTCATAATCTTAGATTAAGATCCAACTTGGAAGGACCTGCAAGGGAGGACTGCAGGTTTGTGTACAATATGATCATGCGAAGTTCTTTGGGATTTGCTGTATCATCACATGTCACCATTTATCCAAAACTTCTTCAAGAGTTCTAGTGGAACTCTGAAATCATTTTTAGTGGTACTTCCATGTGGATAGAGAGTGAGGTTTTGGGGGCCAGAATTACCCTAAAAGAGGAAACAATCAGAAATGTCCTCAGACTGGGTAATGGTCAAGAAATCGAATTCCTGTATAAGGCATATGTGCAACAGACCTTGACTGAAATGGGCTATCATACATACAACTCATCAAGGGCGGTTAGCAAATCTGGGTTTATACCACCTTTCCAGTTTTTGGTAACACAACTAAGTGTCTGCTTCTCCAAGAAGATTGGACACTTCAACGAGCTGTCCCATAGGATGATGGAAGTGGTTCATGCTGTTGTACAGGAAAAACCTTACAACTATGCTAAGTTTCTCATGAGAGACCTAGTAGCAAACATCCACGACCATGAACCTTTTCTGATCTACCCACGATTCGTAACCAAGGTGATCACCAGTCAGCTGGACTTCGGAGGAGTGAGAAGCTGCTATCCAAGGGCAGAGCTGGTACTTCAAGAAAACATAAGTGAAGCTACCCTAGTGCCATCAACAAATCACACCGGTCGAATAACCAGTCTTTGGTTATATGTGAAGTGCATGTACAACGTGTTGGAGGAGGAGGAGGAGGAGGAGTAGTTGTTGTTTGTTTTTCTTTGTTGTGTGTTTATTGTTTTTTTATCTAGTTTGCTTTAATTCCTTTTCACTCATATTTTTTTCTTTCAACTAAAACATGTCAATAGATCCAGGGGGAGCTAAAACAACATGTCTGAAAAAAACAAAGAAAATCTGGTGGAAATTCAAATGAAATCTGACAGGATTTGGTGGAACTCAGAAAATCTGATGATCAATCGGAAAATCTGGTAATTATTCAAAAAAAAAACCCATCAAGCCATACGAATCTATTCATTCACCAGAAAATTTTTAAAATAACCAGAAAATCTGATAATTGATCAAAAAATAAAAATTTTCAGAAAAATCTCTTGAAAGCCAGGAAGTTTGACAAATCATCATAAAAACATTACTTTTAACCAGATTTAAAGAAACTTATGACCATCTAAATTTTTGAAATAAGTTTCTTTCAAAAAAAAATTTATGAGGACTGGAACAAGCTGTATGAAAAATACTTCCTGTATATCAGAACAAAGGTGTGGAGTTCAGAACTGCAGAACTGCAATGTAAGTAAAAATCTCAGAACTCTACTTATTCCCTCTCATCTCAAAAAAAAAATTCTGATGATTCATCCTCTGTAAATGAATCAAATGAATTCTGATGATATATGAAGAAAATATAACTTTCAAAAGTTTTATTCAAAATTTTCTGATATATATATCATCAACAGGAAAATCTGGGAAGACACACAAACTCAGAAAAGGTTTCTATTGGACCTTTTTGAAACAAAAGGGGTCCCACATGGAGAAAAGGTGCAAGTTGGACATTTGTGTTTATCTGTAAAATCATTGGAATCTCTAAGTCTCTTTAAAGAATTTACATTAAATTAGAGATAAACCAAAGGTTTTTCAAAAACGGTTGTTTCCTTAAAGGATTAAAACATCGTTAAGGTGTCATTAACCACCTTGAATACAAACAACCCACGAAAAACACTCAAAAATCTATATCTCTGTACACTATAAATACCTCATTCAAAAACAGAGACTTCCATATTCAACCTTCAAATTCAAAACCCTAAAACCCTTTTCCGAAACAAAGACCCAAATTCTCAATGGCAGCTATCAACATCAACATACCACCAATTGAACACTTTGTTCCCTTCATCACTGAAGCAGAATTTCTTCCATTAAAAAGCAACAATGAAGCAATGAATGATAACATTGAAGAGTATGATATAAAGTGTCAAATTCTCATTGAATTTCTAACCAGATGCCCTATAGCTCAAGCTCTCACAAAGACCAGAGAGGTACTAGAAGAACTCATACAACAAGTTGTAAAAACTCTCAAAGTCTCAAATCAACTCGGGCTAACATCACATGTGTGGGGAAATATCTTTATTACAATCTCACCGGAGAAAATAAGGGAATGTTTGGAACTAACCTTAAACCAAAGCTATGAAGAAGCACCAGTAAAAGAAGATATGTTCTCATAACTTGATGCTGTAATGGGTTATAAGACAAAGATTTCAAAAATCAATGAATTCAAGAGAAACAAGCTACCTGCCTTCTTGCAAGTTCTAAGGGAAATTCTGAACAAGTGTCTATCTTCAAAGATTGGAGGTACAGATTAGATAAATAAGAATATTCTAACAATCATGTTCAGTATCATTAGTGGGTTGAACATTGATTTTGGAACAGAAATATTTATTCTGATCAGAAGATAAATTCTGACTAACACTGGAAGGATAGATTCACATCTACCCTTTCCCAGATTTCTGTCAATCATAATTTCTGATGCTTTTTTCTGAAAGAAACCTAGAAATTCCAGCATCAGAAAATATGTGGAGAACAGAAATTATGAGACCTTGGACTGCCGTAGGATCGTGGAAGTCAGATTATGATGTGCCTGCTCTATCAGAAAAAGTGATGAATCTGATACCAGAAGATTCACCATACAGAGCAGAATATCTGAAGATGTTGAACAAAAGGCCAGAAAACAAAGAAGTTTTTGAAAATGTGTCCCCCATGGAGCATGATGCACAAGAGTCAAGCACACCAAGAATGGAACAGCAGGGTGAATCTGATCCTCATCCAGCTGATGAAGATGTGAATATGAGTCCTGTGGCAGAAGAACATCATGCTGAAATCTCACATATGGGAGAAACAGGTGCACAACACTCCAAACTAAACTTATTTCATTTCTCTGAGAGTGATTCTGATGAATCAATTCAAGGAAAATATGAAATTTTACATAGAGGCACTATTTCTGAAAAACAAAATGTGAGTGAAACCAAGGACCCATTTTCTGAATCAGATTCTGAGGAGGAAAATGTGGTGGCAACAGGTGGAGATCAGTCCACTGATCAAGGAAACCTGGATGAGAAAACTAAGAGTTTCTCAACAACTCATGGAGAACCTGAAAAGGTTCAAGGATATGAGGAAAACCAGAACTTGAATGTGTTTCAATTCTCTGGTGAGGAGACAGAGAATTTGGATTTTTCCAATCCTCTTAACCTCAGAACAGCAGAGAATGTGTTTTTTGCTGGTGTTAGAAGGGGAACATCTGTTGTTTCTCCTATTTACCAAGGACATCAATCTATGTCACCTAAACAACTTCACAAGGAACTTGTAGACATAACTGCTACTGAGAAAACAGCCACAGAAGGAAAACTTGATCTGATACTAGAAGAAATCAAAAATCAAAAGTCAGATATCATGGTGTTATCAGAAACTGTCAAAGTTGTGCAGAAGCAAACAGAAGACAATGCTGCAGCTCTCAACAAACTGCAAAAGTCATCAGAAAACAGAGAGAGCTCATCAGAATTCGAGAAGGTTCTCAAGGAACTGCAAGATATCAAGAAAAAGATGGCTGAGGTTGCAACTACAGGAGAAAGCTCAAGTTCAGGAAAGATTCTTGAAGAAATACAGTTCCTCAGAGCCAACAATAGCAGCATGGCTGAGGCTTTTGAGAAGCTGTTGATGGAATTGACTGCACAAAGAAATCAAGAAAACCAGGAGTTTTGGAAAATGAAGAAACAAGAAGAAACAAATACTCAAATTCTCACTAATGTTCATTTGTTAGTAGAGAAATTGCAGTATAATGTTGCTAGATTAGCAAAAGTTGATCTTCATGAACTGAAAGCCCCAATTCCACAAGAAAGATAAGCAAGAGGATCAGAAACTCCTCAACAACAATCAGAAACCATTCAACAAGATCAAACCAAACAAACAGAAACTTCAACAGCTAAAAAACAGAAGCAACCCATGGGTCCACCTCTAGATAAACAAAAGTTACTCATGGGTCCTCCACCAAATGTCCCAAAGCCAGACACATCAAGGGTCCAACAGAAAGAACATGTTCCAGTTCAGTCATCTTCTACAGCCATCACAGGAGAAATAGAGTTCAGCATAAAGATGGATACAAAAGAGAAGAGAAGAATGGAACATGAAGTGACTTCCTCAAAAAGGCAAAGAAAAGAAATGATAGAAGATTCAGAAGGGAACATCAAAGAAATAGATGTGCTGAAAGGTGATTTACACACTATTATGTACCCTGAAGAACATCTAAAGCATTACTACTGGAAAGGTCCAGAAGACAACCCAAAGAGACCACTCTCTCCATTGAGTAAAGGTATTGTTGAAAACAGAAACAATGGAGGTTGGGTAATTCTGCACAAACACATGACCAATCCAATAGTATCTATTGAAAGAATTGATACTTTGACCACTGGAGGAGGTATCTTAGGTTATGAAGCACAAAACAAGTATACCCTGATCAGAAAAGATAACAGTGAACAAAAGGTTACTGATGCAAATCTGGCTGATGATATTCACCCAATGGGAATAGTCAAAATGAAGAATATCATTGATGAAGAGAAAGGTAATTCAGTTGTGGTCAGAAGATCCCTTGATAGCCTCAAAAGTGCAGGAGCAAAGCTACACAAAAGGGCTGCACTGGCAGACTTTGATCTATGTATCAATTTTGAGTACAGCAATAAGGTATTAATACCTCCTCCCAACACCAGAATTCCAGCTGATATTCCTTCTAAACTTGTGAGAACTGGAGCAATCTTTAACAAACCATAAATGTGTGTAGTCTTCAAAGATGCTAATGATGAGAAAGCTCTATTTAGAATCAGTGAAATATGCAGGTATTCAAATCAAACTCTAAAATATATAAGGAACTGCATGAATGAAAAACAAGAGCAGCTCAAGAAGAAGGGAAAGAACAATGAACATCTGATAAAAACAATTGAAGAATGTATTGAAAAATGGATGGAGTCAAGAGGATGGTACAAAGAAATGTACAAGGAAACTCAAAAGGCAATTGATCACAAGAAAAGGCTGAAACCAGGAGACAAATACAGAAGTGGAGTGAAGATCAATTAATGAATTGATGAGATTATTTTCTGTTTTTTGAACAATATTTTATTTTGTCTGATTTATGGTTGGTTTGACTATGTTCCATGTTTCTGAACTTAGTTGTTTTGAATTTTTCTTTCAAGAAGTAGTTGGAAGTTGTTTATGTTAGATATAGAGATAGTTCATTTTCTTACAATACTTAGGAGGAAACTGTTAGGAAACTTTATTTGTAAGTATTGAAGAAAATCACAATCAACTAGATCTATTAAGAGATAACAGTCCTGAAGATCACAACAAGAAGAAGATCAGATAGGACAACTGAAATGCACAGCATCTACTTCAAAGAATCACAAGTTGATCAAGAGCTGAATTGGATTATCAGAGAAGGTCATTTCTGATGGATCTGATGATATTTCTGATGAAATATCATCAGTTTCTGACGATTCTGATCATCAAGATTTTTCTGATGATTTGTTCACCAGAATTTCTGATGAAGTGGTTTATCAGAAATTCTGATGAAATACCCCACTTGTCTGAAATCAGCTCTATCATGTCACACTTACCGAAGCAAATTGACATTATTGGATATCATGATGAAAAAGGAAACTTGAACGTTGGATTCAATGAATATGTCAAATGACTACTTTTTGTAGGACTTATTGCATGAATAAACTATTGTTTATTCATGCACCCAACCTTCTATAAATAGAAGGCCCAACCAGCAGAAGACAATTGAGTTTGAAGCTTAGCATTCACACATACATCAAAACTCCATTGCCCTCTCACCCACCGAATTCAAGATTCATTTGTATTAGATAATAATCTTACAATCACCTTTGTAAACCATTTTGTTTCAAAGTGATATAAACTTGATAATTCTGTAGGTCTTGTTTCTGAAAGTCTGATTTCCATTTCCGCACATCTTTTTCACATCTTCTGAAATCACTTGCCATATTACGTAAAAAGAAGTTGTTCAGGCCATACTGGGTCCAACATATTAACAGTAAAGGGGCATAATACCTTTGGCGGGCTGCTGTCCATCCTCATTCCCTCCTAATTACACAACCAGCCTCCCCCCCAAACCCTAGCACGACACCGCAGCTCTGCCCAACGCGCCACCTTCGCTGCCCGGCGTCCTCAGCCCCGCTCAACCCAAGGTAATCTTTCCAAATTTGTCTCTGATTGTCTCTAATTGTCTCTAATTAGGTTTATTTTTACAAAATTCTTGAGTTAGAATGTCAATTAAGAAAGGGTAGGTTATTATGTTGTTGTTGTCAAGTTTCTTGAGTTAGAAAATGTCAAAATTATTGAGTTGGGCTGTTAGAATGTCTTGAAATAGAATTCTTGATGATCGATATACACACACATCCTATCTTCTTGACAGCTTTTACAAATTCATGTTTGTTTTATACTGGCTGGAGGAGGTATTGTTAATATTTTGCTCTAAGAGTTCACTAAATAAGTGAGGAAGAAACTATAATCTGCAGTGACAATGAGGAAGAAACTACTGATGATGAGGATAACAATACAGAGTTTTTCAAGTCTGAAGACAAAGTTATCAGGTTTGTATACTTTATTATATGATTCTATGTTCCACACTGTACATATTTTTATTGGTTAATATATTTCTAGTCACTGGATGTTCTATAGTGTGGTAATGTTTCTAGGACAGCCATTGAACAGACTGGACCATCTAAGATTGTTTATAATGCATTAGCCGAACGTTTGTCTAGAAAACCTTGATAAAGATCTTGAAGCCGCTCAGGGTACACTCGACAAGCTATTTTTTCATGGAGACTTTGTGTGGTTTGTTGTGATATGATATATGTTATTGTGCCAGTGGTTTATGTTTTTCTGTGCTCTACCTGTTGTAACTAGCTGATCTTGTCTTTGAATTTTTTAAATATTTTGGTGTAAATTACATTGGTGTTTTTCTGTGCTCTAGCTGTTGTAACTAGCTGATGACACGTGTGTCTTTTGACCCCATCAAGTCTTTTAAAACGGTCTGAGGAGAGAGAATGAGAGGAGTGAGAACGAGAAGAGAGAGGGAGAGAGGGAAGAGGGTGGGCAGTGGTGACCGGAGGATCACCACCGTGACTCCGCCACCATGGTTTGAAGATTTATGCTCACTTATTTTTATTTTCTTTGAAGATTTATGTTCACTTGTTTTTATGTGCTTTGAAGATTTATGCTCACTTAGTCATGTTTCTTTCGGTATCGACAATGTTCTTGAACTTTGATTTAGGTAAAGTATCCTATTGTATGTTCCTTTTAAGCTATTAAATAATGTTTGATTTTAATAACAATTCTGATATGATTAAAATTGTGTAAATTAGGTTTGTGGAGTAATTCAAAATTCATGGCAAATTCACAGGTAAAAAAAGATAAGAAAGTTGTATAACTTAACTTGTGCAAAGGATTAAAAGTAAGTAATCATTGTCCCAGTTAATGAATTGTTTAATAATATGTAATATACTACAAGAGTACAAAGAGACACAACATTTTTGTTTGAGATTTTTGAATATTTTTTGTGATGTTTAAGATTTTAAGATTGTTAATTTGCGTTTTTTTTGGTGATTTTGGCAGATGAATGCGGAGAAGCTAATGAAGATGGCAGGTGCTGTTCGTACCAGTGGGAAAGGTAGCATGAGAACGTATGGTCGATATTTCTAGTTTTGATTTTGCCAGACGCTGAATATAATAATAGGATAAACGGTTTCAATAAGTAAATAATAAACAGTTTGCTGATCAGTTTTATTATAAATAAAAAAATAGCTTTACAGTTTGTATATGGACGTTAAAACAACTTATGTATATGACGATTTTGAAGTTCATAAGCCAAGTTGATGAGAATCAAAGATTGGTTGTTTAAGTTTATTATAGTTTTTGTTGGCCCGGCAACTTTGACCCAGACACCAGATTTTGGGTCAATATGGGTCGTTTTAACGACCTGCTGGGTCACTCTGGGCATGGCTGTAGGATCAGTTTTGACCTCTCGAGTGAGTCAATCAGAGCTAGTGCTTACTGAGAATGTGGCGGAAACACATTTTCAGCATGATACAAAGAAAAACGTAACAGAAAGGAGTAGAAACAGAAGATTCACACTTAAAATACTTTTTCTTCACTTGATAACACTTGTCGTACGGACAGCAGTTCGACGTGGAGTTCCAGACAACGTTACAAATGAAGGACTACAAAGGGGTATATATAGGGATCCTAGTCCGCTCATGTGACATGTCCACAAGAGCGGTCCAGACTACTAAGCTGGTTCGCTTTTGTGGACACATGCCACAAAAGCGGACCTACAACATGAAAGTTATAAATTTACACTTTTACCCCCTGTACTAACACAAAATGACCTATCTGAACCCTATACATTAAACTAGCATTACAAAGACGCAGGCTTTAGACATTGTGCATCAACAAACTCCCCCTTGGATGAAGCCGCAGTCTTTGTCTTGAATGTAGGCCTTCAGATAGGTTTGAATTTCTCTTCCCTCGGTTTTTGCTTTTTACTCAGCGCAATCCTGATCTTCTCTTTCTTTATCTTCCTCGCCTTTTCTTCTTTTTCTTGTTCCTTCATAAACTTTCCTCTATTTTCTTCCATCTTTTGATTCTCACGTTCACGCTCCCGCTTTGCTTTCTGTTTCATCTTCTTGTCTAAAGACCACCACGAAGATTTCCACTTGTTTTCAGAGTTGATACCTTTCTGAATACACAGTGATACAACCCGTTGAAACTGAAGAGCTTGCTCTTTATCTGCTGGAGCGTAGCGAATCTTGTGAATGAATAAACATTCGATGTCTTTAGCTGAGCAATTAACTAACCACATCGGGTCGTAAACATGAAATTCCCTCAGCTCTCCACCAGCTCTGTACGTGATTATTGCCTCAGTTGTTCTACAACTGTAAACCCACTCAACAAAGCCTTTATAAAAATCCTGCTCCATTTCTGGCATTGGAATTGTCTTCATTGTACGTGGAAGCTTCACATTCAGAATAACTTCTACAGCTCCAGTTTCAGGATTAACACTCTGAACACGCCTTGGACGATGTGGCTTCCATTTTCGAAATGACTTCAATTGTTCATATTTGATGTAGCCCCACATCGCAGTATCATTCTTTCTCACCTTGTACTCCAAGACTCTCACCTTTGCTAATTCATCAATGTCCCACCACGATAATGACATTATATCATATAAACGTGCAAAATACTGGACACCATATTCTCTTCGAATAGCATAAGCGTTAACTTGTGGAAGAAAACCCCAACTAATGATAACACCAAGTGAAACATTTCGATCTCGTTGGAAGAACTTTAATGGCCTCTTGTATTTTCTTTCATGAGAATCTTTAAACCATTTAGAATGATCAATTTCTCCAGCTTCCGATTGACCTTCTTTATCAACATTAGTTTGGCCTTCTTGCTCAGCTTCTTTCCTCAAACATTCAAATACGTTATTATTCACCGCTTCAGTCACTTTCTGACGTAATTCATCTCTATTCTCCGCAGCAAAGAATTCCATTAACGTTGGAAGTTTTGAAGTATCTTCAGGAATCTCTTCATTATCCGAACATTCTTCAATCTCAACTCTATCGTAGATATCAGCATCTTCAACATAATCATACTTATAATCTTGCTGTTTATTGATATCAAATGATTCCAAATCTGCTTCAAGATTAATTGGAATCTCAGGATTTACATCTTTTAGCATCTCCCTATACACATCTAAACATAAGAACAAAGGTTCATGATGCTCTACAATCTGTGTTTTACTCGACTCCCCCTTTCTCTCAGCTTCACTACTTTCTTCATTGAATGTGTTGTTTAACAGATCTTCAACGACTTTTTCTTTTGAGGCATCACTCACTCTAACACCTGAACCTCCTGCTGCATCATCATCATCATCATCATTACCCTTAGAACTGTGACTGCTTGCAGTATATACAAACTCATCCTCATCATCATCTTCATCATCCTCTTCATCTTCTCCATCGATTAATTTAGGCGTTGAAATTTCTTCTTCGAATACGCCAGGAACTGAAGATATAGGCTCAGGATTTTCTATTACCATCGAAGGTACAATAGACATTTCAGAACATCCTTCCACTCCTTTACCCTTATCTTTCTTCTGCCTTTTTAATTCTTCTTAACGTTCCGCACGAAGATCTTCTAACTTCAACTCTTCATATTTCTGTTCCACTGATGTCTCTAACATGCTTTCCACAACTCTATTCAGCATGTAAAACTTATGTTCATGTAGCATTTTAGCAGCCATAAGTTCTTTATTCTTCAACTTATAATATTCATTTTCACTCTCTCGACGATTCTTCTCTTCTTCTAATTCAGACACTCGAACTTTCAAAACGTTGATTTCAGTCTGACCAACTTCAATTTTCAGTGCCAACACTTTGTTCTCACCTTCCAACCTCTGCACCCTACCAGCAAGAGTCTTTTCTCTATCAGCAATCTTTTTGCTTTCATCCGCCAACTTTTTATTTTCAGCAATCACATCATCCACTTTCTTTTCAACACTTTTCAACTGAAAAATATTCACAAAATCTAAATCTCCAAATTCGTCAAACCCAATACTTATGTTTGGAAGAACAGATGGAAAACTTTTTGATCCTGAAGAACCTGGTGTAGTGTGAATGATAGGTTGTGAAGGAGGTGGTGTTTGAAATGTTTGATTCAAAGAAGTAACTGGTGGTTCTTGATGAGATGGTGAAACATGTTGTGGTGTGGGTTGTCTTGGAGTTGATTTGTGTGGTGATTGAAGTGGTAAAGGATCATGTGGTGGTGATTTTAGTGGTGATTGATGTAGTGGTGAATGGATTGATGATGGTGTTAAATGTGATGGAGGAGTAGGTTGTCTTGGTGATTGATGGGGTGTTGGTTGTCTGGGAAGAGATTGATGTATTGGAGATTGTGGAGGTGTTGATTGACGTGGAGGTGTAGGTTGACGTGGAGGTGTAGGATGCGTTTGCATGACCTTCTGAGGACGCTTTGATACTTTAATCTTTGGTGTAGCTCTCTTTCGATCAGCAGCTTTCTTTTTACCTCTCGGAGTAGATTGTGACACGGTAACATGCTCCGGAGAAGGTACATAAGGTGCATCTTCTTTCTCTTCTCTCTTTCTCTTTCTAATCAACTTCTCTTGTTCTACCTCTTCTCTCATTCGTCTTTCACGTTCTTTTGCATCAATCACTACATATTCAGACAAACTAGAAGAACTAGTAGTGTCGTCGTCACTTTCAACATTATCTACAACCTTCTCTTTTTCCTTTTGAACATCCGAAGTAACTGTTTTCACAACACTATCAACAAAATATGCTTCTGTTGTAAACAAATCTGTCTCAATTTCAATATTTTCAGCACCAGTCATTTCTTGTGTTTTGGTCAAAAATTACCGAGGCAATTTAGTGATCAAATTAGTAATGTGAGGTAGTGTGCTAAAAAGTTTATGGAAAATATGCTTGTCGAGTTATTTAGAAAATCAGTATTCAGGATACGGCTCAGGATATTGAGCTGTATCTGCGATCAAACAGTGAGCAAATAATAAGCAAAAAGTAAAGGAAATGACACGAGATGTACGAGGAAAGCCCTTGATCAATCTAGATCGCCGGCATAAAACCTCGGGAGCTGACAATCGCAGCTGCCTTGTTCTTCTTATTGCTTTAAACTTCAGGATACAGTGCAGGATATCAACCAGATCGCTAAGTGTTACAATGAATTCGTGTGAGAGTACAAATTGCGAAAGAACAAGTGTTAGTGTGTAGTGAGTGTGATTGCAGTGAAATTGTTGTGTCCTATTCGATCTGGTGTTCCTCCTATTTATAATAACGAAATACAAACAAATATCCCTATAAATATGGGATGCTCCGAATATTCCATCACGAACGTTGTAGACCGAGTAATAAGGCTTCAACGTCTTTTTTTGAACGGTTTGGACCGAGTCTTCCGCAGAATAAGTCTTTGTGAACGTTGCTAGCTTCCAGCCCACGTACCTGCACATAATCCGTTAGTGATCCTCAGGATACCATTCAGGATGTTACCAATACCCTGAATCTGCACCCCGGATATGAACAGATATTATTTAATCAGGATATAAGCCAAGATATTTCTCAGGATATGAGCTCAGAAATTAGCCCACAACAATTGTCCCCAAAAATGTTACCGTTTAGTATCCTCATTACTAACGGTTACATTTTTTATGCATACCGAGGCAATTAAGAGATAAGACCTGTGATGTGACCGTTTGCAACTACCCAGCCTATATCTACTCATCATACCCTATATCTTCTCATCCTCATCTTCTTTTTTAATCATAATCGACAAGGAAAAGGTACATTTTCTCTCTATCTTTCATACTTATCTTCATCTTTTCTCTCCGGCGAAAAATTCAGTCGATCAAATGCCGCGCCAAACAAGATCCAGTTCAGGTGACTCGGCCCCTTCGTTCTACCAACAAAACCTTCTCCAAGAACCGGAGAAGGAAGCATGTACCTTTGATAGTGCCCACCTGTCAGCCTTAAAATCCTCCGGTATCTTCCCGGAAGGAACCGTATTCAGACCGTTTGACCGTGAAATCCGGTCAGATATGGTCTCCAACGAGTGGATATGCTTTAGTGCTTTCCCTTTTACCCTAGGGCTACGATTCCCCTTTCCGGACTTCATTACCGAATTCTTTAAGATCACAAAAATCTCTTTTAGCCAAACAATGCCAATGCTCTGGCGTGTTTTATCTGTTCTTGACCAGATCAAGAGAAACCACATTCCTGATCTTTCCATCCATGATCTCCCCCTGGCTTACAAGCTTAGATGCCACGGATCATGTAGATTTCTGTTTTATTCTACTTCCGGTGACCCATTGATACTTCGTGCCACCAGGAACGAGGATGGTTGGCAATCCAAGTTTTTCTTTGTAAAAAGGGACTCAATCCCTGGTGGGACGGAATATCCGGTACAATGGTTGAGAAAGGGTAGGATTTAGGGTTTAAGAATGATCCTGTCGCTTATCCTGTTCCATATCCTGAACTAATTTATCTTCTTTATTGTGCAGCTGATTTCAGGAAGATTGCTCCTCCTCTTGCTAATTCCCAAGAAAGAATAGACGCCATTAGACTTCTCCCAGAGGCAGAAAGAAGTTTCAATCCTTCTCCACCAACTCCAAGTCCTCTTTCAAGTGCCAACATGTCTGGTAAGGATCCTGCAAGATATCCTGCACACATATGCTTCTTACCTGTTATTTATAGGAGGGATTTAGAATTTACTCCCTGTGTGCAGATTCCAGCAAAGTCCCAGTTTATCTAGACCTGGATGAACTTGATAGTTACCCAACTCCAGCCATAGTCAAGAAGGAGACTCCTGCTACCACCAGCTCCAAGCCACTCCCGGCTCTTAAGACCAATCCGAGAACCCGTGCTTCCGCAGCGAAAAGAGAAAGGGCCTTGAGGTCAGTGCTCCAGGCTCTGAAGGGTTCTCCTATGATGAGCTCAGCTTCTCCGACTCCTTAGAGCCAATCACATCCTTCCTCAACAAGGTAATATCCTGCCGCATATCCTTCATGTATATCCTGCACATATATCCTGCACGTATATCCTAACAGGATACCCTGGTAGGACGTCTTAGTCAGCATATATTCTAACCCCATACCTGTGATCAATGTACAGGGCCTCCAGCATTTGCTCCACTTGTACAATGACGCTTGTGGTACTGTGGCACTTCATGAAGCCAGCATCAAGCAGCTTGAGAGCACCGTTGCCGACCAAGGTGCTATCGCCGAAGCAAAGAGCCGGCACTATGAGAGCTTGCTAAAGAAGGTCACCCAAGATGCTGAGGTCAAACTTGCCAGTGTTCAAATGGACCATGATCAGGCCTTAATCAGCTTTCGAGAGGGAGTCAAGGCTTCTGCTATCGTCTCCCTGCTACAAGCACGCATCAAGATGGCCTACGAGGCCAAGGAGACAGGCCTTGTTTGTCCATCTTGGCCAGTTGAATCCTGGGTGGCCAAGTTGAAGGAACTCGGAGGCAAAGCTGTGCCACTTCCTGCTGAAGCCGGTGAGTCTTCCAAGTCAACGGAGGTAGTGGTCCAAGCTGGAGAGAAGAAGGATGCTGGAGGTGATGCTGAGATGGACATTGGTCAGGATGCTGCGCAGGATGCTGGTAAAAATGCTGGAGCAGAGAAGTCTGGAAGGTTGGAGGCGATGCCGCTGTGTGAGGGCATTTAGGTGGGCGATGACGGATATACGTGCCAAGGCCAGAGCCCACCTTTTTGAATTTGAATGTTGGTTTGTAGTCCCAAAAACAATTTACTTTTCCGCACTTTACTTTCCTGCATCTGAACAATTTACATTTCCTGCATGCTTTTTGAACAATACAACAGTTGAAGGTGGATGGGTCTCGGTTTGAGATGAATCCTTCAACTGTTGGGTAAATATGGTAATGAACTTTAGTGCTCTTAGTGGATGGGCCCTGTTTTGAGGTGAAACTAAGAGCACACCTTTTGGCATGTTAATAATATGACTACCCTTTTGACTTTATTATTGTTGTCATTAACATACAAATTTTACTTGTGAAAATTGTTTGGTTTGAACATATATCATAAATGTATCATGGGGGATATCCTGAAAGATATCTTGAAAAGGATATTGAAAAATAACCCATAAATTGTCCAAATAAAAAGGAGAGATCATACCAGAGATTCTTAGAGAATCAGTTCCAATCCTTTATCATAAATTTGTCCCCAGTGCATACTTATAAACTTGGATCCATCCTTTGAATTAGAATAATGTGTGTCCCCTGCGTTTGACAAAGACACAAATGTATTTACCTTTTGACTCGAATGAATTCCGAATGCCCAAGGGCAGAACCCCTGTTATCCTGAAAAGAATCCTTAGCATATTGGGGATAAACCCTCATATCTGGGGATAAACCCTGAATTTCATGCGCTACAGGCGAGAGTGTATAAACTCCTAGACTTAGAAAGGTGAAAACCTTTAAACCTTTGAGAGTATGAAAATACTCTTTCGTGAGAGAGGGTGATCAATCCTCATATACCTTTAGGATCCAGGATATAGCCAACAGTAACGAAATTGTCAGCCACTTTTACATGAACTGGTCCCGCTACCTTGAACTACACCTAGATAACTTGCGCTCCAGGCGAGGTGTTTAAACCCAATTCGAAAGAAAGGTGAATACCTTTAAACCTTTGAAGGGATCAAGATTCCTTGATCGTGAGAGAGGGGGCCAATCCTCTAATCTTTCGACTTATCCTGAGTATATATCCTGGAGCTATATCCTGAAACATATCCTGCAAAACAGTTCTAAACTAAGGTGGGTGTTAGCTTGGCTAACACCCCTCCGATGCTTAAGTCAGTATTGGGTTCAAGATAATAAACAAATATATTTTAAAGAGATAGAACACATACCATTCCGAGATAGAAAATAAATTCTACTCTTACTTGAAATAGAGCTTCAAATGTATTGCATTCCAGGATCTTGGTAGCATATCCCCTTCCACATTCCTGAGTCGATATGCTCCTTTCCCTGCTTCTGACTCGATTTCATAAGGTCCTTCCCATTTCGGAGCTAGCTTGCCATCGGCAGGATTAGTGGTATTTTGAAAAGCCTTTCTCAGCACCCAATCACCAACTCGAAATCTTCTAGTCCTTATGTTCTTATTGTATGCTCTGGATATTCTTTGTTGATATGCTGCTATCATCAGCCTTGCTGCATCTCTTTTTTCATCTATAGTATCCAGATCCTGACATAAGACTTCAGGATTCTGTTCAGGATCCTGTAGCATAGATCTTGCAGTAGGTATCGTCATTTCTGTTGGAATCATTGCCTCTGCTCCAAATACCAAGGAAAACGGGGTTTGGCCAGTTGCATTCTTCACCGTTGTCCTGTCAGCCCACAAAACAAAGGGTAACTCCTCCGCCCATCTTCCTTTTTTGGCTCCAAGTCTCTTCTTTAAGTTATTGACTATTATCTTGTTCGAGGATTCGGCTTGTCCATTCGCTTGAGGATGTACCGGAGTAGATGTGATCATTTTGATTCCCCAACTCTTGCAAAAGTCAGTAGTCCTTTTGCTTATAAATTGAACGAATGCTTCAGCCTCGACCCACTTAGAGAAATAATCCGTCATTGCTAACATAAATACTTTTCCTCCCGGAGCCTTTGGTAACTTCCCTACTATATCCATCCCCCACTTCATGAATGGCCAAGGGGAAACTACAGGATATAGTGGTTCAGCTGGTTGATGTAGTATGTTACTATGCCTTTGACATGCATCACATCTTCGAGCATATTCTGCAGCATCTTTTCTCATTGTTGGCCAAAAGTATCCTGTCCTCAATACTTTCGAGAATAATGATCTGCCCCCAGTGTGATTACCACAGTCCCCTTCATGTATATCCTGAAGTACTTCTTTGGCTTCATGATCCTCCAAGCACCTTAAATATGGTCCTGCAAGAGATTTCTTGTATAGAATATTATTTATAATAGTGAACCGTGATACCTTCATCCTAAATGCCTTAGGATTTTCATTTTCGGGGATGTGACCATCTTTAAGATATTTCAGAATTGGAGTTGTCCAGGATTTAGGATCCTGTTCAGGATATTCCACTCCAGGATCCCGAATATCCGCTACTTCTTTACCCTGAGGATTAGTTGCAGGATATAAGACATGTATTATTGGTACTTGGGTCCCTTCCGGTATCCTGATTGATGATCCCAGATTTGCTAAGGCATCCGCTTCAGCATTATCCTCTCTTGGTACCTGTTCAAGTGTAAAAACATCGAAATATCCTGCTAATTTTTTGAGAATATCAAGATATTCAGTCAATTTCTCACCCTTAACTGCATATGATCCATTAAAATGGTTAGTAATTAACAAAGAGTCAACATATGCTTGTAAATTTTTTATACTCATATTCTTAGCCAACTCTAATCCTGCAATTAAAGCTTCATATTCTGCCTCATTATTGGTAGCAGGAAATTCACACCTAATAGCCTGGGGTAATATGTCCCCCTGTGGCGATTTTAGTAGTATTCCCAATCCTACTCCTCTTATATTAGATGCACCATCAGTATATAATGTCCAGGATCCTGAGGATTCTCCTAATTATTGAACTTCTAGGTCTGCCTCATCCTGAGTGTCACTACTAAAATCAGCCACAAAGTCAGCTAAAGCCTGAGACTTTATGGCATTCCTAGGTTCATATACTAAATCATAGGCACTTAGCTTTACCGACCACTTAGCCATCCTACCTGACATCTCTGGTTTTCTAAGCACATTCTTGACAGGATAATTTGTTTTAACATGAATCCTATGAGTCTCAAAATAATGTCTAAGTTTTGTTGATGCCATGACTAATGCTAGTATTAATTTTTCTAAGTGAGAATACCTAGTTTCAGCATCTAACAAACTTTTGCTAACATAATAAACAGGATATTGCTGACCTTCATGGTCCTTTACAAGGACGGCACTTACAGCGTTCCCCGATACCGCGAGGTATAGGGATAATGGTTCACCATTCTCAGGCTTCATTAGTAGAGGTGCGGTTGAAAGATATTGCTTTAACTCCTGTAGGGCCGCTTCGTGCTTCTCACCCCACTCGAATTTTTTGTTCTTCTTCAAGATATCATAAAAATCTTTGCATTTCTCTGAGGATCTTGAGATAAATCTGTTTAATGCTGCCACTCGCCCCGTTAATCGTTGAACATCTTTCATATTTGAGGGTGATTTAATATCCAAGATGGCTTTGATCTGCTCCGGGCTTGCTTCTATTCCTCTTTTGGTCACCATATATCCTAGAAATTTTCCTTCCCCCACTCCAAAATGGCACTTAGCAGGATTCAGCTTCATATTATACTGATCCAGGATATCAAACGCTCCTTTAATATCCTGGAGGTGATCCTGAGCTTTCTTTGACTTTACTACCATATCGTCAATGTACACTTCCATGGTGTCCCCCAGTTTGTCTTTGAACATCATGTTTACCAATCTTTGGTATGTTGCACCTGCATTTTTCAAACCAAAAGGCATAGCTGTGTAACAATAAATACCTGTTGGTGTCATGAAGGCAGTATCCTCCTGGTCAGAAGGCTCCATTTGGATCTGTTGAAATCCTGAGGATGCATCCATGAAAGTCAGCATTTCATGCCCAGCAGTGGCATCTACCATCGCATCAATATGGGGAAGAGGAAATGGGTCTTTAGGACAAGCTTTATTCAAGTCTGTGTAATCCACACAGACTCTCCATTTTCCGTTCTTCTTCTGTACCACTACCACGTTTGCTAGCCACCTTGGGAATTTGACTTCTCTAATCATTTTGGACTTCAACAATCTTTCAACTTCTTCTTGAATAATTGTATTGCGTTCAGGAGCAAACTTTCTTCTTTTTTGTTGCACGGGCTTGAATGATTTATCAATTCCAAGCTTGTGAGTAATAATATCTTTGGATATGCCTGTCATATCCTCATGCTTCCATGCAAACGTCGACATCCTGCATTTTAAAAAGTTAATTAATTGTTCTTCAATATCCTGAGGGATATTGGTTCCCACGAGCACCGAAATATCGGGATTATCCTGGTTCAGGACAATTTTCTTCACATCCTGCTCCGGATCCTCCACAATATCCTGGGCCCGCGTCTTTAATTGCTATGCTGCACTAGGTTTAGTTGAGGATTTCATTGAGGATGAGTAGCATTCTTTCGCCTCCTGCTGATCGCTATCAACTTTAATAACTCCCCAGGGGGTAGGTATTTTGATGCATTGGTGATATGTTGATGGCACGGCTTTCATATCGTGAATCCACGGTCTTCCCAATATAATGTTATAGCAGGATAGAGAGTCCATTACACAGAAACGTTGTATCGAGTTGACTCCTTCAACGTACACCGGCAACTTTATTTCTCCTACTGTGTTTCTGGCCTCTCCACTGAACCCAACAAGCACGGTGGACTTCGAAGTGATATCCATTGGAGATACATTCATTCTTTTAAGCGTCTCTAGTTGGATTATGTTGACGGAGCTGCCATTATCAACCAATATCCTGCGTACAAAATGGTTAGCCACATATAACGTTATTACCAGAGCATCATGGTGAGGATCATGGACAGTATCCCTGTCATCGGCATCAAATGTGATCACTTTGTCAGTTGTGAGTGTAGTCATCCTGACAGGTTTGTCTCCCCTTTCGGCCTTAGCATCTTTTGCATGTCTCTTTGCTGCCGAATACGAAGTCCCACAAATGTCGGATCCTCCCGAAATGAAGTTGATTATCTTGGCATCCGCGGGAGGTGAGGCTGCTCGCTCAGGATCCTTCTTAGTATCCTGACCCTTATTCTTCTTTCTTCCCAAGAGATCTTTCAAATATCCCTTGCTTAGAAGATAGCTTATCTCTTTCCTCAAAGCAATGCAATCCTCGGTCATGTGTCCGAAATCTTCGTGGAAAGCACACCATTTTGATTTGTCTTTCCAATCCGCTTTTTGTTGATTCTTCCGAGGCCATCTTGCCTTGTCCCCTAGACCCTGCATGGCATACATCAATTCAGGAATGTTAACAGAAAAGCAATATTCAGATAATTCAGGATATTCTTCAGGGTCCTCATCATCAACAGCATTCACTCTCTTGTTCTCATTCCTGCCATATGGCTTGGACCGATACGACTTGAATGAGGATTCCGACTTCCTGTTAGTTGACTCATAAGTGTTGGATGAGTTCATCCTTTCTTGCATCTTTCTGTCATCTTCCAATCGAATGTATCTTAGGGCCCTGTTCCGAGCTTCATCCAGGTTCCTGCATGGGTTCATTACAAGGTCTTGGTAGAATTGAGAATCCTTTTGCAACCCCATCTTGAAAGCTTGCACAGCTGTTGCAACATCAAGATGAGGAATGTCTAGTGATTCTCGGCTAAACTTGTTCACATAATCCCTAAGGGATTCCTGAGGCCCCTGCGTTATCCTGTAGAGATCACTTGTTAATTTTTCAAAGCTCCTACTACAAGAAAACTGACTATTGAATAAATTTACTAAATGAGCAAAAGATGTAATTGAATGTGGGGGAACATTCAAGAGCCACTTCAAAGCTGATCCTGTCAAGGTTGAACCAAAACCCTTGCACAAGCATGCTTCCTTGAGATCCGGAGGGATAGGGTTGATCTCCATCCTCTCCCTATACTGAGCAATATGCTCCTCAGGATCCGTCGTTCCGTCGTAAAGCTTCATGTTGGGGGTTTGGAACCTCTTTGGAATCTCAGCATCACAGATAGGATATGCAAAGCGAGATATCTTATGGCTATCTTGAGACACTTCCGGGATTGGCTGGACCACCCCGGGTACACTTGATATCATGTCCTTCAACTTTTGAAGTTCCCTGGTAAGTGCTGACGTCACACCTGTATCCTGCAAGGATCCACTATTGTTAGTAGCATGAGTATTATTATTAGTTAATATGTTACTCGCTGGAGGATTCTGCCCATATCCTGAAGCATATCCTGAGCTCCTTATGGTCGATATCCTGACCGAGGAGGGTATTTCAGGAGTATGATTCTGAGGAAGGCTGGGCACAATATTCCCCCTGTTATCCTCTGTATACACGGCTGAACTGAAGTTCAAAGCTCTGGGTTGTAATGGAGTGACAATATCCTCAGCGGATCTGCTCGAGCCAGACTTCAGGAGTTGTATTTCCCTTAAAAGCATTTGGTTTGTTTCCTGCTGCTGCCTCATTTGTTCCTGCACACTTCCAAACAAGGTTAAAATTTCGTCGTTAGATGCTAAAATAGGGGCAGATTCTTGAACAGTGCGAGTAGGGATAATATCCTGAGGTCGTGTAGAGGCTGGCATTCTTGGAGGAGGTGGTGGAAGCACCGAACCTGTAGTAGCAGAAGTCGTAGCAGACATAGTAGAGGAACTCATGTTTGATCGTGAGGCCATTGTGGACAATGTAGCAAAAAGTTTTGAAAATAAAAAACCGATTAGCGATTTAACAAAAAATTTTAGTAAAGAGAGCACCACTTGCCCCACGGTGGGCGCCAAATTGTTTTGGTCAAAAATTACCGAGGCAATTTAGTGATCAAATTAGTAATGTGAGGTAGTGTGCTAAAAAGTTTATGGAAAATATGCTTGTCGAGTTATTTAGAAAATCAGTATTCAGGATACGGCTCAGGATATTGAGCTGTATCTGCGATCAAACAGTGAGCAAATAATAAGCAAAAAGTAAAGGAAATGACACGAGATGTACGAGGAAAGCCCTTGATCAATCTAGATCGCCGGCATAAAACCTCGGGAGCTGACAATCGCAGCTGCCTTGTTCTTCTTATTGCTTTAAACTTTAGGATACAGTGCAGGATATCAACCAGATCGCTAAGTGTTACAATGAATTCGTGTGAGAGTACAAATTGCGAAAGAACAAGTGTTAGTGTGTAGTGAGTGTGATTGCAGTGAAATTGTTGTGTCCTATTCGATCTGGTGTTCCTCCTATTTATAATAACGAAATACAAACAAATATCCCTTTAAATATGGGATGCTCCGAATATTCCATCACGAACGTTGTAGACCGAGTAATAAGGCTTCAACGTCTTTTTTTGAACGGTTTGGACCGAGTCTTCCGCAGAATAAGTCTTTGTGAACGTTGCTAGCTTCCAGCCCACGTACCTGCACATAATCCGTTAGTGATCCTGAGGATACCATTCAGGATGTTACCAATACCCTGAATCTGCACCCCGGATATGAACAGATATTATTTAATCAGGATATAAGCCAAGATATTTCTCAGGATATGAGCTCAGAAATTAGCCCACAACATCTTGTTCATTTTCAACATTCATTTCAGAAATATTTTCATCAGATTCATCAATTAACATTGTTTGCTTTTTCTTCTTTTGTATCTTCTTCGGTTTTGAAGAAGAACCTTCACCTTCAGCTACAGGAGTTGCAAGTCTACGTCTGCGTCCCGACTCCTTTACATACCACTCGTTCTTGGTTGATTTGAAATTCTCAAGTATCTTCAACTCTATAGCATACAATGCCTCTTTCATTTCTTCTTGATTTCTCCAATTTTGATGATTTTCCGGATCAGGATCCACATAGTTCACATCTCTAAGTAATCCAAAGTTTTCAATCACTAAATCAGGCTCTGGATGATTAGGATGATACTGGATCAGATTCTTCAAAGTGATATTAGACATGTGAGCTTGAACAAGAAGATCACCCTGAATGTTTCTATCAATTCCAGGATATGCACGATCAATCATCATTTGTACAAAACGCGGATACCTCCAGGTTCTAACATCCGACGTGAGATTCTCCACCATATAATGAAAAACTATGTGTGAAAAGTTGTATTTCTTATTCAACACCAACGCTGTCAACATATTCATTTGGTAATCTCTCATTTGATCGAAACTGCCCTTTGTGTGGCTTAATGAAATAAGAATACTATGAATTAAGAACTTGAAAGATTTTTGAAACTTTGATTTCAAGTAGTTTCCGGTGTTCAAAGCACCTCTGTATCCCATTCTCAGCATACATCCCTTCACCAAACGTTCCGGAAATCTTGTGGGGTAGTTAGCCTTATCAGGAAAGTTCATAACTTCTCGAACTAATTCTTCAGTCACCAGAATAGTCTCCAACTTTCCATTCACTTCAACCACTGATGATATCACCTTGCTTGCCTCATCATACTTTGCGTTTATCCAAAAACGACTAATATGTGATCTATACAACGGTCTTTGATCAATCATTGCTTTCTTCACTGGAATACGATTCATATAGTCCAAAATACTGCTGAATTCTGACAATAACCGACACTTCTTCACATCTAAATCAATGCAGCTGTTATGTGTTGGATCGAATAACATGTTTGGAGATGCCTGCACAACAATAACAGAAATCAAGACTTTTAAAAAAAACTTCACATTTTCAACACTGACTAAAAAGCGAACCTACATTATACATTAAAAGCGAACCTACACTGAGCTACCATAAAAGCGAGCCAAACACTTTACAACTCTATAGGCGAACCACTGTAATGACTAAAAAGCAGACCTATTTAGAAAATTCACAAAAGGCGAACCATCCCTAGCCATATAAGCGAAACAGCATTTTATTGTCTTAAAAGCGGACCTGATATGGTACATATGGGCGGACCTGAAAATATTCCTAAAGGCGGACCTAAAATGGTAACAATGAGCGGTCCTACAGATGACTTATGAGCGGTCCAACAGATGACATATGAGCGGTCCAACAGATGACATATGAGCGGTTCAGATTTATCTGTTCGTAAAAGCGATCCAGATCCAAAAACCTGTAAAAACTGCTTAAACCCTAAAATTGATTCTAAAATCAGATTCTACGCATCATTCCGAATCTAGAGATGTCTTTTGATTTTGTTATTCTTGACTAAATCACCCTAGATCTGGAACTGAAATTATGCACTATTGACAACATACGTCTAACACTCAAATTACTGCAATTATCATGTAATACCACTCTCAATATCATCATACGACACTGAATCAACAAACACAATCAGAGATGTGACAATTAAACATAATCTATTCAACCTAAACATGCCGACAAGCAGATTTACTCTAAACAGAGATCAAATGGAATGAGAACTTACCTTGCCCATGATGTAATCAGTAGAAATCTATCAAAATCAAGTGAAAACAAGGTTTAATCAGCAAGAAATCACTAAGAACACGGAGGATCGCTTGAATCGCCCGGAGAAGATGACGTATAAGCGGTCTGGAAATGGCAGAAAAACGGACCCCTATTCTATTTATATAAGGTCTAGACCGCTTATTCGACATGTCCTCATGAGCGGACCAAAGTGTTACGTTGACAAATAAGCAAACTGATGGTGACAAAAGAGCGAATCTGTTTCTTATTTTTTAAAAAAATTCATTTTTAAATCATTTTTCAACTTTTTCGATTTCATATGCTGACACCCAGTTGACCAAGTCCAAGTTAATGACCCTGGACAGCTATTTGACCTACCAAGTCCAAATTAATGGTCCTGGATGATCAGTTTTATAAAGTACTCTGTCGTTTTGTTTTAAAACCAGTTCAAATTAATGAACTTTTCAACGTTTCAAACATTTGCACATTTTATCTTTCAAACATCATACCAATTCTTTGTTTGCAATCACAGCTTACCCAACCCTAATCAGACACTAACATGATCAGCACACAGACTTTGATCTTCCAATCTCCAGTATCAGTTGTCGAAAATAAAATGAGAAAAAGAAAATCTTTTTGGGTTTTAAGCTGTACAAATTTAAAACTATACACACAATCTTTTTGTGAGCGTGTCAAGGGATCATATCAGCTGCCGACGAAATGCAAGTACCGTTAAGCTATTATTTCATTTTAGGCATTAAACAATTCACGTAGATTGCCGATATACTGATCCTCTTAAATTCTCACAAAACTTTCAATCTGTTCGGGATACAGAATTAGTGTTTTAGGACTTAAACATCTACATGTGTCCCACCTCAGTATATACTCCCGTATCCAGACCCCAGTATTCAGTCTTACAGGTGAGTATACCTAGATGATATCTGTAAAAGGTTAATTGCGAGGGCCGTGAGAGCTCAGGTCGATATTTCGATACGCAGAGAGATGACAGCTTCGAATTTTGGTGGGTCCCCTTTGGGGATCTTCTTTTCAACAGCACATGATTAACCATTTTGCAATGTGTTATCATTTTTTATGCTGAGGGGAGGCTTATATTTCAAAGCAGCGTAAAGTATTCTCCGGGGACTAGGCCATTGCTTCCGGAAAATCAGAAGTCCCGGGATAATACCCCAGATATCACTAAGCATAAAGACCTAGTATCTCAGAATACGGGACCCTTCAAACAGGATTTCAGGGGTTACCTATATATCCTGGAGGTGTTCCCCACGTAGACGCAAGTAAATTTTATGTTTATATCCCAAACTAATCTACTGATTTTGTGAAAACCTATCAGCACATCTTTAGTGAGACTGTTTAAATTGCATTTTATACAATCCAATTCTTTAGCGTACTGCACCTGTCTAGCTGATGTACTATCATTTCCCTTTTATACACAAACTCATTTTTACTTTTTCAAATGTTTTTGGTTTTTATAGATTTTATCATTTTTTTTTCCTGCAAACTTTCTCCCCCTAAAAAGAAAAACATATTTTTGTGTTTTTGTTTTTATCAAAAAGCAGAAAATAAACTGTACAAAGAAAATTGACAACACAATATGGTTCACGTCAGATCGCTGCCCAACTCGGCTTCACATTCAATAACCCTCCAAGATTGCAGATTTTTCATCCCGTTCAATTTCAAAAGATAATAAAATCTCTTTTTGTCAAATGGTTTAGTATAGAAATCCGCTTTCTGATCATCGGTGCCCACATGTTCAATCCGTATTAAATTTTTTTCGTTACAATCTCGAATAAAATGGTGACGGATTTCAATGTGTTTTGTTTTCGAATGATGAACCGGATTTTTAGTAACATTTATGGCCGCTTCATTGTCCACAAATATCGGAGTATCCAAGAATTGCAGACCGAAGTCGCGCATCTGCTGTTGGATCCAGAGGATCTGCGAGCAACAGCTAGAGGCTGAGACGTACTCAGCCTCACACGTGGAGAGCGCAACTGCAGTTTGCTTCTTGCACTGCCAGGTAACGAGCCGAGTTCCGAAGAACTGGCACCCAGCAGTGGTGGACTTTGCGTTTTGTTTACAGCTACCAAAATCTGAATCAGCGAAACCGGATAAGGTAAAATCACCCGAACGAGGATACCACAAGCCGATGCTTGGGCAACCCTTCAAATACCGTAAGATGCGTTTAACGATCGTCAGGTGTGATTGCTTCGGATTCGACTGATATCGTGCACACAGACATGTCGGGTACATGATGTCGGGACGGGAAGCTGTGAGATACATTAAAGACCCAATGATCGATCGGTATAACGTTTCATCCATCTTCACTCCCTGTTCATCCGGACAAATACCATGGTTCTGTGCGAGGGGGGTTGATGCAGGACTACAATCTGTCATATCAAACTTGTCTAGCACATCCTTTACATACTTTGACTGGTGAATGAAGATTCCGTCGGGCATTTGTTCTACCTGCAGCCCGAGGAAGAACTTCATCTCCCCCATCGAACTCATTTCGAACTTCTTCTTCATTACTCTCTCAAACTCTTTACACAAATCGTCGTTGGTGGAACCGAAAATTATATCATCAACGTAAATCTGCACAATCAACAAGTGGCTTGCTTCTTCTTTTGTGAACAAGGTGCTGTCTACTGTTCCTCTTGTGAACCCGTTGTCCAGCAAGTAGGTCGAAAGAGTCTCGTACCAGGCTCTCGGGGCCTGGTGTAGACCGTATAATGCTTTATCCAATAGGTACACCTTGTCTTTGTTCAGTGGATCTACAAACCCCGGTGGTTGTCCCACATAAACTTCTTCTCGAATCTTGCCATACAGGAATGCTGATTTAACATCAAGTTGATAGACTTTGAAATCTTTCCAAGATGCAAAGGCTAAAAAGATGCGAATTGCTTCAAGCCTTGCAACCGGCGCATAAACCTCATCATAGTCTATTCCCTCCTGCTGGCTGAAGCCTTGAACCACTAAACGTGCTTTGTTCCTCACCACGACTCCTCTATCATTTCTTTTACATTTGAACACCCATTTCGTCTTTATCAACTTCTGATTCTTTGGCAGATCAACAAGTCTCCAGACGCCCAATTTTTCAAACTGTTGTAATTCCTCCTGCATAGCATTCACCCAACTGCCTTCGGTCAATGCTTCTTTGTAGGTCCTAGGCTCTATCTGCGAAATAAAACATTTGAGTGAGACTTCTTTCTGCATATCAGCAATATCTGAATAAAAACATGTAAAAGCTTGGTCTATCTGATGTCTTGTCTTGACACCACTCTGTAGATCGCCGATAATTTGTTCTGAAGGGTGGTAAGACAGGGTCCGTGGCATCACAGTATCAGGCACCACAACTTCCGATTCCAGATTCGAAAAGTCGAGATCAACGATTTGATCAACAGCCTCTTCTGATGTCTCATTTGGTTCCTCGTCAAAGGTAGGAGCGGGTTCCTCCTCTGAGTCGTCAGAAACGTCAAATGACGGAGCTGGTTCCTCTGGTTCCTCTGGTGGTATATGAACGGTTCCACTTGGTCCGGCTTCATCATCATGAGTACCCACGGTGGACGTAGGAACATCTAGCGGTCTAGATTCCGGCTCTTGCAAGTGACTTTGCTGATACAAGTACATGAGAGCAAGTTCCTCCTCACTTGGCTCGGATGGAAGATGAAACGATTCCCAGAGTTTGTTGTAGTCAAATAGGAATCTTTGTCCGGGAAGTTGTTGCAACGGCGTGTGCTTCTGACAATCCACATGATGGACCTGAATCACTTTCCCTAGACACGGTACAAACACCCTTTTTAACGGGCTAGCGTATCCTACGAAAAATCCTTCATTCGCTTTTGCTCCAAATTTACCATCAGCATCTATGAAAGTACACGGAGAGCCAAAAGGTTCTAAGAACTCAAGATTTGGCTTATAGCGATGCAGCAGCTCGAAACAAGTCTTTCTATATTTCTTCACTATCAGAACTCTATTCAATGTATAGCAAGCCGCTGAAACTGCTTCACTCCAGAAGAAAATCGGAAGCTTTGAATCTGCCAACATAGTACGTGCGGTCTCGATCAGGGTTCTATTCTTTCGTTCAGCCACGCCGTTCTGTTGTGGTGTATACGGCGCACTGAATTCATGTTGTATCCCCTTCTCGTTGCAGAACTCGTACATTTTGTTATTCTTGAACTCCGTTCCGTTATCACTCCGAATTCTTCTGATCGGCAACTTGTACACCGTTTCCATCTTTTTGAATAAAACCATCAAAGCATCGAATGTTTCGTCCTTCTTTTCCAAACAAACAACCCATGAAAACCTTGTATAATCATCCGTAACCACCAAACAGAAAGAATCTCCACTGATGCTTTTGACGCTTACCGGCCCGAAGAGATCCATATGCAATCTCTCGAGAGGTAACCGGATGGTATTGAGTATCTTTAGCGGATGAGACTTTCGTACCTGTTTACCTTTCTTACACGCAACACAATCATCAGGTAAATGAAAATTCTTAACATTCACACCTTCTACCAAATTGTTGTGCACAAGAAAATTCATTTTACGAACGTGTATATGACCCATTTTTCTGTGCCACATAATTGACTCTTTCTCAGTTGCTTTAGATTTTGTTACAAAACATTGTTTTTGAGGAATTGTTGGTGTTGCAGTGCTCATATCTAAAATGTAAAGATCATTAACCCTAGGAGCACGCAACAGCACCAACTCATCAGGGACTTTAAATCCTGGTTTTAAAACTAAACACTCTGTTTTTTAAAAATGTACGCTAAAATATTTGTTGCAAATTTGTGAAATACTTAACAAATTGTTCGTTAATTCAACAATATAATTCACTTTGTCAAAAGATATGATGCCGTTTGTGAGCTTTCCCTGACCAACAATTCTTCCACCTTGGTTACCAGCAAATCCAACGTAGCTTCCATTAATTGCTTTGACATCATATAATAGTGCTAAAGATCCCGTCATATGTCTCGACGCTCCGCTGTCCATTATCCACCTTGATAGCACAGACTTGGGCAGCTCCTGCAATCAGCACACAAACACATCAGTTAAACAATGATGCCCACGACTTTTTAACTTCCGACACTTAACCAAAAACTACATTGCATTTCTCAGTTGTTTTAGGAAAGTTAAATGTGACTTTTGACTCAATTTCCTTTTTATCTTGTTTTACTTTGTTATGAAGTTTGGGAAATTCAGACAAAAACTGATCGATTTCAGACTCAAACACAGCAACATCATCTTTCACAAACTGTGACTCATTTTTCAACACACTTTCCATATTTTTGATCTCACCAGATGGTTTAGATTTCGCGACCCATGACTGATTTTCAAAAGTTTTTGCTTTAGGGTAAAATTTCGAAGTCTTGGGAGACTTAGAAGACTCGCCAATCTCGAAAGTCGATTTTGGCTTATCCTCCGACTTCAACTTTTCACCCCGTTTAAGAATTCGAATCGGCGAAACCAACACTTGTTTATCTTTTGCAACAACCGGTGATTTTGGTCGATGTTTTTGAATGATTTGTTTTGAAACATTTTTGTTTTCAATCTTAGATTTTTCAACCTTCAGTTTCTCAACCATTTGTTTATTAACAACTTTTACCACAACCGGTTTTTCAATTACTTTCTCACACTGCTTTGCCATGTGGCCGACTTCATTGCAACGATAACACACACGCTTATCATATTCTACAAAAGTGGTTGAGACAGTTTCCATTTTTAGCTTTTGTGCTGCATTGAAGTCGTCCACAGCCTTTTGACTAAAAATATAATCTTTTTCAGTATCAACATTAGAACCACAAACAAATACATCATCAATTCTATCCTTTGGCTTTACCACCTGCTTAGCCATTCTTTTCTCGAAACCAATACCTTTTTTCTTTAACTGATTTTTTCTGTTTTGGTCTTTACCCACCCCCTCTACCTTTTCTGAACTAGTAGGACGTGACGAACCAACTGACTTATTCAGTTTTGAAAAGAAATCATTTTTCTTTAACTCATTTACGCTCAGCTCAACCAGCTTAAATACTTTCTGAACATTCTCAAATTTAACATTCTGAAGCAGAAACTCGGTGTTGGTGTAAAGTTTGTCAGACCCAACCATAGTGTAAGCCACCATAATCGAATCATCATCCGCACTTTTATCCGTTTTTGACAAATAACGATCTAAAAAGTTTCCGTCCTCCTCAGAATCACTACCCTCCACTGATTTTGCCTTCTCAGATTTCTCACTCTCATCGTCCAACACCTGATCAATAACATTTTTGATAACCTGGGATTCGTTGTCAGTGTCAGACTCAGTGAAAGTGATATCAATGTTATCAGGTAAATCATTCTCAAGTGTTTTCAATTTGATGTTTAATGCAGCTTCCACCCCATCTGGATATTTCTGTGTATAATGATTCCACATTGGGGGTGGAACACTGTTGTAGGCAGGTGAAGCATGTGGTTGTTGTGGTACTATTTGCTCTAACACATACGATGATGCCACATAACTCATCAATTTCTGATCAATTCTATCATTCTCAATTTTAGTCAACTCAAGCTCTTTTCTCAAAGATGTGATTGTATCTAAATGAAAGTTGACTTCTCTTTGTTTATCAAATAAAGTTGATTGTGCCAACTTTGTTGCTTTATCATTTTCAATACTCTCTTTTTGGATCATTTTTATTGACCTAGACAATGTGTCGTATGCCTCTTTTACTTGCTCTAAGTCAAACTTCACCAAATCTGCATGTTGTTTCAATTCCTGATACTTGGTGTCTTTTTCAAGACACCCTGTGCATAGTTGTGAACAACTTAGACACGGTGTATCGGGGATTGAAATCTTTTCAACTATAATCTCATCCTCACAAACAACTTTACCAACAAGATTTGACTCCGACTCAGACGACTTGACCACGGTGACCTCTAAGACTCCAGTTTCCTCTCCTAGACCTGACACTTTATCAACTGACTCCTGGATGTCTGAATCTACCTCTTTTAACTTGCTCATCAGCGCTTTATCTGCAATCTCCTTTAGAGCTTCTTCAGTCATTTCTTTGGAAACATCGATCACCTCCTCGAATGCTTCTTTCTCTGCTTCAAATCTTGAACACGTTCCAGTTCTTGGCTCTTCAAAATAATCTGCAAAAGAATCAAAAACGTTAGGAGGCAGAATAGATTTCATTGTATAAACAAATTCCTCCTGCCGTGATTGAAAGTTGAGAGCTTCATTCACTGATTCCTCAGCTTTTGCAGAACTATCTGTAGAAACCTCTTTAACAACCTCCGGAACCACCTGATCAGCAATTTCCATAACCTCTTCGATCACAATTTCAGTAAGAGAATCAACCATTTTAGTAACTACTTCCTCAACCACCTCAGAATCAGACTCAACTACACTCTCAGAAACTACTTCACCGACATTCTCAGTAACCACCTCATTGCTAACCTTCGATTCTGCAACTGTCTCAGTAATCTCAACTACCTCAGCCATCATTGCTTGATCATCTTTTCCTGGAATATACTTGTCCCAACTAAACCCAGACACAACCTTCTCATCATCTTGGTTTACGATAAGTGCCTTTTCTGGTTTATTCTCAATCTGAGGTCTCTGAACTGCAGATTGTTGATTTTGTCGATGATATATAGCTTGTCTGTAATAATCGTTTGTAAACGGGTTCTGATGATTCTGCACTTCACGATTCGGACATTCGCGCTTGAAATGACCTCGTTCTTTGCACTTAAAACAAGTCACCTTTGACTTATCGAACCCTAATTTTTGATCAGGACCTGACAAACTGCTTCTACCCGTGATCTCCATAAAGCGTTGAGCTCTTCTAACCAGACTCGCCATGCACCACTTTATATCTATCAGTTCCAATTCTTCCGGATCGATCTGATCGTAATCCTCTTTGATCATATCGGGATTACCGATCCTACCAGAGACCAAACCTTCATAAGCTTCCAGAACTGATGCCAATAACGCGATGTGCTGCTTGGCTGCATTCTCGGTGATTTCATTCCCATTCTTGATGTTAACCGCAATGTTACACTGCACACCGGATACAAACGTCTGTTGATTTGACCCTGTAGAACTTTGAGGAGAATTCTGCTCAGTGACTTTGACATTCGGCTCGTAGTTGACAAACGGAGTCGACTGACTCGACTGATAGGCATTTGGAGCAGCAGATGAAGTGTTGTCTGCACTAAATCCGGTTTGAATCTTCGAACTCTGAACATTAGTAGCTGCAGGACTATTCTTGTAATACAAAGACACATCCTGTGGCATATTCGCTGAATTCATCTTTTTGATTTTCACCAATTCCAACTCATAAGCTTCAATTTTCTCTATAAACACGCTCAAACTATAGTTCACAAAATCTGAACTATTTTTCAACATCATCAAGTATGTTCCCCATTCCTCATAGGGAAGTGCATCACATAACTTGTCTATCCACTCCTCATTCGTCTTTTCGATATTCAACCTTCTCATCTCTACCACCAGGTGACAATATCTCTCGATAAGCTGCTTTGTCGATTCACCTTTAATTCCTGTGAATATATCAAATTCTTTCTTTATCAGTGCTTTCTTACTCTTGATCATCGATGCACTGCCTTTGAATTTCTGTTCCAAAGCTTGCCATATCGACTGTGCACTATCATCGTGCTGTAGCAGAACTAGAATATCCTCTTTTATAGCTTGCTGTAGGATGCTAACCATCTTCTTTTCTACTTTGAACTCGACCTGTTCCGCATCTGTAAGACTGACAATGGTCTTCAACATATTCAACCCGTCTACCGGAGGAACATACTTCCTTTCGATCTTGATCCAGCACTCTAGATGATTTGCCTGCACCCAGTTTTTGAATCTCCCGGACCATCCTGAATATTCATCCAAACTCATCAATTTTGGAGGCTTCTGCATCGTTCCAAGCTCATTTTCCAGATTGACATTCTGCATGATGCTAGCAGGACTCTGAGTAACTCCACCACTACCCGCAAACATGTTGTAAAAATCTTGGCTTTCCATTTTCAGTCGTAAGGGAAAAATTTTTCAAACAATCTGAATGAGCGAACCACAACTGTAACTAAGAGCGAACCAGAAATTTCCCTAAGAGCGAACCAGAGATTAATACTTCGAGCGAACCAGAATGTTGTACTAAAAGCGGACCAGACAACTGACTATCGAGCGAACCATAACTGACACTGGAGCGGACCAGAAAGTTGACTATCGAACGAACCACAACTGAAAAATGAGCGGACCAGAAACAGCTTAAAATGTACGTTGGAGCGGTCCAGAAGAGCGAACCAGAAGCATGACGTAAGCGCGAACCATTTTCACGAGGGTTTTTGGATCACTTTTAGGCCGTATTTTGATCCGAATCTTTCAAGGGTTTGTCATTAGTGTATTTAACACCTGTTGTCCAAATTTCAGTCCATTTCCACCGTTCAAACAATCCAAATCTACAAAAGTCCGTGTAAAACTCTTCGTATCTAGCAAACTAACTCGCAACTGGCTCTGATACCAATTGTAGGATCAGTTTTGACCTCTCGAGTGAGTCAATCAGAGCTAGTGCTTACAGAGAATGTGGCGGAAACACATTTTCAGCATGATACAAAGAAAAACGTAACAGAAAGGAGTAGAAACAGAAGATTCACACTTAAAATACTTTTTCTTCACTTGATAACACTTGTCGTACGGACAGCAGTTCGACGTGGAGTTCCAGACAACGTTACAAATGAAGGACTACAAAGGGGTATATATAGGGATCCTGGTCCGCTCATGTGACATGTCCACAAGAGCGGTCCAGACTACTAAGCTGGTTCGCTTTTGTGGACACATGCCACAAAAGCGGACCTACAACATGAAAGTTATAAATTTACACTTTTACCCCCTGTACTAACACAAAATGACCTATCTGAACCCTATACATTAAACTAGCATTACAAAGACGCAGGCTTTAGACATTGTGCATCAACAAATGATGTTAAAAGCGGGTCAGAATGGGTTGTAATAGATACGTCATCATGTATATGTAATTTAGTGTGTACATAATATATATAATATAATTTAATATTTGAAAATTTATTAAAAAACCCTTTTTAAACCAACCCAACCCGACCCAAACCCGTTCCAACCCTAATCCGTTTCGACCCGGACCTGTTCCACCCAAACTGGTTCCAACCCGAACCAAAACAACCCGTTCTGACCCGAACCATTTTAACCCGCGATGTGACCCAACCCGTCCGTTTTGCCAGGTGTAATGTTGATGTATATATAGAATAGAGTAGGTTGTTATATATTTATGTTTATGTTTGTTAATTAGTGTTGATTTAAGATCTTAATAGTCGAAGATAAGCAAACTATTAATTACACACCAATATATTTACATAAATGTATTAAAAGTTTCTACGTTTTTTGAAATATTGTTGTTCATCATATTTTTGGGATATTTTGTTTACTGTTGGTTGAGATTTTTTTCCTTACAACATGCTGGTGAGATTTGTTTTACAACATGAATTCCCTTTTTTTCTTAAAACCGAAGTGTTGGTATCTTTTTGAACCGAATGGACCTGTTTTGCTCGGATGAGGTCAATATTAGGCCCGTTTATTCTAAGACACTTGAATGACTGAAATGCCATGTAAATTCATATATTATTGATGTATTATGATTCCAGATATGAATGTATTGTTGTGATTTGGAAACTGTGTTTACCCAAATATCGAATTTAACACCTAGAGTTTAGTTATTTTGGATTATATAGCTTTATTAGTTGAAAACCTGGAAAAGAATAAATTTTGTTCACTTTTGCAGACTAAATTTCGTCGCTATAGGTGAGAGCCATAGCGACGAAATGTGGTCGCTACAAAGGTTTATTTTTTTAATTAATTTTTTTAATATGTTAGATTTTTATAGACAGCCCCTGTGGAGACTAGAAGTTAGTAGGTACTGTCATACAATTGTTTGTAAGTTTGCACATGTGCTTAAAAATGAATCTTATTTCATGTTTAAGGTTTTAACTTATATTTACAACCCGAAGATGGGATGCTACTGTTAATGATGGAAGGAATCTTATGGAGGTTAGTTATTTGTTCTCTTTGTTAAAAAACAAAGCTGCATTTGTTATTTATTTTATAATCTTCTTCTTTTGTTTTTTTGATTATATATTATTGTGTGCGATTGCAGGTAAATATAGAGAAAAACACAAGAGAGAGTTTTACATGTTGAGCTTGTGGAGTTGTAGCCAGGTATGTTTTATATAGGTTATTGCATCTTATTTCATGACTAATGACTAAATATGGAGTCAATCACCGAAAAGACAAACTTTATTGTAGACCAGTTTGGCTGCTTTGACAAACACACGTTTAACTGGTAATTTGTTTGATGATATTTGTTTTTCAAAATGGGCAGATTGAATAAAAATGTAATAAACTTTTGGTTCAATTTCTGTGTTATAATTATTTAAATAATTGGTATAGTCCTTGAAAACCATCGATGTTTGTAAACTGAAACATGTAATACAACAAGCAGGGGAGGTTTGTCATCCACCAGTGGTTATGGCTGAGAAAGTGATATTTTATCTGTATGCAAGAGGGTATTTGAAGGTATGATCTTTGAAGCGTCATCTAACGGTGGCTGCTGCTGAGAAAGATGAAAACAATCTATAGATTAATAGAGCTGAGGG
The DNA here is from genome assembly GCA_030545235.1 of Helianthus tuberosus. NCBI lineage: Eukaryota > Viridiplantae > Streptophyta > Magnoliopsida > Asterales > Asteraceae > Helianthus > Helianthus tuberosus. The sequence goes on from CM060449.1 coordinate 94,288,664, forward strand.
TGAGGCCGAGTCCAAATGCCTATCTGGTTTGGGTATTGCACGCCAACGACAAGCTATCGTGGATGGGTTAAGAGACATCAGAATAGGCCACTAGTTACAAGTTTATTCCCCACCACTACAACAACAAGGTGGTCACCAGCCCATGGATGCAAATTTGCAGCACTTTCAAGTCGAAAAGTAGTGAGTGTGTAGACTTGAAGAAAACGACGTAGAAATAATTGTTAGTCAATATGTACAGTGATTTCCCTTTGCCACCTTTGTAGATAGGCTTTGATTAGAAGTTTATGTCTTTAATTAGTATTTAAATTAAAAACTTATGTATGGATTTTGGGTTGGTATTGTTAATATCATTTGGTTTTTACATTTTCTCATGTTTACTATAGTTTGTATTTTATGAAAAATTGAAAATAAAATGAATAATTACACGAAAATTCATGTGACTATATAATATAAACGGTCACACTTATATTAAATTCATGTGACCTTTGATATCATTTAGCCACACTTGATGGACCGTTTGCTTGATTATAACAACCTTTTTGCCACAATTGTTTATATTGATGTGACTAAAACAAACTTTTTAGTGACTATATAATAGAAACAACCACACTTAAAGTAAATTCGTGTGGCTATATACTACAAACGCCCACACTTACAGTAAATTCATGTGGCAATTTATACGATTTAGCCACACATAATGGACCATTTGCTTGATTACAACTTTTTTTGCCACAATTTTTTTCAATTGATGTGGCTAAAACAAACATTTTAGTGACTATATAATAGAAACAGTCACACTAACACTAAATTCACGTGACTATATAATAGAACTGACCACATATGTGGCCGTTGTTACCCTTTCGCCACCCTTAATGGATAAAATACTTCATTATAACAATGCTTTTTGTCACACTTTTTTTTAAATAATGTGGCTAAAACAAACTTTTAAATGACTATATAATTGAAATGGCCACATTCACTGTAAATTCATGTGGCTGTTGCTACCCTTTAGCCACACTTACTGTACAGAATGTCTGGTTCTAGAAAGAAATAGTTGTACGATTTCGCCACAGTTTTAAGTGGCTATGGCCACTAAACATGAATGTGGCCATATGATGCCTACGATGAATCGACCTTTGGTCACACTTTTTTTGTGTGGCCATAAGCCTTTTTTGACGTAGTGCTGATATAACTACCGATAATTGTTAAAGTTGGTAAAATTTAATAATCTCGGATTGGATATAATCTCTCATAGAACTATGAGTGTTCGTGATGAAAACTATGATTAGTTCCATGATTGACTGCTGCTAAGGATTTTTCTCATGTCATTAAAGACTTATGTTCAGAAAAATGGCATTTATGCCCTTGGTAACATATGAGAGATAAACAAAACCTTAGGAACAAAATTTTATATGTGAAACAACAATTTTAAAAACTTTAAAAAGTTGAAAACAAAATTGTTTAAAATTAATATGAAAATTAGTAGTCTAAAAAATATGCATCAGACATAACCATGGATCAACTCAAAACTATGATAGTAAAATATCAGTGTTGTAAAGAGTTTGAAATTAGCCTAAATCTCTTGTGAGAAAAAGAGTGAAATCCTACATGTGACACCTGGGTCACTGCGACCATCAAACAAATACCAAGCCAATGAAATATTGTATTTCATACTTAGGATCTGTATTAATATGTGTATCTTTTGCACATATCAACTCTTGTTCGATTTCAAGCTCTAAATCGCTTTCTAGAAAGTTATACGCGCGCTGATGCGTAAATATAACCAGTTTAATGCAACGAACACTCCGAAACAGTGAAATACGCTTAACATACCTTAAATAACCTTTACATAACTTAGAAATAAGTTTTGAAGGCTTTGGTATGGCAAATTCAAGTTAAATCGCTTACAGGGACTAAACTTGACAAACCGCGAAAGTATGCCAATTTGAACTGTAACGAACATTCTGGAACATGACCATAAGTTAAACACACCCTAAATATCCATTACATAGCTTAGAAATAGGCTTTGAGGGGTTTGGTGTGCTAAAATAAACTTTTGGGTCATTCAGGGACTAAAAGCGTCAAAAAGTGCATAAGTTTGCTCTTTCGCGCATAACTTAGGTTCTGAATACATCCGGACATCCAAAATTTATGTAATCACTAAAATATTTTATTTTAGTGTTTGGCATAAGAAAAATCTATTCGTCGCGTCATTTGGATCGTTTTTTGCGCTTATGCGCATTCCGTCGTAATTAAGCGAACATCGCGATCGTACGACCCAATGAACCGACATCCGGGATATTTTTGAGCGTGTTTCATGTCCACAATGTTTAGGCATCATTTTAGGGCCTTGAAAATGGCTTCACGAGCCTTAAACATGTCGGAAATGGCCTTAATACACAACGGGGACTGAATTGGAAGCTTTGGAAATTGGTTGCTGATCAGAGGGACCTTAGCGTGACACCTAGCCCCCTTGGCATCACGCGAGGCCCATTCTGATCAGCAAAAGCCATTTTTAACAGCTGTTAACAGCTTTTTAGCACTCCCAATCCAATTCCAAGTGTTGTTTCCTGCTTATGGGGGGCCAATATGATGTACATGAGCTTGCCAACAAGTGTAGGGATGTGATCATTCCCTCTTCTCCAAGAAACGATCCTAACGGTGAACCGAAATCTATAAATACCCACACCCCATTCATTGTGAAACCCACTTGAAATCTGAGATTTCTCTAAGTTGGGGTGTTTCATCACCTCATACCTGAGAATACTTGGATTATCAATCTTGCGGGGACCCTTTGTAAGTATTCCTTCGTTCTTTTATTGCTTTTCGAGTCCGAAAGCCAAACTTTGTTTGACTTTCTGCATTGACCAGTTTATGGTCAATGCGAAGTTCTTTTGAACTTCGCAACGTGAGCATAATCACGATGGTTATAGTCCCTTGTGACTATGCCTACTGATTACCACGTTGTCTAGGGTCGTAAGGGTAAGCGATCTAATAAATCGCTTATACCTTCGAACCCGACCCAATTTGGTCGATCATTAGGATCCGACCAAACACATTAGGTGACCATAGTATATAGGGAATAACCTTCCGAGGTTATACCTTATGGTCGCTTCGTTTAAGTAGTTGTATGATAGGTAGTTTATATGCCTTAGGTAAATTACCAAAATGCCCTTTTTACGCCAAAATTCATTTTAAGCATATGTAACATAACTTTTGGTATCTAAACTGAATTGGTAACAATATTAGATATGTTAAGGCATATTTTACTTATCATAGGACTAGTTAGGCGTTCCAAACGCGTTTTACGCGAACGACGCGTTAAAGTAGCATAAGCTACCTAAGCGGGCCGTAATGGGTCGTAAGCACTTAGGCTAGGTTTCATTTAGTATGTAGGCTTTGTTAAACCATACTACATGAGTTCCCATACTCATTTGGTTAACGAGCCCTCATTCTATCCGATCCTCCGATATAGGTCCGGTTTATTAACATAGTTACCTATATTTGGTGCCGTTTGATTCCGTGATCTCTAGCATTGCTTGGTGGTTATCTTAGGACTTCTAAGCAATCTCACGTGAGTACATAGACCCCTCTTTTACTGTTTTCCAAACTGTTTTGGGGTGGAACACATGTGCCTACTTGTTACTTTCATGCTTTCTTGTTTTCACATCATATACTTGCTATGTTTATTAGTACATTTATAGTACATGATTTCAATACATTTTATGCTATATATGCCCATTGTGTGCATACTTAGTACATCACTTTACAATACATTTCATGCTATGTACGCCCATTGTGTGCATACTTAGTACATTGTTTTACATTACACTTATGCTATGTATGTCCATTACGTGCATACTTAGTACATTGTTTTACATTACACTTATGCTATGTATGTCCATTACGTGCATACTTAGTACATTGTTTTACATTGCATTTCTGTTGCATATGCTCATCCAGCATATGAACACATTATACTACATTTTGAACCATCGTAACCATTTGACTATGTGAACCGTCGTAACCCTTTGATTATACGAACCGTTTGTAACTATTGAACCGTGTGAACCAGTTCTATCTGTTGACATGATTTACATTTGACAATAGACATTTGACTATACATAAACATTTCTACAATTGTTAAACATTTTACTATGGTGGTTTGGTTTGAGTAAGTGATTTAAGTAACGGGGCGTATGTAATATGATACAGGCACGGTGGATACGCCGCTGGTACTTCCTATATATAAGTGTTTGTATGATATCACATATTGTAGCGTTATTTGAATCATTTCAATTTGAGACATATAACCTTTTATACAAATAACATACTTTTCACAAGACATTGATTTACAAACAACTTATCTTATACAAACTCATTTTACATGGTTATTCATTTATCCATACATTATTCTCTTATTTATACATATCATCTGATCTTATCGTTTTTCAAATGATTTACAAGACAAAGCAAATTACAAGGTTCATGACTAAACATTTTCTCAAATATAAGTCATGAATTATGTTTTCACAAAACCTATGTATCTCACAGGCATTTTTATGCTGACGTACCTATTTTCACATGTGTTTTCAGGAGATGATGCATTGGACTTATCAAGACATACTTAGGCGGACCTGTGCCTTAGTGACTTAAAACGAGACAAGAACTAGTTAATTTATGTTATGTACTCTTTGGTTCTTGTTTAAAACAATGTAAACTTTCATGTTTGATTAATAAAACGAAACTTCAATTGCCATGGATTTGAAACAATTATTTCTGTTACAACACTCCCCGACGTTTCCGCCACGTTTGGTTGTTCCACTTGGTCGGGGTGTGACAGAAAAGTTGGTATCAGAGCCAATGGTTATAGGGAATTAGGTTATTAGTAATGCTTTGACCTAGTCTATAACCTTCCTAGGACCCTAACGCGAGTTTACTTGCGTTTAGTCATAAAACAATACCGTCACCTATCCTTAGGCGACGACCACAACAAGAACATAAATTTCAAAACCGCTTTGAAAACTAATCATCTGTTCTAGGATGATTGATTACTAGGTTTTAAACCCTCTGTTATAAGGTTTTGAACCCCTTTGAATTTTCAAAACTCTCGTCAAAGTTTTGGGTCCTAAATAGTGTGAACACGTGCAAACTGGAAGAGTGAATGCCTGTACCCTGGGTTTTCTGTCTAAGGCTAGAGTGTTCATACAAATCCACATAATCGCACCAGTCACTCTTACCTGGGAACTCTTGGGGTGAGTGTCCACTTATAGGCGAGCATGTCTTCGCGATACACTATGAGGATCTATTTGCTTTGATTCAGCCTTTGTGTTGTTTGTTTGCTTCGTGGTTCAAACAAATGACCATCAACCATGATTAGGGTCGGTAACTGTAACATCCTATTCTTACCCAATGCCATTTCATTTGTTTTCTTTCTTGTTTCTCTTTTAGAATGCCTCATCGACGCGAAAACCAGATAGCGACTGGGCTTCTTCAATGGTTCGAGAGCATTGAGAATACTTTCCACCAAGTGCAGTGTCCTGACAATCGCAAGGTCAAGTTTTCTTCGAGTGTGTTCCAGAAGAGGGCCCTTACGTGGTGGAACGGGGTTATGAGAGATCGTGGTGCAGAAGTTGCTCTAGCACAGACATGGGCTGAACTTAGGGCCCTTATGATGAGGGAATTCTGTCCTCGTCACGAGATCAGGGCCTTGGAAAGGGAATTTGACGATCTTACGCAAGATAGCGGTGAGCATCGAGCCTACACGGACCGTTATGAGGAGTTAGGTCTGTTATGCCCAAACATGGTCACGCCTTTGGATAAGGCAATCGAAAAGTACATTGATGGCCTCCCTGACTCAATACAAGACATTGTTACTGGTAGCAACCCTACTACAGTTAGACAAGCCATTGAGCTATCTGCAACCTTGACTGAATCAAAGATCAGGAAAGGTAAACTTTTCCGAAAAGGTGACAAGAAACCGGTCGAGGAATCGAACCCAATCGAGGAATCAAAGACCATGGATGAACAGACTGGATCCCCTAAGAAGTCAAAGAAGCGAAAGGCTTCTCAGAACTTCGCCATGGTTAATCACAATGATCAAGCCGTCCCCAACCAACTAGCTCAACCCCCTGCTAGGAAGCCATACAATGGAACTGCACCCTTGTGCAACCAATGTAGCCTCCATCATCATGCCAATGTAAAGTGCCGCAAATGCCAAACTTGTGGACTTATAGGCCATACAGCAAGAGTCTGCCCAGCTGCAGCTGCACCAATCCAAGCTGGCAACAATCCTGCTCAAGGTCGTTTTCTACCAGGTTCTTGCTTCAATTGTGGCGAGATGGGTCATTTCCGAAGAAATTGCCCAAAGCTTGCTAAAGCAAATCCAGCACAGGGATGAGCATCTGACTAGCTAGAAGACAACATCGTTTAGAAATAATCACGTCTTATGTATTATTTTCTTTTGTTGTCAAGGTCCAAGAAACAGTTGTTATCGTTGTTTATAAATAAATCTTTTATTTACATTGCAATGTATTTATGTGGTTGCATGTATAAACAACATATCTCTTACAATACCGACAATCAAGGAATCGTATTCCTTGTAAAGCAAACTACCCCCAAAATTTTTTTCCATCTTATGATCTCTTGCGTTTCCACGAAATTCCTAAGTACCCGTTTATTCTAAGGAAACGAAGTACAAGGCGCAAGTTACAACACAAGACGAGTGCCCAAAGTACCACTATAAATCCTTAATAAGGGTACTTAAGGATATTTCCGTAAATCCTAAAATTGTTGTGTTCCTTAATTCGAATATTACGTTTCTTTGAAAACAAAATCGAATTTTGGGAGATCATCCTATCTTTTCAGATAGATCCCAGAGGACATTGAAGTCCAGCGACTGGTTTCCTGGTGTACTTCGAATATCCATATTCAATCACTAACAAGTTAATAACAAATTAATAACTGAGTTAAGCAACTATGTGATTATGTGCTTATGTGTTCCCTTTTATGTTTTTGGTTTAAATCCAAGTTTTTGTTATCTAAAATCCTTAATGGACTTCTACGTTGTACTTAAGTCCCTTGGGTTATAAAGTACTACTCCATAATTAGACCCCTTGAGTGGTCTAGTTAAACAGATTGATCCAAAAATCTGGTTAGGAACATCATGTGATGATATAGCTGAAAGGACTCCTTGGTGGCCTAATTAAAAAGATCATTTGTCGATCTAATTAAAAGGACCCTATGGTAGCCTAGTCACCCTCATCACAGGTTTGATTTTCTTCCCCTAAACATTACAAGACAAACTGTGCGGACTGTGCAAGGAATTACGTAATTATGGATGCATACATAATTATGGAATTTAGTGCACAGAAACCACAACGAGCTTTGTCATGTGCCTAGAAGTTAACTCTATTCATTTCCGTTTCTGAGGAAGCACCAGTTGAAAATGACTCCGTTTGTTCATTTTCGTTTCTGAAGATTGTCCGTTGAGGAAATGAATATCCATTTGATTATCCTTTTCATTTCCATTTCTGAGGAAGCACCCATTGAAAATGACTCTGTTTGTTCATTTTCGTTTCTGAAGATTGTCCGTTGAGGAAATGAATATCCGTTTGTTTCTCCTTTTCATTTCCATTTTTGATGAAGCACCCGTTGAAAATAACTCCGTAAGTTCATTTTCGTTTCTGAAGATTGTCCGTTGAGGAAATGAATATCCGTTTGTTTCTCCTTTTCATTTCCATTTCTGATGAAGCACCCGTTGAAAATGACTCCGTAAGTTCATTTTACGTTTTTGAAGATTGTCCGTTGAGGAAATGAATCCCCATTTGTTTATTCCTTCATTTCCGTTTCTGAAGAATACTCGTTGAGGAAAATGACTCCGTCTGTTCATTTTCATTTCTGAAGATTGTCCGTTAAGGAAATGACAGGATTATGTCTTGTATATCTGGTGGTTACTTGACACAAAGTCACAGATGGACTTCTACGAATAAATTTCGGGACGGAATTTCCTAAAGTAGGGGAGACTGTGACACCTGGGTCACTGCGACCATCAAACAAATACCAAGCCAATGAAATATTGTATTTCATACTTGGGATCTGTATTAATATGTGTATCTTTTGCACATATCAACTCTTGTTCGATTTCAAGCTCTAAATCGCTTTCTAGAAAGTTATACGCGCGCTGATGCGTAAATATAACCAGTTTAATGTAACGAACACTCCGGAATAGTGAAATAGGCTTAAGATACCTTAAATAACCTTTACATAACTTATAAATAAGTTTTGAAGGCTTTGGTATGGCAAAATCAAGTTAAATCGCTTACAGGGACTAAACTTGACAAACTGCGAAAGTATGCCAATTTGAACTGTAATGAACATTCCGGAACATGACCATAAGTTAAACACACCCTAAATATCCTTTACATATCTTAGAAATAGGCTTTGAGGGGTTCGGTGTGCTAAAATAAACTTTTGGGTCATTCAGGGACTAAAAGCGTCAAAAAGTGCATAAGTTTGCTCTTTCGCGCATAACTTACGTTCTGAATACATCCGGACATCCAAAAATTTATGTAAGCACTAAAATATTTTATTTTAGTGTTTGGCATAAGAAAAATCTATTCGTCGCGTCATTTGGATCGTTTTTCACGCTTATGCGCATTCCGTCGTAAATAAGCGAACATCGCGATCGTACGACCAAATGAACCAACATCCGGGATATTTTTGAGCATCTTTCATGTCCACAATGTTTAGGAATCATTTTAGGGCCTAGAAAATGGCTTCACGAGCCTTAAACATGTCGGAAATGGCCTTAATACACAACGGGGACTGAATTGGAAGCTTTGGAAATTGGTTGCTGATCAGAGGGACCTTAGCGTGACACCTAGTCCCCTTGGCGTCACGCGAGGCCCCTTCTGATCAGCAAAAGCCATTTTTAACAGCTGTTAACAGCTGTTTAGCACTCCCAATCCAATTCCAAGTGTTGTTTCCTGCTTATGGGGGCCAATATGATGTACATGAGCTTGCCAACAAGTGTAGGGATGTGATCATTCCCTCTTCTCCAAGAAACGATCCTAACGGTGAACCGAAATCTATAAATACCAACACCCCATTCATTTCAAAATCCACTTGAAATCTGAGATTTCTCTAAGTTGGGGTGTTTCATCACCTCATACCTGAGAATACTTGGATTATCAATCTTGCGGGGACCCTTTGTAAGTATTCTTTCGTTCTTTTATTGCTTTTCGAGTCCGAAAGTCAAACTTTGTTTGACTTTCTGCATTGACCAGTTTATGGTCAATGTGAAGTTCGTTTGAACTTCTTAACGTGAGCGTAATCACGATGGTTATAGTCCCTTGTGACTATGCCTACTGATTACCACGTTGTCTAGGGTAATAAGGGTAAGCGATCTAATAAATCGCTATACCTTCGAACCCGACCCAATTTGGTCGATCATTAGGATCCGACCAAACACATTAGGTGACCATAGTATATAGGGAATAACCTTCCGAGGTTATACCTTATGGTCGCTTCGTTTAAGTAGTTGTATGATAGGTAGTTTATATGCCTTAGGTAAATTACCAAAATGCCCTTTTTACGCCAAAATTCATTTTAAGCATATGTAACATAACTTTTGGTATCTAAACTGAATTGGTAACAATATTAGATATGTTAAGGCATATTTTACTTATCATAGGACTAGTTAGGCGTTCCAAACGCGATTTACGCGAACGACGCGTTAAAGTAGCATAAGCTACCTAAGCGGGCCGTAATGGGTCGTAAGCACTTAGGCTAGGTTTCATTTAGTATGTTGGCTTTGTTAAACCATACTACATGAGTTCCCATACTCATTTGGTTTACGAGCCCTCATTCTATCCGATCCTCCGATATAGGTCCGGTTTATTAACATAGTTACCTATATTAGGTGTCGTTTGATTCCGTGATCTCTAGCATTGCTTGGTGGTTATCTTAGGACTTCTAAGCAATCTCAGGTGAGTACATAGACTCCTCTTTTACTGTTTTCCAAACTGTTTTGGGGTGGAACACATGTGCCTACTTGTTACTTTCATGCTTTCCTGTTTTCACATCATATACTTGCTATGTTTATTAGTACATTTATAGTACATGATTTCAATACATTTTATGCTATATATGCCCATTGTGTGCATACTTAGTACATCACTTTACAATACATTTCATGCTATGTACGCCCATTGTGTGCATACTTAGTACATTGTTTTACATTACACTTATGCTATGTATGTCCATTACGTGCATACTTAGTACATTGTTTTACATTACACTTATGCTATGTATGTCCATTACGTGCATACTTAGTACATTGTTTTACATTACACTTATGCTATGTATGTCCATTACGTGCATACTTAGTACGTTGTTTTACATTACACTTATGCTATGTATGTCCATTACGTGCATACTTAGTACATTGTTTTACATTGCATTTCTATTGCATATGCTCATCCAGCATATGAACACATTTTACTACATTTTGAACCGTCGTAACCATTTGACTATGTGAACCGTCGTAACCCTTTGATTATATGAACCGTTTGTAACTATTGAACCGTGTGAACCAGTTGTATCTGTTGACATGATTTACATTTGACAATAGACATTTGACTATACATAAACATTTCTACAATTGTTAAACATTTTACTATGGTGGTTTGGTTTGAGTAAGTGATTTAAGTAACGGGGCGTATGTAATATGATACAGGCACGGTGGATACGCCGCTGGTACTTCCAATATATAAGTGTTTGTACGATATCACATATTGTAGCGTTATTTGAATCATTTCAATTTGAGACATATAACCTTTTATACAAATAACATACTTTTCACAAGACATTGATTTACAAACAACTTATCTTATACAAACTCATTTTACATGGTTATTCATTTATCCATACATTATTCTCTTATTTATACATATCATCTGATCTTATCGTTTTTCAAATGATTTACAAGACAAAGCAAATTACAAGGTTCATGACTAAACATTTTCTCAAATATAAGTCATGAATTCTGTTTTCACAAAACCTATGTATCTCACAGGCATTTTTATGTTGACGTACCTATTTTCACATGTGTTTTCAGGAGATGATGCATAGGACTTATCAAGACATACTTAGGCGGACCTGTGCCTTAGTGACTGAAAACGAGACAAGAACTAGTTAATTTATGTTATGTACTCTTTGGTTCTTGTTTAAAACAATGTAAACTTTCATGTTTGATTAATAAAACGAAACTTCAATTGCCATGGATTTGAAACAATTATTTCTGTTACAACACTCCCCGACGTTTCCGCCACGTTTGGTTGTTCCACGTGGTCGGGGTGTGACACTACAAAGGTTATATGTTTGATGTTTAGAAAACCAGATCATAAGTAATGTAAAATTTAGCATAAGTATTTGCAAAAATGTCTAAATCTCTCAAAACATTGCTGAAAATGATTTTGGATTGAGTATTCCTTCCTTGAAAACCTTCCAGTAAAAGTCCCAATACTTTTCTATGGAAAGGGTAAAAAGGGAATGAAGAAAAATTACAAAAACTCAAAAGTGTGTTTATCTCAAAACTTTTGAAATCAAAAGAAAAGTGTATAAATCTAAAACACTTAAGAGTCCACAGGTGGGTCCTATAAAAGGAAAAACCAAAAATAAACACACATCCTTGTTCAAACATTTGTCATCCATAAGCCATGTACAATCACTGTATCAGGGAGTTCAGGTAACAAAAGTATCAACAGTTTGATTATTAATAAAAAGGATTTGGCCAAATTTTCAGAAATTCTTCACATGGTAATAAGGTTCAGAAAGAACCTTCAAAACCATTGTGAGCAGGCAACCTCATTGTCACAATCATTTAACAAGGTAATGGTATCAAACAGCGGTTATGAGATTTATTTCAAACCACTGACCATCCTCCTAAAGCTGAGAATGAAGTGATTCTGACCTAATTAAGAGTTACATTGACTCTTGAAAGATCACCAGATCTAATTGATGTTGTTTTTTAGGAAATTGTTACTTATTTTTCTTGTAAAGATTTCCTTAATAAAAATAGTATATGTTATTCTTCATTTTTCTTAAAGAATGATATATTTTGCATCTTTACTTATTTTTTATGGTAAAAATCCAAATACCTGTCAGGATGTAAAACCCTTTTTGTTTTTGCCTAGGGTTATATATTCCTTGATAATGGGTCAAAAGGGTTTGGTGTTAAGGGTCTGGATTATTTCTTTCATAAACTTAAGTCTAAATTAGAAATAAAAGATGATTGTTGACAAGCTTCAAATATTTGGCTGCATATGTTTTTACTCTAAATTCTCAAAAGATTAAAACACAAAATGTGTGGTCAATGTAAAATGTGATAATCATTTGGGATGCTTAATCACTGTCAAAATCTATAGAAAGTTTAAAACATGAAGTAGATATGTGACAAAACCTTGAATGAAAAAACCTGTAAATTCTCTGCATTAAAAATCCCTGCAAACCCTGCTATTATGATTGATTTTGATAAACTTGTATTTAAAATGTGGTTGTCAATTATTTGGTTTTGTAGGTAACACACAATCACCATCAACAGATGCTGGTTATGATATTGTGATTTCACAAGTAAAAATTATTTCCTTCATTAGAGCAGCAGATGTCACACCCCCAAAATCCACATGCGGAGTACCACCGCTTGGAGGCGTGACTGACCAGGATCCAACCACCAATTATACTGAGCATTGGTCAATAGTAAAAATGTTCACCAACCACAATAGTTAGTAAACATTATAGTTCGAAGTTTTAAAGGTTTAAGTTCAAATAACAGTTTAAGTAAACAGCGGAAGCATAAACCAAACAGTTTCAAAACAAAGTTCATAGTTCAAGATTATTTAAAACCCAACACATGGGCTAGACGACCACTACACATTCCCAAGCTGCAGGCTCCTGAGTCACTGGGTACCTGCAAAGCATGCAGTAGGGTATCAACAAAAATGTTGGCGAGTTCACGAGTTGTCCGGTTTTTAATTACCAAAAACTTGTTTCACCAGTTAATTTATCCGTTTATACATGCGATGGGGAGCTACCCCATAAATAAGCGACTAAACTGTTTTTCCAATACCGAATACTTACTCAACCGTACGTTTCTGCAGTGCCCCGTTTGTCAATGTTCTATCACCATTGACGGTTTGCCAGAGTACATTACTTCACTCCCGTTCCCAGTAACAAGGGTCGGTGTGAGGCTGGTTACACCTAAATATCGCTATTAACTAATAACCCGTTCGCCAGGCCCCGGCGACTAATCGGTATTAAATGGTAGGGACTTAAGTGATAGAGTTTTGTTTAGTGTTGCTTGTTGCATTTCCGTATAAACAATAATTAACTAAGAGTCCCATTTAAGGGGAAGAAAGTAGGTTTGTATCCCTTACGCGGGGATAGCGTTGTTTAAGTTTCCGTTTCCCAAAACCACTGGGAACGCATGCTTTAATAGTTGTGAACTCACCTTGGGTTGCTCGGTAGTTTAGTTCACTTGGTTATGTATGCTGGTCACCAAGTCCTAATATGGTTACCAGTATAGGTCAGGCTCGGATACAAGTAATCACGTATATCTTACACGTATTAACACATAGCATGCTTTCAGTTTGAGTCATTGGGCCTGCCCTAATAATTTGCACCGTCAACAGCACAGTCATCACATAATTCATTCAAACAGGTAGTCCGAACACATAGTGGCCCAATGACCATCCGGCCCACTCGAAACCACTGATAATTTGGATCCACTGCTGAGTGGTCTCGAGTCGCAACCATTGATGCGGACGTGGACAGGGGTCTCGAGTGTCATCCATTGTTGTTGGTGATCTCGAGTCGCATCAGCCGGTCTCGAGTCGCGTAATCAAGTGCCGATCTCTTGCTGAGTCGAGACCTTTGTCGAGACCATTGATGGATCACTTGCTGAGTCAAGACCTTTGTCGAGACCATTGATGAAACAACTGTTCTCGAGTAGTACGTCGATGGTCTCGGGTTGTCCCTTGAAGGTCTTGAGTCGAAACCAGAGGTCTCGACTACCAACCATGGATGCGTGCACAGGAGGAGGCCTTCTAGAACCTCAGCTAAGAATTGTACAAGCCAATAGAATTTCCTGTGCATGATATTGTGTACTACCCAATCATATTGAACAAACATGTTTTCTTGTCTAATCTTAATTCAAAACAGATCAAAGTATGGCATTTCAAACATTCATCAAATATTCATATCACATTCAAACCTCATTCATCCATTTCATCATTTACAAGCATGTTCATTCAAGGCAACCTAAACCTCTAAACAAATGCATGATTCGGACATCACTAACGGCTATCATCGATTTCTATATCTAGCACACAATCACTTGGTTCAATGACAACATATATATGTATTTGTTACATCATTTTGGCATATCATTCCTAAACAACATTCTCATCCATCTCAACACATAGCTAGCATCAAAAGCCATCATTTACTAAACGTATTTGTGTCCATTATTCATGTCAATGAAATATCTTTACCATTCAACAATGTCCATTAAATCAACAAACACTTTCATCATACTTAAATAATAGCTATAATGCACTTTAACACCTAATCAACACTTTTTATCATGCAATTTCGTGTGTTTACAAAGAAACACTAACCAGCCAAGGATTTCGGGTGTAGAAGATGTGAAGGATTGATGAAAGAGCTTCCGAGTGCTGATCTCAAGCAAATCCGAGAACCCTTTGGTTGTCACCGGTTGAATCCGAGAGAGATGAGAGGAGGTTTGTGGCGATGTTCTAGGGTTTTAGTGAGGGAGAGAAAGAGTGTAGAGGAGAGTGTGTGTGAGAGTGAGTGTGAGTTGTCCAAAGAAATGGCAAGGTTGGCTAGGAGCATGAGTTATATACTAGCCCTAAGTCGGTTCACTCTAGTGAGTTTTCGAGTGGGATAAGGAGAAGCATGGCCCAACCGGCCCAACTGTTATAGTGTTCACTCGAGACCGGTGGTCTCGAGTTATGGTCTCGGTTCACTATCATACATATATATATACATAACTTATACATTATACGTACACATTATCGACACATAGCACATCAAGATAAACCACAACTTTCATTTAATATTATGTACACGCAATTTCTATACAAGATGATTGCTCGGGAAAACCCAGAGTGTCACATTATCCCCAAGTTTTAAGAACTTTCATCCCGAAAGTTAAGGCAGTCACTGTCAAGCTAGTATAAGTGAGAACGTTTCGACGGGGTGTCACATCATCCCCCCGTTAGTTTGGAATTTCGTCCTGAAATTCGGTTGTAGCTTTAGTGCTGGGAGTTTCATTTGGGAACAACTGGGGATACTTGTGCTTCATCTGGTCTTCCCGCTCCCAGGTAAACTCTGGGCCACGTCGCGAGTTCCAACGGACTCGCACGAGAGGTATCTGGCTACGTTTGAGGGTTTTGATCTCTCGATCCGTGATCTCAATTGGTTCCTCAGTAAAGTGTAGCTGTTCGTCATTAGTGAGTTCCTTGAAAGGAATGATGAGTGTTTCATCTGACAGACACTTCTTCAGATTAGACACATGAAAGACGTTGTGCACCGCACTCAGCTCTTCAGGCAGATTCAATCTATAAGCAACCTTACCAATTTTCTCGGTAATTTCAAAGGGTCCGACATATCTCGGATTAAGCTTGCCCCATTTTCCAAAACGAACTACACCCTTCCAGGGTGAGACTTTAAGTAGAGCCCGGTCTCCAACCTGGAACTCTAGCGGTTTCCTATCCTTATCAGCGTAACTCTTCTGACGGTTACGAGCTGCCGCCATGCGTTGTCTGATCTGGGCAATCCTTTCCGTAGTGTCTACCACAAGTTCTGGACCTGTGATTTGGCTGTCACCAACTTCCGCCCAGCAAAGAGGCGATCAGCATTTACGACCGTACAATGCCTCAAAGGGTGCTGCCTGAATGCTGGTGTGATAGCTGTTGTTGTAGGAGAATTCCACTAACGGTAGGTGCTTTTCCCAACCCTTGCCAAAATCGATCACACATGCCCTAAGCATGTCTTCAAGGGTTTGGATGGTGCGTTCAGATTGCCCATCCATTTGTGGGTGATAAGCGGTGCTCATGTCTAAGCGTGAGCCAAATGATTTGTGCATAGCTTGCCACAACTCAGAAGTAAAGCGCGCGTCCCGATCGGAAATAATAGAGGTTGGCACTCCGTGCCTTGAAACCACTTCCTTTAAGTAAACCTCTGCTAAGGTAGAGAACTTGTCTGTTTCTTTAATAGCCAAAAAGTGGGCAGACTTAGTTAATCGATCCACTATCACCCAAATGGTGTCATTTCCGCGTTGAGACCTAGGCAAGCCAGTAACAAAATCCATGGAAATTTGCTCCCATTTCCACTGCGGGATCTCTGGTTGTTGGAGTAGGCCTGATGGTTTCTGATACTCAGCCTTGACTCTTGCACAAGTCAAACATTTTCTGACATAGGTTGCTATGTGGGCTTTCATGCTAGGCCACCAGTATGTAGTCTTTAAGTCGTGGTACATCTTATCCGAACCAGGATGTACTGAGTAACGGGACTTATGGGCTTCATCCATTACAAGCTCACGCAAATTCCCATAAAGTGGGACCCATATACGCCCGTTTACGTAGTAAGCACCATCTTCTTTTTGTTCTAGCCGTTTCCTTGATCCTCGCAGGGACTCAGCCCTGACGTTCTCGACTTTCAATGCTTCGACCTGAGCGTTTCGGATTTGCTTAGGGAGGTTCGAGTGGATGGTGAGCTGTAAGGCACAAACACACTTAGGTTTAGTTTCCTTCCTGCTGAGGGTATCTGCCACCACATTAGCCTTGCCTGGATGATATTTAATTGCACACTCGTACTCATTTAGGAGTTCGACCCATCGGCGTTGCCGCATATTCAACTCCTTTTGATCCATTATGTGCTGGAGACTCTTGTGATTGGTGTAAATCGTGCACTTGGTACCATACAAGTAATGTCTCCAAATCTTGAGCACGAAGACCACAGCTCCGAATTCTAAGTCATGTGTCGTGTAGTTCCGTTCGTGGATCTTGAGTTGTCGCGAAGCGTAAGCAATAACCTTCTCGCGTTGTATCAACACGCAACCAAGTCCTTGAATAGAAGCGTCGTAGTAAACAACAAAGTCGCCGGTACCTTCAGGTAAGGAAAGAATAGGAGCACTACAGAGGTTCTTCTTTAGTTCCTGAAAGGCAGATTCCTGAGAATCACTCCATTTGTAAGCAACACCCTTCTGAGTGACGGTCGTAAGTGGTTGAGCGATCTTATAAAATCCCTTGATAAATCTTCGATAGTATCCTGCCAATCCCAAGAATTGACGAACTTCGGTCGGAGTCTTAGGTATAGGCCAATTCTTAATGGATTCGATCTTAGCGGGGTCGACATGAATCCCATCCTGATTGACTATGTGCCCAAGGAAATGGACTTCTCTAAGCCAGAAATCACATTTCGAGAATTTGGCGTACAGTTGCTCATTGCGAAGGAGTTCGAGAATAAGACGCAGGTGTTGTTCATGCTCCTCTTGACTTTTCGAGTAAATTAGGATGTCGTCAATAAACACAATTACGAACTTGTCGAGGTAGGGTTTGCACACTCGGTTCATGAGATCCATGAAGATCGCAGGTGCGTTGGTCATTCCGAAAGGCATAACAAGGAATTCGTAGTGACCATAGCGGGTTTTGAAAGCAGTCTTAGAGATGTCCTCATCGCGGACTCTCAGCGGGTGATAGCCCGATCGCAGATCGATCTTGGAATAATAGCTCGACCCTTGCAGCTGGTCGAACAGATCGTCGATACGGGGAAGTGGATAACGATTCTTGATGGTAACCTTGTTCAGTTTGCGGTAATCAATGCACATTCGGAATGAGCCATCCTTCTTCTTGACAAAGAGCACTGGGGCTCCCCAGGGTGATGAGCTAGGACGGATAAAACCTTTGTCCAAAAGTTCTTGTAGTTGAGTAGAAAGTTCCTTGAGTTCTGCGGGAGCTACACGATAAGGTGCACGAGCTATAGGTGCTGCTCCGGGAGCTAGCTCGATTTGAAATTCGACCTGACGGTGAGGAGGGAGTCCAGGTAGTTCTTCAGGAAATACCTCAGGATAGTCGCGTACAACTGGAAAATCTTCAATCCTGTTTTCCTTTTTCTGCGTATCAGCAACAAGTGCTAAGATAGCGGTGTGCCTCTTTTGTAGACACTTTTGGGCTTTTAAGAATGAAATGATTCCTGTGACTTCTCCGCTTTTGTCGCCTTGGACGATAAGGGGTTTGCCAGGAGGACGGGGAATAGGAACAGCTTTCTCTTGGCAGAGGATTTCAGCTCGATGCTTGGATAACCAATCCATACCAATGACGACGTCGAAGCTTCCGAGAATGATGGGGAAGAGATCGATACGGAAGGTCTGACCAGACAATTCTAGTTTGCAGTTACGAATAACGTGTGAGGCCTCGAGGTTTCTACCATTAGCTATTTCAACGATGTGCTTAGAGCTTAACGGTGTAAGAGTGGACTTAAGCTTCTTACTAATACGTAGGGATACATAACTAGCATCTGCTCCAGAATCAAATAATATGGAAACATAACGATCATTAAGTAGGAACTTACCCGCCACCACGTTGGGGTTGTTCCTTGCTTCAGCAGCCCCAATCACGAATGCCCTTGCATTGTTTCCAGCTCCCTGGTTGTTGTCGTTGTTTCCAGCACCTCGATTATTGTTGTTGCGATTCTGGTTCAGCTGAGGGCAATCCTTTCGCATGTGCCCTATTGCCCCACAATTGTAGCATTCACGGTTGTTTCCCTGCTGTTGTTGTTGCTGGGGTTGATGCTGATTCTGCCTAGCCGGGAACTGACTCCGGCAGTCTTTGGCTTCATGCCCCATTTTTTTGCATCGCAGGCACTGCCCTTTGCTACACGCCCCATTGTGGTGTCGATTACACTTGTTACACTTAGGGTGGTTTCCCCGATAGCCACCCTGTTGCTGAGGGCCTTTGTTGTTTTCAGTTTTCCTTTGTTGAACTGAGGCCTGAGTGGGGTTAGCATCCTTACCCTGATTTCCATCCCACTTTCGTTTGTTATCGCTAGAGGTTCCGGTAGTAGCACTGATCCTTTTGGGCAGCTTGCCCTCCTCCACAGCCTGATCGGTGAGTTTGTGAGCAAGACGGACCACTGGCTGAATGGTTTGGAGGTTGGCTGAGGTCACATGGCTTCGGATCTCTGGGGCCAAACCTTTGATGTACAATTCGATCCTTCGATACATAGGTCGGGACATGTTTGGGCAAAGTGCAGCATAGTCGTTGGACTGCTTGGTGTAGGTCTCAATCTCTGATCCAACCATCTTGAGCTCATAGTATTCGTTTTCGAGTTTGTGGATGTCATCCCTGTGACAATACTCCTCTTTGATCATGTCCTTGAAATCTTCCCACGCAGTAGCATTAGCAGTTTCCAGACCAAGCATCTGAATCTGTGCCTTCCACCATGAAAGTGCGTTTCCTTCGAGCGTACCAGTCGCGAACTTTACCCAGTTAGCAGGGGGACACTCGCAGACAGCAAAGACAGCTTCGGCCTTTTCAATCCAGTGCAGAAGGCCTGTGGCACCCTCAGTGTCGTTGAAAGGGAGAGGCTTGCCATCCATGAAGGTTTTGAAAGTACAAACACGTGGCTGCGTAGGCGCAGGCTGACCTGTCGTGAGAAGTGAAGCGAATAGGCTTAGAGGTGAAAAGACGATGCGGGGGGGGGGGGGGGGGTAGGATCTAAACATCCTAAAGTAACGAGTTTTACCTCCAGGGTGAGCTGCGAAAGCTGCAGCCACCGTGTTGAGCAAGTTAGTGAACTGAGCCTGAGTCATGTTAACGTTTCCTCTTCCGCGTCCACTCATTGTCTTCATAACCAGAAAACACAGTATGAGTGTGATGTCGTAATGTAGCGAGAATGGGGTAAAAGAGGGATGCGTATCTATCTAATTAGGCACACTAGTATGTATAGTAGAGCAGTCAACATAAGATAAACAAGCAAGTAAACACAAGTCCGAGCTATGAGGTCTAACACGTTGAGTCTTGCCCTTGGAGTGTAGTGTCGTCACGAGTCACGGGTTATAGTCTGGTTTTTCTCAAAAAGACTTTCTTTTTAAAACCGATTTCACTATAACCAATGGCTCTGATACCAATCTGTCACACCCCCAAAATCCACATGCGGAGTACCACCGCTTGGAGGCGTGACTGACCAGGATCCAGCCACCAATTATACTGAGCATTTGTCAATAGTAAAAATGTTCACCAACCACAATAGTTAGTAAACATTATAGTTTGAAGTTTTAAAGGTTTAAGTTCAAATAACAGTTTAAGTAAACAGCGGAAGCATAAACCAAACAGTTTCAAAACAAAGTTCATAGTTCAAGATTATTTAAAACCCAACACATGGGCTAGACGACCACTACACATTCCCAAGCTGCAAGCTCCTGAGTCACTGGGTACCTGCAAAGCATGCAGTAGGGTATCAACAAAAATGTTGGCGAGTTCACGAGTTGTCCAGTTTTTAATTACCAAAAACTTGTTTCACCAGTTAATTTATCCGTTTATACATGCGATGGGGAGCTACCCCATAAATAAGCGACTAAACTGTTTTTCCAATACCGAATACTTACTCAACCGTACGTTTCCGCAGTGCCCTGTTTGTCAATGTTCTATCACCATTGACGGTTTGCCAGAGTACATTAGTTCACTCCCGTTCCCAGTAGCAAGGGTCGGTGTGAGGCTGGTTACACCTAAATAGCGCTATTA
Source organism: Helianthus tuberosus (assembly GCA_030545235.1). Classification (NCBI taxonomy): domain Eukaryota; kingdom Viridiplantae; phylum Streptophyta; class Magnoliopsida; order Asterales; family Asteraceae; genus Helianthus; species Helianthus tuberosus. Next base: position 94,309,489 of record CM060449.1, read on the forward strand.
ACTAATAACCCATTCGCCAGGCCCCGGCGACTAATCGGTATTAAATGGTAGGGACTTAAGTGATAGAGTTTCGTTTAGTGTTGCTTGTTGCATTTCCGTATAAACAATAATTAACTAAGAGTCCCATTTAAGGGGAAGAAAGTAGGTTTGTATCCCTTACGCGGGGATAGCGTTGTTTAAGTTTCCGTTTCCCAAAACCACCGGGAACGCATGCTTTAATAGTTGTGAACTCACCTTGGGTTGCTCGGTAGTTTAGTTCACTTGGTTATGTATGCTGGTCACCAAGTCCTAATATGGTTACCAGTATAGGTCAGGCTCGGATACAAGTAATAACGTATATCTTACACGTATTAACACATAGCATGCTTTCAGTTTGAGTCATTGGGCCTGTCCTAATAATTTGCACCGTCAACAGCACAGTCATCACATAATTCATTCAAACAGGTAGTCCGAACACATAGTGGCCCAATGACCATCCGGCCCACTCGAAACCACTGATAATTTGGATCCACTGCTGAGTGGTCTCGAGTCAAAACCACTGAAAAGTGGTCTCGAGTCGCAACCATTGATGCGGATGTGGACAGGGGTCTCGAGTGTCATCCATTGTTGTTGGTGATCTCGAGTCGCATCAGCCGGTCTCGAGTCGCGTAATCAAGTGCCGATCTCTTGCTGAGTCGAGACCTTTGTCGAGACCATTGATGGATCACTTGCTGAGTCAAGACCTTTGTCGAGACCATTGATGAAACAACTGTTCTCGAGTAGTACGTCGATGGTCTCGGGTTGTCCCTTGAAGGTCTTGAGTCGAAACCAGAGGTCTCGACTACCAACCATGGATGCGTGCACAGGAGGAGGCCTTCTAGAACCTCAGCTAAGAATTGTACAAGCCAATAGAATTTCCTGTGCATGATATTGTGTACTACCCAATCATATTGAACAAACATGTTTTCTTGTCTAATCTTAATTCAAAACAGATCAAAGTATGGCATTTCAAACATTCATCAAATATTCATATCACATTCAAACCTCATTCATCCATTTCATCATTTACAAGCATGTTCATTCAAGGCAACCTAAACCTCTAAACAAATGCATGATTCGGACATCACTAACGGCTATCATCGATTTCTATATCTAGCACACAATCACTTGGTTCAATGACAACATATATATGTATTTGTTACATCATTTTGGCATATCATTCCTAAACAACATTCTCATCCATCTCAACACATAGCTAGCATCAAAAGCCATCATTTACTAAACGTATTTATGTCCATTATTCATGTCAATGAAATATCTTTACCATTCAACAATGTCCATTAAATCAACAAACACTTTCATCATACTTAAATAATAGCTATAATGCACTTTAACACCTAATCAACACTTTTTATCATGCAATTTCATGTGTTTACAAAGAAACACTAACCGGCCAAGGATTTCGGGTGTAGAAGATGTGAAGGATTGATGAAAGAGCTTCCGAGTGTTGATCTCAAGCAAATCCGAGAACCCTTTGGTTGTCACCGGTTGAATCCGAGAGAGATGAGAGGAGGTTTGTGGTGGTGTTCTAGGGTTTTAGTGAGGGAGAGAGAGAGAGTGTAGAGGAGAGTGTGTGTGAGAGTGAGTGTGAGTTGTCCAAAGAAATGGCAAGGTTGGCTAGGAGCATGGGTTATATACTAGCCCTAAGTCGGTTCACCCTAGTGAGTTTTCGAGTGGGATAAGGAGAAGCATGGCCCAACCGGCCCAACTGTTATACTGTTCACTCGAGACCGAGTGGTCTCGAGTTATGGTCTCGGTTCACTATCATACATATATATATACATAACTTATACATTATACGTACACATTATCGACACATAGCACATCAAGATAAATCACAACTTTCATTTAATATTATGTACACGCAATTTCAATACAAGATGATTACTCGGGAAAACCCAGAGTGTCACAGCAGATGTACAAAACAGCTGTTAAAGCTTATCCATTAATGCACAAACAGTGTTTGATCAAAGTTGCTTTCACTCCTAACCACTGTTGATAAAAATCCATCAAAAATGGATAAAGATCACCAGTGTCCCAAAAACCCATCTTTAAAACTTTTTCACCTCATTTCAAACAGATGTTGGATCATTAATGTCACCAACAGATGTCAGCTCAGATCATTCACATCTGCTGCTTCACCTTTTAAAAACATCAATCCTTTACAATTCATCCATATCACCAATCACTTGACAATCATCAATGAAAAAGGATTCTTTTAAAAGGTCTATCCTAAAACATTTGCTTTCTTAGTGGTTGTCTACCATTCCATCAACAAGTCATGCACCTTGGGGTACTAAAAAGACAGAAATTTGGGTAGACATCATGTAAGAGGGGCTTCAGCAGTTCAGTGACAACAAGCTTGAAAAACTTGTGCCACAGTCAAAGGATGAGAATCTTTTTGGCAAAAAGTGGGTCCTCAAAGAACATTGCATATGCTAGAAGCATGGTTGTCAAGATTTATCATACTCAAACAAGTACAGACACCAAGAGTGTGAAAGGTTTACATCAGGGGGATTTCAATTCCTAGGAAATAAGCTTAGTGTTTTGACTGTTCACACGCAGCAGATGTTTCCATAACCACTGATTGAAGAATATTATGATGCTGCTACTGTTACTGAAAAGTCCAATTGTTTGTAACTTCAAAATATATTATTGAATTTTGGTATATTTGCTCAAAAGACTTCTTTTATGCAGGACAATCAAGAAGCTGAAATATACCATCAAAGATTCAATATCTCATTGATTCATTATCATTCACAATCAGACATCACTCTGTGAAGGTTTGCTATGAAAAAGGTTTGATTTCCCTGTCTCATATTCTAACTAAGGGTCAACTGGTAGATATGCTAACCTAAACATTAGACATATTTACCCCTGAAAATTTGATCCCTAGGATCGATATGCTTCACATGGATAAACAAACAAAACTTGTTTAAACATGAATTATAAGCATCAAAATGTTTTCAGGAAATCAAAAATCCATCCTTAAAATAGTTAAAATGAAAATTTTTCATAAACCTTAAAAGTCTATCCATAACCACTGTTTTGGTTCAAACATCTGCTCTGCTAAATATTGTCCACTGCTGAAAGTCAACCTCTGTTCTTTCATTTCCTTGTTAATCACTGTTGATCATACATCAGTGTTTTAATCCACTGATAGGCTATCCACTGATAGTTAAAAATCAGCCACTGTTCTCATTTATACCATTGCAACCACTGATATTGCTCCATCATTGGTTTCCTACCAACTGTCCTCCATTATCATCAGAGGTTGTCATGTGGGCAGTACTTGGCCGTCAGATCTTTTGTAACAGCTGCCACGTCAGCATTCACTTTTTCCACCTATAAAACCCTGATCAAAACCCCCAAACAGGGTTTTCACTGTCGAATCGAATTCAAAATTCCTTTCTCAAAGAAGTTACCATCTATTTCTCTCAAATCCTTCAGCATCTTCTTCTTCTCGCAATCACACAAAAATCGCCATGGCTCTTCCATATAAAACTCCCCATAATTACTTGTGTATACTTGAAAAACCAAGTGACATCACTACATTCGACTCCGTCATTGACGCCCTTTCATCCTCAAGGTACAAAACCTTGTTGACTTACAACCCATCCATATATCTCGATACTCTTCTTGATTTCTAGAAGAATACGCAACTGGAAGTTCAGGACAAAAAGCCCTGGGCTATCACTTCTTCGGTAAAGGGAATTAAGGTTGTTGTCACACATAAAGATATTTCTGAGGTGTTTGAATTGAATGATATTACAGGTAAAACTTCCTTCTCAAAAACCAATTATCAAACTGATTTCCTTGAGAGAGGGTATGCTGAGGAAATGAAAAGGGCGGCTTTGCAAAAAGGCAGTTTTCCTCCTGCCATAAGGTTTTTGTTTCATACCCTCCTCATGTGTGTTTCAAATAAGACCACAACTTTTAATGAAATTCCATTAAAAATCCAATATTTGGGTTATGCTATCCTGCAAAATGAAACTTTTAATTACTCCCAAGAGATTTTTAATGACATGGTAAAAAATGTAAATAATATAAAAAACAAGAAAAAATCATTTCTTTTATTTCCAAGGTTTTTGAGCTTTTACTTGCAAAAGAAGATTCCAAATGATAGTGCTCATGTACTTATCCAAGGGAATCCAATTCAAATCAACAGCCTATCTTTTGAAACATTAACAAGGCTGTCAAAACCTTCGAAAACACAAACAGAGGAACCTAAGCAGAATTTAGCAGCATTCACTGCTCCTCAGGTTACTGCTGTTGAGCCCACTGCTCAAGATGAACACAGCAGCACAACCACTGCTGTGCAACCCCCACCTAAACGCACCAAAAGGACCATTAAGAAAAAATCACAAAAGCCCCCCAAACCTCATAAAAAGGTAAATCTGGAAGATGAGATCCTAGAGATTATACCAGTGACAACACCAAAGTCACCAATAACCACTGCTGCTACTTCCTCATAGCAGACGGAAGAAAGATCTCAACCCGAGCCTCAAACTCCTCCTGCTTCCTCTTAAAAGGAATAGGTTGTAACAACTAGGACACCAAATTATGATGATCTGGAATCACTTGATTCCATCATCCACAGCCCAGCTCCCGGGGCAAATTCTCTTTCTACACCAATACTCACTGACCAAATCCCATCACAAATATTACCTTTGTTGGATGCACTTGATATAGCTCAGACAGAAATCAGTTCTTCTCAACCACCTATCACTGAGAATATGCCTCAACATGTGACTGAGTTTGAGCTCCCTATCTTTGCTAACCCACCAACAACTGAGGAGGTTACACCCCTTGAGTTACATGTAACTCTTGGTGGTAGTTCAAGTGAAGCAACTACTACAAGTGTTGAACCCACTGGATTACACTTGGATAGTAGTTTCATCCATCAGACTTCCTTGAAGGAAATTTCTTCATTGGGAACTAGAGTGTTTCCAGTATTTACTGGTTCACTTAAAAGGGCTACCCATACTGAAGGAAGAAGTCCCTAGCACTAAGAACAAGGGGCATTAGTAGATGATTTTTGGGATACTTTCCCTAAGTCAACCACTGATATAACCACTGCTAGTGGGAAATCAGATGATCCCATTAAGTTGGGTGATGGTTTAATGTACCGAGAATTGACGGAGAGGGTTGATAAACTTGATACATCTGTTGCAGAAATCAAAGACATGCTACAACAGTTGTTGAAAGCATAAAAGGCCACACCCACTGCTGCACCAACTCAAACAGCTGCTCCATCATCTGCTCCTACTCCCACTGAGCTTTGGAGTTTATTTCAACCTATGCTCATTCAACAAAGACAATATGCTGATCAGCAACATGAAATTCAAGTTTAAAAGATCAAAAATTTAATGGAAGCTAGGTTTATGGATACACAAGCAGACATCAAGGCAATCAAGGCCCGCTTGCTGAAAACCACTTGTTCTGCTCCTCCTCCTATAATTTATGTTGATAATCCTCCACCAGCTGATGCCAAAAAGGGGGAGAAAATGAAGCAGCTAAAGAAAAAGGGATATGAAGATGGTCTGTACATTGCACCAGATAAATCTAATATGCTTGCAGACATCCCTAAACCAGATGGTTCAAAAAAGGTTGATGTAACCTTAAATGCTTTGGCTGATGAAAAGACAAGGCTGAAAAAGGATATGGAGGCAAAGGGTAAATCAAGGTTTGAACAGGAGAAGAAAGTTTTTATGGAGATGGAAGATCAGGGTATTTCTGAGCCCAATGATGAAGAAAGTCCTAAGCCACAAAGAAAACAGCCCACTAGAAAAGTGAGGCAACCCAAGTCCATACCTTCCAGTCTCACAAAACACACTCCCCAAACTCCCAAAAGCTCCTTACATCAAACCTCCAAACCAACAGATGTTAAAACACCTGTTGTATCAACAGCTGTTGGTACTTCAGTGGTTTCAATAGCTGTTACCCCAACAACTGCCACCATTACCACTACATCATCCCACACTTCAACCACTGCTCCCACTACAACCACTGCCCCACCTAAAATTTCACCACCACAAAAGCCACCTGCTGAAAAGCAGAAGACAACAGTGGACACATCTACTGTTGTAATGACAACAGTGGATGAAACACCAGTTGTTTCAACAGCTGTTAGTCAATTACCTATCACCTTAAATGTTTCTTCACAAGCCATTATTCCTTTTGCACCAAAGACTGAAACAAAAACACCTTATCCTAAAAAGGTGTATACCAGAAAAAGGAAATTCCAGGTGCATGATGATGATATACCAGCACCTGTTCCCATTTCATCTGCTCCTTAGAATGTCATTAAACCTCAACCTTTCATTCCTCCAACATTGGCCAACCCAATCAAAGATCCAATAGAACTCCAAGGTTATGATCCTGCTGATGTTGTACCAGTAGCTGCCAGTTACCCACTAGAACTACATGCAATCAAAAATGAAATGAGGCAGTTTTACTTAGTAAATGATCCTTCAAAAAGAAAATTCCTTTCTCTGATTGGTTATAGAGATCCAGCCAACATGGATGCATATCTAAAACTTAAAGTCAGACAAGCAGATATAAGAGCCAAACTTGAATGCAAAGGGAAAAGTGACAATGAAGTTTCAAGTTATATGCAGTTTTTGCTCACCAAGGTTAAACAATTAGAAGACTATGCAAGAGATCTGAGCAAAGAAATGTCCAACCTGGCTCCAGAAGTTGGTTTACAAGTTGATCTGAAAGAAGACACTGTCAAGCTAATTAAGAGTGAAAAATTCTACCCTGCCACTGCTGAACAATTCCAAGACTGGCCTCTGGTTGCTCTCAAAGCAGAACTGAATAGAATTGATAGAATAAAGAGAGATCAAGGCATGAAAAGGTCAGCACCAAAATGGAGCAAATACGAAAAGAAGATTGATGATCTTACATTGGAGTATAAAAGAAAGAAACAGGAGTTGGTTGATGCAAAGGTTGGAACTGCCAAGGCCATAGCAAAATGGACAAAACAGTACACCGATGAAGCTTATGAAAGGTTGAGAAGGAGAGAAACAGATCCTAATTTTCCAAAGAAGCCTGGTTACAAAAGGATTGAAAAATCAAAGAAGCAGGCTCACACTTCTGAACCACTGTTCACATCATCAGATTCCTCTGCCATTATGATAAACCAAAGAAAGAGGAAAAAGCTGACTGGTGTAGAAGAAAAGGAACAAGAAGCTGTGTACTTCAAAGAAGCTATCAAAACAATGGCATTAGAAAATGAGGGCTCAGCAATTCTTCAAGATATAGCCAAAAATGTTCTAAACAGGCCCCCATCTCCAAACTCATCAAAAATAAAGACTCTCCCAAGAAACCCACTGGGCTAAAAAATACTAAAGTGGATGTCTGATCAAAAGACCCACGTATTGACTCTGCTCAAGTCCAGTGGTGAAGTGAAGTACATATCAAGGGAACAAGCACTTGGCATGGGCGTTGAAGATCTATAGGATCTCCTTGAACTTCCATTGTGCAGGGATGAAAATGATGAGTACTCTATGAACTTTGAACTACAATTCAAAGGTCAGGTTAGAGAACTCTTGATGAGGAAATAAAGATCCAAGAATAATAAAGGGTTTTTGTGACAACCCTCATAATTCCATGTATTCCGTACAATTTATTAATGATAATTAATGTGCTTGACGACTGTGTGGAATTACGTAACTGCTTTCTGATATCTGTGTTATATTTACATGCGCCTGTTAACACACTAGTAATGTACAAAAAGTCATTAAATAGTCCGTTATGATTTCCTAAGTGTTAGAAATTAAAAACGTTACAAAAATATATACATAGGACACGTTACGGATTAATTAAGCACTTTAACGGAACAGTATCGAACCAAACAACCGGACTTTACCCGGAACATAAAAATATTGACATGACATTGTTTTTCCTTTTCTGAGCCAGTTAGGGTCCCCGAATACCCTAACACCCGTCACAAAACACTACATGCTAGTAACTAGTTAATAACCTAATTAAGCTTAACTAATACTCTAACTATTTAGTTCAAATTCAACCAAACCCCCTCCCCTTTGTAACCGATCGGTCTCATGAGGGGAGACACCTCCACAATTTTTGATTATTTTAATCCTACATGTCTCATATCTAGTGAGCACCTTATCCATTGGTTAATCAAGTGTTATGGTTTATAAATTAGACTAAGGGATCACATTACAACCATTCTATCACTTAACAAAAATTTCATCTTTCCTCCTCTCCTCTCTTTGGATTGGCCGAGAACTCCCACCCACACCCACACCACTGTCAAATTTGGATATTGCAATATTACATACATACTAGTGTGTTAGAGCTCATACGAGGAGACCCGGTGAATCGCAAGGACCTCTCTACAACGCTATTAACCACCTAGTTTTCGCTTCGATTCTTCCCTAGCCTTGAGCAAGTTGTAAGTGATGCTAAACACTCTCTTGTTCTTGATTTAAGTGGTTAATAGTTAATTTAATGGCTGAAAATTGAAACACTAAAGAACCTAACATAAAGTCTTGGACAAAAGATGAATAAGTTGGATAAAGAAGATAAGTTATGTGTGTAAATGATGTTAGATTGATGTTGTTATGATTCTTGCTGATTTCTTGCTGAGTTACTTGTTAATATTGATGTTTGATGTTGTTATGACCACTAATCATGCTAACGGAATCAATCGAACACGTCGTAGAAGATTAAAGAATGAAAACAGAATATGTCCAAGTTTTACAGCCAACTTCAGTTGGCTGTAAACAGGTCATAAACTCTACGAATAACTGATATTTTGAGTCTAAAACGTTTTATTATGAAATACGGTTCTAATGGCACCAGAATCGTAATTTTTGGACTTCGTTTACTATTTTTAAAGCGTCATTTCGTAACAGTAGCTTGAGCTGCAATTTTCTGCTGAAAATGTGTATTGTTTTCTGTCATAACTTGGGTTTTGTGTAGAGTTGGATCATGAAACTTGTACTGTAGATGACCACTGATGTATTTGTAATTACCCCACTGGAATTTCACAAATCGGACGCTCGATGAATTTTAAATAAATTATTCTGTGGACTGTGGTCAGAAAAATATAAATCTGAGTTCAGTCCGGAAAATGAATTTTTATAAAATATTAATAATGAACTGGACCCCGATAATTTTACACAATAAAACTTGGAACGTTTAAGAGATTCTGTAAAAATTTGGGAATTTTTGGAATAAGTTAACTATTTTATTAAAATGTCCGAAAACAACCCGGTTTTGAATATTTAAGCTGAAATGACATAAGTGGTAATTTGCGTGTCTAAATGTCGAGTATGCTATCTGTAAATGATCTAACATGTTATATGTGTTATGTGCATTATCGTATGTTTGTTTATGAGTGGGGAATGGATGGGAAACTTATATGGGCATAAACAGTTAAAGTAATGCGTGCTATGTGATAGATACGTGTAGGAACTTTGTGCTCTATTTGAAAGCCACTAAATGACTAAATGGTAAATCGTACTAGGACGTGATTGACCGACCTTGACTGTTAGCTATATTTAAGAATCTAACCGAGCAAACCGAGGTGAGTTCACACTTTCTACAAGGCATGGGATTCCCGGTGGTTAGGGAATGGGTTAAAGAATTTAAAACTAAATCTACATATCCCCTTGGGAAGATATGTACGGCCATCCTCCATAAAAAGGATGCCATTATTAATCCTACGAATTCTCCTGGTGCAGAATACGTACGTTCGTCCTCCTGGTGCAGGACAACAACCTTAAAACTAGCTAGACAAAACTCTATCATGAAGTCCCTCAATTTATATCGACTTAATCGCCGAGGCCAATGGCGAGCGGGTCATTAGTTAATAGCGCTATTAGGTTTAACAAACCTCACACCGTGCCGTTCGGACGGGCGTGTACTAATGGACTATGGCAAACTGTCAGTGATGATAGGCACTGATGTAGGGCACAACTATTGTTCGTCAGTTGTCGATATGTATGGTCTAGTAGTTCACACGGGGAAAAGCCCCCACTGATTATGGTTATGGTTTGGGTAATGAAAAAGGAACTGGTTAAACATACTTTCAACTACGGGGTAACCCCCACGGCAATTAAGCCAACGAAATTCAAACCACGCTTTTCAGAAAACAACTTAAAACTAAAACGTGAACTCACTCAACTTTGTTGTTGACTCGTTGTTACATGCCTTACAGGTCGCTAGATACTTTTGGAGCTTGCATGAGGAGAATGTTGTTGTGGAATATGGGTTGTTATATCCCATACTTAATAATTGAACTTTATAAACTTATGGAACTTATGTTTGAGACTTTAAACTTATGAACTGTGAACTTATGTTTTGAACTTACGTTTTATGCTTCCGCTGTTATCTTAAAATCGGTCACCTTCTTTAGGTTACCAATCGTATTGTGATTGGTTTCATTTACTTAATTGTGTTGTTCAATATGATTGGTGGCTCGATCCTGGTCATGTCACGCCTCCAAGCGGTGATACTCCGCATGGTGGATTTTGGGGGTGTGACAGATTGGTATCAGAGCCATTGGTTATAGTGAACTTGGTTTTTAAAAGGGAAAAGTTTTTGATAAAACCAGACTATAACCAGTACAGTGCACAACGATCCACAACGACGCTTCGCTCCACGTGCAAGACTCGACACCATAAGTGGTATGATTTATGTTATATTGTCGGTTAGATAGTTCTCACTATGCATTAGACAATGTGATAATTGCTATTTGAACCTTGTGTGCTTACTCTCTATTGTCGTCCCACACTTACGCACTTTCGCGACACTTTTCTCACTTACGTTGCTTTGTTATGAAGATCATGAGTAGACGCGGAGGACGTATCAACCTCACTCAAGCCCATTTGACGGCTTTGATCAACGAACGAGTCGCTGAGGCACTCGCAGCTAACCCAGCAAGAGGTATAACCTGCTATACCAACTCACCTTAGGACGTTTAGATCCTACCTTCACAAACCAACCCTCGTGGTTAACCTTGTCTATTATTCACACACAACAGGTCAACATGCTCAACCTCCTGTGTGCACATTTAAAACGTTCATGGACTGCCGACCTACTACTTTCAGTGGCACCGAAGGAGTAGTGGGCCTTCTTCACTGGTTTAAAAAAGCTTGAGTCTGTTTTCGAGATGTGCGAATGCCCCGAAGACCGTAGGGTGAAATATGCTACCGGAACACTTGAAGGAGCTGCGTTAACCTGGTGGAAGGCACAGGTTCAACTACTAGGACTGGCAGTTGCTAATGCCACCCCCTAGAATGGCTTCAAAGAACTGATCAAGGAGGAGTATTGCAGTCGGGATGACATCCACAAGCTAGAAGTGGAATTTTTCAATCTGAAGATGACGGGGTCTGAGATTGAGGCATATACTAAAAGGTCAAATGAGCTGGCCATCTTGTGCCCTACCATGGTGGACCCTCCCATCAAACGTATTGAGTTGTACCTCAAGGGCCTTGTACCAGAGATTCAAAGTCACGTGACTTCAGCCAACCTGGGTACCATACAGCAAATCATCAAGTTGGCCCATCGACTCACTGACCAGGCGGTGGAGCAAAATAGACTGCCCAAACAAATGAGTGCCACAGCTACTTCTGATGCACCTACCGACAACAAGCGAAAATGGGATGGGAACTCCGGAAAGGGTTCTACTTCAGTTCAGTCTCAGCAGCGAATGACTGATGACTACCAGAGTCCTGGTCAGCAACCTTCTGGTAACCAAGGACAGGGTGGATACCGAGGGAACCACCCCAAGTGCAACCGGTGCAACAAGCATCACAGCGGGCAGTGCAACAAGGGCCGTTTCCTGAGGTGTAACAAGTTTGGTCATGAAGCAAAGGATTGCAAGAGCGCCCGACCAGCAAATCAGAATCGCCAACAACAACAACACGCCCCACAGAACCACCAGCAGCAGCATCAGCAGGGAAATAAAGGATGCTTTCAGTGTGGCGCTGAAGGCCACTTTAAGAGGAACTGCCCCCAGCTGAACCAAAACCAGAACAATAACCAAAGAAACGGGAACCACAATGGAAACAACAACGGAGGCAACAATGGAGGTAACAATAATGGCAATGGCGCCCAAGGTCGGGTGTTCGTGATTGGTCAGGGAGAAGCAAGGAATGATCCCAATGTTGTGATGGGTAAGTTTCTTTTGGACGACTTCTTTGTTACTGTTTTATTCGATTCGGGTGCCGATACTAGTTATGTGTCCTTAAAAGTTAGCCAAAAGCTTAAGCGCACTCCAACACTTCTGAATACCAAACACACGGTAGAACTAGCTAATGGTAAAAGTCTTGAAGCCACACACGTAGTTAAAGGTTGTAACCTCGTCTAGCTGGTCAGACTTTCTCTATCAATCTTATTCCTATCACACTTGGTAGTTTCGACGTCGTTATTGGGATGGATTGGCTATCTTATCATCAAACTAAGATTGTTTGCAAGGAGAAAATCGTCCGCATTCCTCGTTCTAGTGAAGAACCTCTCGTGATTCGTGGCGACAATAGTGGTGCTGTCGAAGGCATCATCTTTTTCCTTAAGGGCTAGAAATGTCTACGAAAGGGCCACACTGCCATTCTAGCGCTCGTTACTAACACATCAACAGAAGAGAAGAGAATTGAAGACATTCCTATTGTGCGCGATTTTTCTGAGGTATTTCCTGAGGAATTACCTGGTCTTCCGCCTCATCGCCAAGTTGAGTTTCAAATCGAGCTAGCTCCTGGAGCAGCGCCCGTAGTTCGAGCACCATATCGTCTAGCTCCATCAGAACTCGAAGAACTGTCCACGCAACTACAAGAACTCTTGGAAAAGGGTTTTATACGTCCTAGCTCTTCGCCCTAGGGAGCTCCAGTCTTGTTCATAAAGAAGAAAGATGGTACTTTCAGAATGTGTATTGACTATCGCGAGCTTAACAAGGTGACAGTGAAGAATCGTTATCCTCTCCCACGTATTGACGACTTATTCGACCAGTTGCAAGGGTCGAGCTATTACTCCAAGATTGAATTGAGATCGGGATACCATCAGCTGAGGGTCCGAGATGAGGACGTCTCCAAAACAGCATTCAGAACGCGTTATGGCCATTACGAGTTTCTGGTTATGCCATTCGGGCTGACGAATGCACCAGCGGTCTTCATGGATCTCATGAACCGAGTGTGCAAGCCTTACCTGGATAAGTTCGTTATTGTGTTCATCGACAATATCCTGATCTATTCTAAGAGTCAGGAGGAACACGAGCAGCATCTACGACTTATGCTGGAACTTCTTCGAAAAGAGCAGTTGTATGCCAAGTTTTCGAAATGTGACTTCTGGCTTCGTGAAGTCCACTTTCTAGGCCATGTGGTAAACAAGGATGGAATTCATGTGGATCCATCTAAGGTTGAATCGATCAAGAATTGGCCTGCACCCCGCACACCAACAGAGATCCGCCAATTCTTGGGTTTGGCAGGATATTACAGAAGGTTTATCAAAGATTTCTCCAAGATTGCGCAACCTCTCACTTCACTGACTCGGAAGGGTGTCACCTATCGTTGGGGTGATGCACATGAGTCCGCATTTCAGCACTTGAAGGATAGACATTGTAGCGCGCCTATCCTCTAATTGCCTGAGGGCACAGATGATTTTGTGGTTTATTGCGACGTTTCCATCCAAGGACTTGGTTGCGTATTGATGCAACATGATAAGGTCATTGCCTACGCATCACGCCAACTTAAATTTCACGAAAGGAACTACACTACGCATGACTTGGAACTGGGAGCAGTTGTTTTCGCACTTAAGATATGGAGACATTACCTGTACGGTACCAAGTGCACCATTTACACCGATCACAGGAGTCTCAAGCATATCTTCAAGCAAAAGGAATTAAATATGCGACAACGCCGATGGGTCGAACTTTTGAACGATTATGAATGCGCTATCAAATATCATCCGGGCAAGGCCAATGTTGTGGCCAACGCCCTCAGTCGAAAGGATACCCTACCTAAGCGTGTACGTGCTTTACAACTTAGCATCCAATCTAACCTTCCCGCTCAGATTCGTGATGCTCAGGTCGAAGCATTGAAAGCAGAGAACATCAAGGGCGAGTCCTTGCGAGGATCGAGGCAGCGACTAGAGCAAAAGGAAGACGGCGCTTACTATGTAAACGGACGCATCTGGGTTCCACTGTATGGAGACCTACGCGAGCTTGTGATGGATGAATCACATAAGTCTCGTTATTTGGTACATCCTGGTTCGGATAAAATGTACCACGACCTCAAGACTACGTATTGGTGGCCTGGCATGAAAGCCCACATAGCAACCTACGTCAGTAAGTGCTTGAATTGTGCGAGAGTCAAGACTGAATATCAGAAACCATCAGGCCTACTTCAACAACCAGAGATACCTAAAAGGAAATGGGAGCAAATTTCCATGGATTTCATTACTGGCCTGCCTAGATCTCAATGCGGAAACGATACCATTTGGGTGATCGTAGATCGACTGACCAAGTCTGCACATTTTCTGGCTATCAAGGAAACAGAAAAGTTTTCTACTCTTGCAGACATTTATCTAAAGGAAGTAGTGTCAAGGAACGGAGTGCCAACCTCTATCATTTCTGATCGTGACGCGCGTTTTACTTCTGAACTGTGGCAAGCAATGCACAAGTCTTTTGGCTCACGATTAGGTATGAGCACCGCTTATCACCCACAGACGGATGGGCAATCTGAACGCACCATCCAAACCCTTGAAGACATGCTTAGGGCATGTGTAATCGATTTTGGTAATGGCTGGGAAAAGCACCTCCCGCTAGTGGAGTTCTCATATAACAACATCTACCACACCAGCATCCAGGCTGCTCCGTTTGAGGCATTGTACGGACGCAAATGCCGATCACCTCTCTGTTGGGCAGAAGTTGGTGACAGCCAAATCACTGGCCCAGAACTTGTGGTAGATACCACCGAGAGAATTGCTCAAATACGACAGCGAATGGCGGCAGCTCGTGACCGTCAGAAAAGCTATGTTGATAAGGGAAGAAAACCACTCGAGCTCCAGGTTGGGGATCGAGTGCTACTCAAAGTCTCACCTTGGAAAGGTGTAGTCCGCTTTGGCAAACGAGGCAAACTCAATCCGCGCTATGTCGGACCCTTTGAAGTCACCGAGAAAATTGGCAAAGTCGCCTACAGGTTGAATCTACCTGAAGAACTCAGCGGAGTTCACAATGTATTCCATGTGTCGAATCTGAAGAAGTGTCTGTCAGATGCGACTCTCATAGTTCCTCTAAAGGAACTCACAATCGACGACCAGCTGCGATTCGACGAGGAACCAGTAGAGATTACGGAGCGAGATGTTAAGATCCTCAAGCGTACCAGGATACCTCTAGTCCGAGTTCGTTGGAATGCTCGTCGTGGCCCAGAGTATACCTGGGAATGAGAAGACCAAATGAAACTCAAGTATCCCCAACTGTTTAAGAAAAACGCAACCACTATTGAGGCTGAAGCTACTGCAGAATTTCGGGATGAAATTCCAAATCAACGGGGGGATGATGTGACACCCCAGGAAAATCAGGAAAACAACGCAACTTAACTAGCTTCCTCAGTAACCACGCGCTAAATTTCGGGACGAAATTCTCTTAACAGGGGGAGAATGTGACAACCCTCATAATTCCATGTATTCCGTATAATTTATTAATGATAATTAATGTGCCTGACGACTGTATGGAATTACGTAACTGCTTTCTGATATCTGTGTTATATTTACATGCGCCTGTTAACACACTAGTAATGTACAGAAAAGTCATTAAAGAGTCCGTTATGATTTCCTAAGTGTTAGAAATAAAAAACGTTACAAAAATATATACATAGGACACGTTTCGGATTAATTAAGCACTTTAACGGAACAGTATCGAACCAAACAACCGGACTTTACCCGGAACATAAAAAATTGACATGACATTGTTTTTCCTTTTCTGAGCCAGTTAGGGTCCCCGAATACCCTAACACCCGTCACAAAACACTACATGCTAGTAACTAGTTAATCACCTAATTAAGCTTAACTAATACTCTAACTATTTAGTTCAAATTCAACCAAACCCCCTCCCCTTTGTAACCGATCGGTCTCATGAGGGGAGACACCTCCACAATTTTTGATTAATTTAATCCTACATGTCTCATATCTAGTGAGCACCTTATCCATTGGTTAATCAAGTGTTATGGTTTATAAATTAGACTAAGGGATCACATTACAACCATTCTATCACTTAACAAAAATTTCATCTTTCCTCCTCTCCTCTCTTTGGATCGGCCGAGAACTCCCACCCACACCCACACCACTTTCAAATTTGGATATTTCAATATTACATACATACTAGTGTGTTAGAACTCATACGAGGAGACCCGGTGTTTACGGAATCGCTAGGACCTCTCTACAACGCTATTAATCACCTAGTTTTCGCTTCGATTCTTCCCTAGCCTTGAGCTAGTTGTAAGTGATGCTAAACACTCTCTTGTTCTTGATTTAAGTGGTTAATAGTTGATTTAATGGCTGAAAATTGAAACACTAAAGAACCTAACATAAAGTCTTGGACAAAAGATGAATAAGTTGGATAAAGAAGATAAGTTATATGTGTAAATGATGTTAGAATGATGTTGTTATGATTCTTGCTGATTTCTTGCTGAGTTACTTGTTAATATTGATGTTTGATGTTGTTATGACCATTAATTATGCTAGCGGAATCAATCGAACACGTCGTAGAAGATTAAAGAATGAAAACAGAATCTGTCCAAGTTTTACAGCCAACTTCAGTTGGCTGTAAACAGGTCATAAACTCTATGTAAAATTGATATTTTGAGTCTAAAACGTGTTATTATGAAATACGGTTCTAATGGCACCGGAATCGTAATTTTTGGACTTCGTTTACTATTTTTAAAGCGTCATTTCGTAACAGCAGCTTGAGCTGCAATTTTCTGCTGAAAATATGTGTATTGTTTTCTGTCATAACTTGGGTTCTGTGTAGAGTTGGATCATGAAACTTGTACTGTAGATGACCACCGATGTATTTGTAATTACCCCACTAGAATTTCGTAAATCGGATGCTCGATGAATTTTAAATAAATTATTCTGTGGACTATTGTCAGAAAAATATAAATCTGAGTTCAGTCCGGAAAATGAATTTTTATAAAATATTAATAATGAACTGGACCCCGATATTTTTACACAATAAAACTTGGAACGTTTAAGACATTCTGTAAAAATTTGAGAATTTTTGGAATAAGTTAACTATTTTATTAAAATGTCCGAAAACATCCCGGTTTTGAATATTTAAGCTGAAACGACATAAGTGGTAATTTGCGTGTCTAAATGTCGAGTATGCTATCTGTAAATGATCTAACATGTTATATGTGTTATGTGCATTATCGTATGTTTGTTTATGAGTGGGGAATGGATGGGAAACTTATATGGGCATAAACAGTTAAAGTAATGCGTGCTATGCGATAGATACGTGTAGGAACTTTGTGCTCTATTTGAAAGCCACTAAATGACTAACTGGTAAATCATAATAGGACGTGATTGACCGACCTTGACTGTTAGCTATATTTGAGAATCTAACCGAGCAAACCGAGGTGAGTTCACACTTTCTACAAGGCATGGGATTCCCGGTGGTTAGGGAATGGGTTAAAGAATTTAAAACTAAATCTACATATCCCCTTGGGAAGATATGTACGGCCATCCTCCATAAAGAGGATGCCATTATTAATCCTACGAATTCTCCTGGTGCAGAATACGTACGTTCGTCCTCCTGGTGCAGGACAACAACCTTAAAACTAGCTAGACAAAACTCTATCATGAAGTCCCTCAATTTATATCGACTTAATCGCCGAGGCCAATGGCGAGCAGGTCATTAGTTAATAGCGCTATTAGGTTTAACAAACCTCACACCGTGCCGTTCGGACGGGCGCGTACTAATGGACTATGGCAAACTGTCAGTGATGATAGACACTGATGTAAGGCACAACTATTGTTCGTCAGTTGTCGATATGTATGGTCTAGTAGTTCACACGGGGAAAAGCCCCCACTGATTATGGTTATGGTTTGGGTAATGAAAAAGGAACTGGTTAAACATACTTTCAACTACGGGGTAACCCCCACGGCAATTAAGCCAATGAAAGTCAAACCACGCTTTTCAGAAAACAACTTAAAACTAAAACGTGAACTCACTCAACTTTGTTGTTGACTCGTTGTTACATGCCTTACAGGTCGCTAGATGCTTTTGGAGCTTGCATGAGGAGAAGGTTGTTGTGGAATATGGGTTGTTATATCCCATTCTTAATAATTGAACTTTATAAACTTATGGAACTTATGTTTAAGACTTTAAACTTATGAACTGTGAACTTATGTTTTGAACTTACGTTTTATGCTTCCGTTGTTATCTTAAAATCGGTCACCTTCTTTAGGTCACCAATCGTATTGTGATTGGTTTCATTTACTTAATTGTGTTGTTCAATATGATTGGTGGCTCGATCCTGGTGATGTCACGCCTCCAAGCGGTGATACTCCGCATGGTGGATTTTGGGGGTGTGACAGTTTTGGCATCATCTGTTCAAGGGGGAGATTGTTGGGATTGAACCCTACCAGAGGAACAGATGATAAAAGCCAAAACTGGATCAGAGCAGTGGATCCACAATAAGTAGTGTTTATACAAAGACTTTCCTCTTGACAGTGGCTCAAACATCTGATGCACTAAAGTACTGCTCTTACAACAACTAATGCTCTTTAAAGACTGATGCTGCTTAAGTACTGAAGCTCTATCTACAGATGTCTCCTAAGTACTGCTGAAGACCAAAGTGCTGCTCATTCAAGGACTGATCACCTTTGAAGAAAGCACTGATGTTCCAATAGTTGTAATCACTATGAACAGTTCTGTTATCAATAAAACAATGTTATTTGATCACAATGTTTGTTTTGTTATGTTTTACATTTTTCATGTTTTGACTTTTATCCAATTCCAAACTCTACATCACTTTCTGGAGAGTTATACGCAAACTATGAACAGTGTAACAACTGAGCTTGTAATCACTATAAACAGTTCTGTTATCAATAAAACAATGTTATTTGATCACAATGTTTGTTTTGTTATGTTTTACATTTTTCATGTTTTGACTTTTATCCAATTCCAAACTCTACATCACTTTCTGGAGAGTTATACGCAAACTAGTGCGTAAACGTACTCAGTTTAATGCGAGAAATACTCCGGAACATCAACATATACTCAACATACCTTAAATAACCTTTACATAACTTAGAAATAAGTTTTGAAGGCTTTGGTATGGCAAAAACAAGTTAATTCGACTACAGGGACTAAATATGACAACTGAGCTTGTAATCACTATACGCAATCACCTTTGAAGAAAGCACTATTTGTACGGTACAAAATGTGTGGTTTTCACTGACCACAAAAGTCTTCAGCATATCTTCAACCAGAAAGAACTCAACATGAGACAACGACGTTGGGTTGAGCTTTTAAACGACTATGACTGCGAAATTCGCTACCATCCTGGTAAGGCGAATGTCGTAGCTGATGCATTGAGTCGTAAGGAACGTACTAAGCTTCATTGTGTACGTGTTCAATCTGTTATTCAAGCTCGATCCGATATTCAAGCACGCATTTCTCTAGCTCAACAATCTTGTATTTCACAAGGATTGATGGACAAGGAGTTTCCTTATCACATAACGCCTGCTCTGGAACTGAAGGACAATGGATCATATTACTTCATGGACCGTTTGTGGGTCCCAAGCCAGGATGATCTTCGTACCTTGCTTATGGATGAAGCCCATAAGTCTCGTTATTCTATTCATCCAGGCTCAGATAAAATGTATAAGGATCTTCGTATTCACTATTGGTGGCCTGGTATGAAGAAAGACATTGCCTTATACGTATCCAAATGCCTTACTTGTCTTAAGGTTAAGGCTGAACATCAGCGTCCTTCTGGTTTATTGGAGCAACCAGAGATCCCAGTTTGGAAATGGGAAAACATTACTATGGATCTTGTTACCAAACTCCCGCGCACAAAGAAAGGTCATGATGCCATCTGGGTAGTCGTTGATCGTCTTACAAAGTCAGCACATTTCTTGCCAATCCGTGAGGATTTTCCTGCTGACAGACTTGCTCAAATCTATGTGGATGAAATTGTAGCTCGACATGGTGTTCCGTTGAACATCATTTCTGACAGAGATGCTCGTTTCACTTCTCATTTTTGGAGAACCATGCAATCTGCTATGGGGACCCAACTTAATCTGAGCACAGCTTATCATCCGCAAACGGATGGTCAATCTAAGAGAACAATCCAGACTCTGGAGGATATGCTAAGAGCTTGTGTGATCGATTTTGGTGGTAGCTGGGATTCACATCTTAAATTGATTGAATTCTCCTACAACAACAGTTATCACACTAGCATCCAAATGGCTCCTTTCGAGGCTCTCTATGGTCGAAAATGTCGTTCACCAGTCTGCTGGAATGAGATTGGCGAGGCTCAACTTACTGGACCTGCCCTCATTTTAGAGACAACTGACAAGGTCAAGAAAGTTCGTGATAACCTTCAGGCAGCTAGAAGCCGTCAGCAGATTTATGCGGACCCAAAACGCAAAGCCTTGGAATTTCAAGTCGGTGATCGAGTATTACTTAAGGTCTCACCTTGGAAAGGTGTGATCAGATTTGGAAAGAAAGGAAAACTTGCACCTAGATACGTTGGACCATTCAAGATTGTCGAAAGAATCGGAAAGGTGGCCTACAGACTTGAGTTACCTCCTGAACTTGGAAATGTTCATCCAACTTTTCACATATCAAATCTCAAGAAGTGTACAGCTGAGGAGAACTACTCCATACCGCTTGACGAAATTCGTGTTGGCAAAACACTGAAATTTGTTGAGAAACCAGTGGAAATCATGGAACGTGAAGTCAAGTGGCTTAAACGCAAGCGCATTCCTTTGGTCAAAGTACGCTGGGAAGCAAAACGTGGACCTGAGTTTACTTGGGAACGCGAAGATCAAATGAAGGCGAGATATCCACATCTTTTTCCACGAGTTTCCTCTAAATAAATTTCGGGACGAAATTTCCACAAGTAGGGGAGACTGTAACAACTGAGCTTGTAATCACTATGAACAGTTCTGTTATCAATAAAACAATGTTATTTGATCACAATGTTTGTTTTGTTATGTTTTACATTTTTCATGTTTTGACTTTTATCCAATTCCAAACTCTACATCACTTTCTGGAGAGTTATACGCAAACTAGTGCGTAAACGTACTCAGTTTAATGCGAGAAATACTCCGGAACATCAACATATACTCAACATACCTTAAATAACCTTTACATAACTTAGAAATAAGTTTTGAAGGCTTTGGTATGGCAAAAACAAGTTAATTCGACTACAGGGACTAAATATGACAAACTGCGAAAGTATGTCAATTTGAACTGTAACGAACATTCCGGAACATAACCATAAGTTAAACACACCTTAAATATCCTTTACATAGCTTAGAAATAGGCTTTGAGAGGTTCGGTGTGCTAAAATAAACTTTTGGGTCATTCAGGGACTAAAAGTGTCAAAAAGTGCACAAGTTTGCATTTTCGCGCATAACTTACGTTCTGAATACATTCGGACATCCAAAAATTTATGTAAGCATGACTACATTATATTTTAGTGTTCGCCTTAAGAAATATCCATTCGTCGCGTCATTTGGATCGTTTTTCGCACTTATGCGCATTCCGTCGTAATTAAGCGAACATCGCGTTCGTACGACCAAACGAACCATCATCCGACATATTTTTGAACATGTTTCATGTCCAAAATGTTTAGGCAACATTTTAGAGCCTTAAAGTTGGCTTTACGGGCCTTAGAAGTGTCGGAAATGGCCTTAAACACGTGCAGGGACCTAAACTGTCATTTTTGAAAGTTGTTTCTGATCTGACATGCTCAGGCGGCCCGCATTGTGTTTGGCTGATCTTAAAGCGGGCCGCTTCCCACCTTCTGACCAGATTAAATGTTTTTAATCACAAGTTGCAGCCATTTAATCCTCCACCACATGTTCTCCATTGCCTAGTCACTAGATAAGGATGGAATTAAGCTTCCATAACCTTGCAACAAGTGTACGGCCTTGATCGTTTCCCCTTTTCCAAGAAACGATCTCAACGGTGGACCGAAAACTATAAATAACCCACCCCCCTTTGTTCAAAATCACTAGAAATTCATTTTGAGAAACTCTAAGTTGAAACATTTGTTTCATACCTGAGATTTTCGAATTGAGTTTAGCATTCGGGGACCCTGGGTTAGTATTCTTTCGTTCTTTTCCTTATTTTTACTGCTTTTCGAGTCAGAAAGTCAAACTTTGTTTGACTTTCAGCGTTGACCAGTAATGGTCAATGCGAAGTTCGTTTGAACTTCGCAACGTGAGTGTAATCACGTTGGTCATAGTCCTTTGGGACTATGCCCACTGATTACCACGTTGTCTAGAGTCGTAGGGTAGGCGATCTAATAAATCGCCTATACCTTCGAACTCGACCCATTTGGTCGATCATTAGGATCCGACCAAATACATTAGGTGACCATAGTAGGTAGGGAATAACCTTCCGAGGTTATACCCTATGGTCACATCGTTTAAGTAGTTGTATGATAGGTAGTTTATATGCCTTAGGTAAATTACCAGAATACCCTTTTCATGCATAATTGGTAATTTAGCATATGTAACCTAAACTTTTGCCACATAACTGATTATGTAACATGTTTAGGCATATAACACTTGTCATAGGACTAGTTAGTCGGTCCAAACGCGTTTTACGCGCACGATGCGTTAAAGTAGCATAAGCTACCTAAACGGATCGTAATGGGTCGATAAGACTTAGGTTAAGTTTCATTTAGCATGTAGGCTTTGTTAAACCATATCACATGAGTTCCTACACTCATTTGGTTTACAAACCCTAATGCTACCCAGTCTTCCGATATAGGTCCGGTTTATTAACATAGTTACCTATATTAGGTGCCGTTTGATTCCGTGATCTATAGCATTACTCGGTGGTTATCTTTAGACAACTGAGCAATCTCAAGTGAGTACATAGACCCCTCTTTTACTGTTTTCTAAACTGTTTTGGGGTGGAACACATGTGCCTACTTGTTACTTTCATGCTTTCCTGTTTTCACATCATATACCTGCTATGTTCATTAGTACATTATAGTACATGATTTCATTGTGTTTATGCTAGGTGTGCCCATTGTGTGCATTACTTAGTACATTGTTTTACATTACATTTCATGCTAGGTGTGCCCATTGTGTGCATTACTTGGTACATTGTTTTACATTACATTTCATGCTAGGTGTGCCCATTGTGTGCATTACTTGGTACATTGTTTTACATTACATTTCATGCTAGGTGTGCCCATTGTGTGCATTACTTAGTACATTGTTTTACATGACATTTCATGCTAGGTGTGCCCATTGTGTGCATTACTTAGTACATTGTTTTACATGACATTTCATGCTAGGTGTGCCCATTGTGTGCATTACTTAGTACATCGTTTTACATTACATTTTCACGCTATGTATGTTCATTTGATTACATACTTAGTGCATCACATGCTTCCATTTTTGGTATAACATTTGGTTTGTTTAACATGGGACAATACATTCATTAACATTGATCATGCCATTCGTTAGTAGGTAGTGGTACCATAGGAATTGACAACTCCCGTTCCGGACATCCCAGGGTAAGGGGACAGAAAGGAATGACCGAATTCGATATACATAACTTAGATAAATCTTTAATTTGTTTAAAGGTTTATCGCCTCAGTCTCAAGGCTTGGATGTATGCATATTAACAATACCGCATAAATGTTTGTATCAGTATAGCATGCATTTGTTACACACAACATGACTTTGATTTAAACTGTGTTTTACTTCAATACCTTGTTGTTGTGCATTTTACATATGGTTTAGTTGATACATTTCACTTACCATACATGACATTTTGATTACACATTACATGATCTACATTGAACATAAACATTTTGACATTGATATACACATTTGGTGGTTTACATTGGACATAGACATTTTGACATGGTTTACACAATAACACTTGACAATTGGTTTGTACATGAACATTTTACATCTTGATGGTTTGGTTTGATTAAGTGATTAAGTAACGATACGTGTGTAATATGATACAAACATGGTGGATACGCCGCTGGTACTTCCTATATATAAGTGTTTGTATAATATTACATAGCGTAACGTTATTTGAATCATTTCAGATTGATACATATAACATTTTATACAAATAACATACTTTTTCATAAGACATTGTTTTACAATCAACTTATCTTATACAAACTCATTTTACATGGTTATTCATTTAACCTTACATTTACTTATACATATCAACTGATCTTATCGTTTTTCAAATGATTTACAAGACAAAGCAAATTACAAGGTTCATGACTAAACATTTTCTCAAATACAAGTCATGAATCCTATTTTCACAAACCTATGTATCTCACAGGCATTTTTATGCTGACGTACCTATTTTCACATGTGTTTTCAGGTGCTTTTCCGTAGGATGTTGATCACAATACTAGGGCGGACCTGTGCCTTAGAGACATAAAATGGAGCTAGACTATGTTTAATTATGTTATAAACTCTGTATTTCCTGTTTGAAACAATGTAACATCCTTGTTAAATAAATAAATAAAACTTTGTATGCCATGGTTATGAAACAATTAATTCTGTTACAACACTCCCCGACGTTTCCGCCACGTTTTGTATGTTACACGTGGTCGGGGTGTGACAGAAGAGTTGGTATCAGAGCCAATGGTTATAGGGAATTAGGTTATTAGTAATGATTTGACCTAGACTATAACTTTTCTAGGACCCTAACACAAGTTATCTTGTGTTTAGATCTTAAAACATGTACATCACCTATCCTTAGGTGATTATCAAAACAAGAACCAAATTTTCCGAATCGATTTTTGAAAAACAATCATCTGTTTTTGAATGATTTATTACAAGGTTTTGAACCCTCAATTGTAAGGTTTTGAACCCTCTGTTATATGGTTTTGAACCCTTTTCAAGTTTGGTTTTGGGCCTTGTGCCTTCTAATTTTCAAAAATCCTGTCAAACGTTTTGGGTTTTAAATAATGTGAACATGTGCAAACTGGAAGGGTGAATGCCTGTATTCTGGGTTTTCTGTCTAGGCAAGCACTTCGTATATATCTCATCAGACGCGAGACCAGTTGTGCTTACCTGGGAATTCTTGGGATGAGTGTTCACTTATAGGCGAGCATGTCTTCATTATACATTATTTTTGACCCATTTACTTTGATTAGTCACTGTGTGTTGTTTGTTTGCTCTGTGATACGGACGAATGACCACCATCTTTGCTTTTGTTGATTTTGTTTCATCTCATTCTCTTCATCCAATCATCTCACTCGTTTCCTTTCATGTTTTCCTCTTTTAGAATGCCTCCTCGACGCGAGAACCAGATAGCAACTGCCGAACTGGCAGAAATTATTGCGCAGCAGATGGCTGCCCAATTCCCAAATCTCTTTGCTCAATGGAACCAAGCCAACAATAACAACAATGTTCCATGCAAATACAAGGATTTTAACCAGGCTAAACCACTCAAGTTTAGTGGTTCTGAGGGAGCGACTGGGCTTCTTCAGTGGTTCGAGAGCAGTGAGAATACTTTTCGCCATGTGCAGTGTCCGGATAATCGCAAAGTTGAGTTTGCTTCGAGCGTATTTCAGAAGAGGGCTTTGACATGGTGGAACGGGGTTATGAGGGACCAAGGTGCAGAAGTTGCTCTTGCACAGACCTGGGCTGAACTTAGAGCCCTTATGATGAGGGAATTTTGTCCTCGTCATGAGCAACGAGCGTTGGAGAAGGAGTTTGATGATCTGAAGCAAGATAGTGGTGAGCATAGGGCTTATACTGATCGGTTTGAAGAGTTGAGTTTGCTTTGCCCGACTATGGTTACCCCACTTGACAAGGCTATCGAAAGATACATCGACGGCCTACCTGACTCGGTACAAGACATTCTTACTGGTAGTGAACCTGCCACACTCCGTCAGGCGATCGAGTTATCAGCGACATTGACTGAGTCGCAGATTAGAAAGGGAAAGCTACACAGGAAGGGTGACAAGGGCAAGAAGCAGTCGGCTGACAAGGAAGATAGCAAGAAAGGTCAAAACTTGAATGGAAAGAACTCTGGTTCTTCGAAGAGGTCAAGGAAGCGTAAGGCTTCCCAAAATTTTGCTATCACTGCCCAAGCTAATCAGGCAGCTCCCAACCAACCCGCACAGCCGCCAGCAAAGAAACCCTATACAGGGAATGCACCTTTGTGCAATAGATGCAACAGTCACCACCAGCCGCAACTTCCATGCCGTTTCTGTACTAACTGTGGGAAGTCAGGCCATCTTGCCAATGTTTGTCGGTCTGCTCAGAATCCCGCGGTTCAGAACCCGGCTCAACAAGTTGCACAGCCTCCTGCTCCGCAACAGGGTCAAGCTGCACGACCACAATACCCACCGAGTGCTTGTTACAATTGTGGGGATCTGACCCACTATAGGAATCGGTGCCCAAGACTGGCGAACCAGAACCAGAACCAGAATCAGGCTCCGGCTCGAGGCCGAGTTTTTAACATGAATGCCCAAGAGGCACAGGCTGACGATAATGTGGTGAACGGTACGTTCTTTATTAATAATCAGCCTGCATCTGTTCTTTTCGATTCCGGTGCCGATAAGAGTTTCGTGTCTTTGTCTTTTGAGCCTATGCTTCGAGTGTCTAGAACGAAACTAGGAAAACCTTTGACAGTAGAAGTTGCTAGTGGTGAACCCATTATTCTTGATTCTGTTCTACGCAACTGCCAGTTGAACCTAAACGATCATCTTTTTCCAATCGATCTTACGCCTATGCAACTTGGAAGCTTCGACGTTATCGTGGGAATGGATTGGTTATCCAAGCATCACGCAGAGATAATTTGTTCTGAGAAGATTGTTCGTGTGCCGCTTTCGACAGGCGAGATTCTGCAGGTTCAAGGTGAGAAGCCTACCGGTGGTCTCAAACTCATGTCTTGTTTTAAAGCTCGGAAGTATTTACGGAAGAACTATGTGGCTTTCTTAGCACATGTTACAGAAGATAAAGGCAAGGGTAAGTCTATTTCAGATATTCCTGTCGTTCGGGATTATTCTGAAGTGTTCCCTGAAGATTTACCAGGTCTACCTCCAGCACGCCAAGTCGAGTTTCGCATTGATCTCGTACCTGGTGCAAATCCCATTGCTAGAGCTCCATATCGTCTTGCACCGTCTGAGATGCAAGAGTTGTCTAAGCAGCTTCAGGAGCTCTCTGACAAAGGCTTTATCCGTCCCAGTTTTTCACCTTGGGGTGCTCCCGTTCTTTTTGTTAAGAAGAAGGATGGATCCTTTAAGATGTGTATCGATTATCGTGAGCTTAACAAGCTTACCATCAAAAATCGATATCCTCTACCTCGCATTGATGATCTCTTTGATCAATTACAGGGCGCTTCTTATTTCTCGAAGATTGATCTGCGATCTGGATATCATCAACTTCGCGTGCAAGAAGAAGATATTCCCAAGACAGCGTTCCGTACTCGATATGGGCATTATGAGTTCACAGTCATGCCATTCGGTGTGACTAATGCTCCTGCTGTTTTCATGGACTTAATGAATAGGGTCTGCAAACCTTATTTGGATCAGTTCGTCATTGTTTTTATTGATGACATCTTGATTTACTCTAAGACGCGAGCTGATCATGAGCAACATCTTCGTCTTACCCTTGAACTCCTAAAGAAAGAGCAACTTTTCGCCAAATTCTCCAAGTGCGAATTTTGGCTTAAAGAAGTTCAATTTTTGGGGCATGTTATCAACGAACGGGGTATTCATGTAGATCCCTCCAAGATCAGTGCGATTAAGGATTGGGATACACCTTCTACTCCTACTGAAGTTCGTTCTTTTCTTGGTCTAGCGGGTTATTACCGCCGCTTCATAGAAAACTTCTCGAAGATTGCAGTTCCTCTAACTGCTCTAACTCAGAAGAAAATGCCCTTTTATTGGGGAAACAAACAAGAGGAAGCTTTTCAACACTTGAAGCAGAAGCTTTGCGATGCGCCTGTTCTATCATTACCTGAGGGTGATGATGATTTTGTTGTATATTGTGATGCATCGAAATTGGGTCTTGGCTGTGTTCTTATGCAAAGGAACAAAGTCATAGCCTATGCATCGAGGCAGTTGAAGATACATGAGAAGAACTACACCACTCATGATCTTGAGTTGGGTGCAGTTGTCTTTGCTCTCAAGATCTGGAGACACTATTTGTACGGTACAAAATGTGTGGTTTTCACTGACCACAAAAGTCTTCAGCATATCTTCAACCAGAAAGAACTCAACATGAGACAACGACGTTGGGTTGAGCTTTTAAACGACTATGACTGCGAAATTCGCTACCATCCTGGTAAGGCGAATGTCGTAGCTGATGCATTGAGTCGTAAGGAACGTACTAAGCTTCATTGTGTACGTGTTCAATCTGTTATTCAAGCTCGATCCGATATTCAAGCACGCATTTCTCTAGCTCAACAATCTTGTATTTCACAAGGATTGATGGACAAGGAGTTTCCTTATCACATAACGCCTGCTCTGGAACTGAAGGACAATGGATCATATTACTTCATGGACCGTTTGTGGGTCCCAAGCCAGGATGATCTTCGTACCTTGCTTATGGATGAAGCCCATAAGTCTCGTTATTCTATTCATCCAGGCTCAGATAAAATGTATAAGGATCTTCGTATTCACTATTGGTGGCCTGGTATGAAGAAAGACATTGCCTTATACGTATCCAAATGCCTTACTTGTCTTAAGGTTAAGGCTGAACATCAGCGTCCTTCTGGTTTATTGGAGCAACCAGAGATCCCAGTTTGGAAATGGGAAAACATTACTATGGATCTTGTTACCAAACTCCCGCGCACAAAGAAAGGTCATGATGCCATCTGGGTAGTCGTTGATCGTCTTACAAAGTCAGCACATTTCTTGCCAATCCGTGAGGATTTTCCTGCTGACAGACTTGCTCAAATCTATGTGGATGAAATTGTAGCTCGACATGGTGTTCCGTTGAACATCATTTCTGACAGAGATGCTCGTTTCACTTCTCATTTTTGGAGAACCATGCAATCTGCTATGGGGACCCAACTTAATCTGAGCACAGCTTATCATCCGCAAACGGATGGTCAATCTAAGAGAACAATCCAGACTCTGGAGGATATGCTAAGAGCTTGTGTGATCGATTTTGGTGGTAGCTGGGATTCACATCTTAAATTGATTGAATTCTCCTACAACAACAGTTATCACACTAGCATCCAAATGGCTCCTTTCGAGGCTCTCTATGGTCGAAAATGTCGTTCACCAGTCTGCTGGAATGAGATTGGCGAGGCTCAACTTACTGGACCTGCCCTCATTTTAGAGACAACTGACAAGGTCAAGAAAGTTCGTGATAACCTTCAGGCAGCTAGAAGCCGTCAGCAGATTTATGCGGACCCAAAACGCAAAGCCTTGGAATTTCAAGTCGGTGATCGAGTATTACTTAAGGTCTCACCTTGGAAAGGTGTGATCAGATTTGGAAAGAAAGGAAAACTTGCACCTAGATACGTTGGACCATTCAAGATCGTCGAAAGAATCGGAAAGGTGGCCTACAGACTTGAGTTACCTCCTGAACTTGGAAATGTTCATCCAACTTTTCACATATCAAATCTCAAGAAGTGTACAGCTGAGGAGAACTACTCCATACCGCTTGACGAAATTCGTGTTGGCAAAACACTGAAATTTGTTGAGAAACCAGTGGAAATCATGGAACGTGAAGTCAAGTGGCTTAAACGCAAGCGCATTCCTTTGGTCAAAGTACGCTGGGAAGCAAAACGTGGACCTGAGTTTACTTGGGAACGCGAAGATCAAATGAAGGCGAGATATCCACATCTTTTTCCACGAGTTTCCTCTAAATAAATTTCGGGACGAAATTTCCACAAGTAGGGGAGACTGTAACAACTGAGCTTGTAATCACTATGAACAGTTCTGTTATCAATAAAACAATGTTATTTGATCACAATGTTTGTTTTGTTATGTTTTACATTTTTCATGTTTTGACTTTTATCCAATTCCAAACTCTACATCACTTTCTGGAGAGTTATACGCAAACTAGTGCGTAAACGTACTCAGTTTAATGCGAGAAATACTCCGGAACATCAACATATACTCAACATACCTTAAATAACCTTTACATAACTTAGAAATAAGTTTTGAAGGCTTTGGTATGGCAAAAACAAGTTAATTCGACTACAGGGACTAAATATGACAAACTGCGAAAGTATGTCAATTTGAACTGTAACGAACATTCCGGAACATAACCATAAGTTAAACACACCTTAAATATCCTTTACATAGCTTAGAAATAGGCTTTGAGAGGTTCGGTGTGCTAAAATAAACTTTTGGGTCATTCAGGGACTAAAAGTGTCAAAAAGTGCACAAGTTTGCATTTTCGCGCATAACTTACGTTCTGAATACATTCGGACATCCAAAAATTTATGTAAGCATGACTACATTATATTTTAGTGTTCGCCTTAAGAAATATCCATTCGTCGCGTCATTTGGATCGTTTTTCGCACTTATGCGCATTCCGTCGTAATTAAGCGAACATCGCGTTCGTACGACCAAACGAACCATCATCCGACATATTTTTGAACATGTTTCATGTCCAAAATGTTTAGGCAACATTTTAGAGCCTTAAAGTTGGCTTTACGGGCCTTAGAAGTGTCGGAAATGGCCTTAAACACGTGCAGGGACCTAAACTGTCATTTTTGAAAGTTGTTTCTGATCTGACATGCTCAGGCGGCCCGCATTGTGTTTGGCTGATCTTAAAGCGGGCCGCTTCCCACCTTCTGACCAGATTAAATGTTTTTAATCACAAGTTGCAGCCATTTAATCCTCCACCACATGTTCTCCATTGCCTAGTCACTAGATAAGGATGGAATTAAGCTTCCATAACCTTGCAACAAGTGTACGGCCTTGATCGTTTCCCCTTTTCCAAGAAACGATCTCAACGGTGGACCGAAAACTATAAATAACCCACCCCCCTTTGTTCAAAATCACTAGAAATTCATTTTGAGAAACTCTAAGTTGAAACATTTGTTTCATACCTGAGATTTTCGAATTGAGTTTAGCATTCGGGGACCCTGGGTTAGTATTCTTTCGTTCTTTTCCTTATTTTTACTGCTTTTCGAGTCAGAAAGTCAAACTTTGTTTGACTTTCAGCGTTGACCAGTAATGGTCAATGCGAAGTTCGTTTGAACTTCGCAACGTGAGTGTAATCACGTTGGTCATAGTCCTTTGGGACTATGCCCACTGATTACCACGTTGTCTAGAGTCGTAGGGTAGGCGATCTAATAAATCGCCTATACCTTCGAACTCGACCCATTTGGTCGATCATTAGGATCCGACCAAATACATTAGGTGACCATAGTAGGTAGGGAATAACCTTCCGAGGTTATACCCTATGGTCACATCGTTTAAGTAGTTGTATGATAGGTAGTTTATATGCCTTAGGTAAATTACCAGAATACCCTTTTCATGCATAATTGGTAATTTAGCATATGTAACCTAAACTTTTGCCACATAACTGATTATGTAACATGTTTAGGCATATAACACTTGTCATAGGACTAGTTAGGCGGTCCAAACGCGTTTTACGCGCACGATGCGTTAAAGTAGCATAAGCTACCTAAACGGATCGTAATGGGTCGATAAGACTTAGGTTAAGTTTCATTTAGCATGTAGGCTTTGTTAAACCATATCACATGAGTTCCTACACTCATTTGGTTTACAAACCCTAATGCTACCCAGTCTTCCGATATAGGTCCGGTTTATTAACATAGTTACCTATATTAGGTGCCGTTTGATTCCGTGATCTATAGCATTACTCGGTGGTTATCTTTAGACAACTGAGCAATCTCAAGTGAGTACATAGACCCCTCTTTTACTGTTTTCTAAACTGTTTTGGGGTGGAACACATGTGCCTACTTGTTACTTTCATGCTTTCCTGTTTTCACATCATATACCTGCTATGTTCATTAGTACATTATAGTACATGATTTCATTGTGTTTATGCTAGGTGTGCCCATTGTGTGCATTACTTAGTACATTGTTTTACATTACATTTCATGCTAGGTGTGCCCATTGTGTGCATTACTTGGTACATTGTTTTACATTACATTTCATGCTAGGTGTGCCCATTGTGTGCATTACTTGGTACATTGTTTTACATTACATTTCATGCTAGGTGTGCCCATTGTGTGCATTACTTAGTACATTGTTTTACATGACATTTCATGCTAGGTGTGCCCATTGTGTGCATTACTTAGTACATTGTTTTACATGACATTTCATGCTAGGTGTGCCCATTGTGTGCATTACTTAGTACATCGTTTTACATTACATTTTCACGCTATGTATGTTCATTTGATTACATACTTAGTGCATCACATGCTTCCATTTTTGGTATAACATTTGGTTTGTTTAACATGGGACAATACATTCATTAACATTGATCATGCCATTCGTTAGTAGGTAGTGGTACCATAGGAATTGACAACTCCCGTTCCGGACATCCCAGGGTAAGGGGACAGAAAGGAATGACCGAATTCGATATACATAACTTAGATAAATCTTTAATTTGTTTAAAGGTTTATCGCCTCAGTCTCAAGGCTTGGATGTATGCATATTAACAATACCGCATAAATGTTTGTATCAGTATAGCATGCATTTGTTACACACAACATGACTTTGATTTAAACTGTGTTTTACTTCAATACCTTGTTGTTGTGCATTTTACATATGGTTTAGTTGATACATTTCACTTACCATACATGACATTTTGATTACACATTACATGATCTACATTGAACATAAACATTTTGACATTGATATACACATTTGGTGGTTTACATTGGACATAGACATTTTGACATGGTTTACACAATAACACTTGACAATTGGTTTGTACATGAACATTTTACATCTTGATGGTTTGGTTTGATTAAGTGATTAAGTAACGATACGTGTGTAATATGATACAAACATGGTGGATACGCCGCTGGTACTTCCTATATATAAGTGTTTGTATAATATTACATAGCGTAACGTTATTTGAATCATTTCAGATTGATACATATAACATTTTATACAAATAACATACTTTTTCATAAGACATTGTTTTACAATCAACTTATCTTATACAAACTCATTTTACATGGTTATTCATTTAACCTTACATTTACTTATACATATCAACTGATCTTATCGTTTTTCAAATGATTTACAAGACAAAGCAAATTACAAGGTTCATGACTAAACATTTTCTCAAATACAAGTCATGAATCCTATTTTCACAAACCTATGTATCTCACAGGCATTTTTATGCTGACGTACCTATTTTCACATGTGTTTTCAGGTGCTTTTCCGTAGGATGTTGATCACAATACTAGGGCGGACCTGTGCCTTAGAGACATAAAATGGAGCTAGACTATGTTTAATTATGTTATAAACTCTGTATTTCCTGTTTGAAACAATGTAACATCCTTGTTAAATAAATAAATAAAACTTTGTATGCCATGGTTATGAAACAATTAATTCTGTTACAACACTCCCCGACGTTTCCGCCACGTTTTGTATGTTACACGTGGTCGGGGTGTGACAAACAGTGTCCATGTAATCAGTTGTTTAGTCATCAGTGGTTGTAAGTAACGGTCCTTAGAGGTTGTTAGGTTGTTAGATGTCACTTTCATGGTGACTTCAGCTAAGATGCTTCAGTGGTTTGATCTGTACTATAAATAGAATAGTCTGTATTGTTCTATTTAAGTAGTTTTCTCCTTCAACCCTGTCATCGTGTACGATCAACCATTGAGCTCATGCTGAGGGGGAGCTTAGTATGTAAACATGTATGTAATTTTTTTATTGTAATTTTTCGACTAATGAAAAGCATGTGTTTACTAAAAACTATTTTCCCTTTGATTGTGTTTACAAAGTTTGTTTCCATTTCCGCTGCATCTAATCTCATTTTACATTCATTCATTTGTTCAAATATGACAAACAAACACAATCATGACAGCCTGAGATCCTAACAAGTTCTGTCTCGAGTTGTACAGTTAATGTGATTTGGGTTATCTTACTAACACGTGTGCATTGTTTAATTTTAATAGATAATAACCAGGAGAATCCCCAGGAAGCTACAATAGTATCATCTAAGTTAACAATGTAGTACATTCTCTTTTTGTAAACCATTTTGTGAAAACCTCAAATGTTTTAAATTATACTTAACAGTGATTGATTCTATGTATTCTACAATTGTTGTCGGAATGTTGGGGTTTAGTATACATTATTTGGAATCCGTTACTATTGGACAAAGAGTTAGCCAATGAGTAACATGACCCACAAGTCAGGATTGACAGTACTGAATGAGTAACTGTGTAGATATAAACATTGTAATCGCTCTCAATACTGTAAAGTTATAAAAGCTGTTTTGATTAAGCTGGGATGCACTCGCAGTATTTCTTGTTGGTAAAACCTTTTTAAAACGTTTTTTAGGTAACTTAATGTGAAGCCAATAGAAGCCAGCTAGAGAGCACTGAAGGCTTAAAGTTGTGGCTATAAAAGTTACCAAAATAAAAAGGAGATTTTATTTTCAATAATTAGGGTTTATCCCTACAAATGTATTGTCAAATGAAACTTGTGTTTTCTCCCATTTATTGTTATAAAATTTTGGTGTTCAACTCTAATAAAAATATTTCCAAACTACGGTCCTGATGTATGAATTCCGCTGCCAAATTAATAAACACCGATACCACCCGCTCTAAGCGTGATCCCGCGGCCGCCCGCTTCCGGGGCAGGGGTCGGGGGCTACGACAACTCTATTTTTCAACTGATACGAACAACTTTAGTATCAATGGATTTGAGCTGAACTTTTATGTCAAATTGATTGTTAGATCGAATTTGACTGTCCTATGCTTTGATTCTAATTGTTAGGATCTGAGTTTGACTTGATTGTGTTTATTTTAATTAAGTTGGTAAATGGAAGAAGATAAATCAGAGAACAATTGCAGCGGAAATGAAAGTAAAACTTTATGACATAATCAAGGAAAGATAGTTTTAATCATACATGCTTTCATTAGTCGAAAGATTGAACAAATTACAAAAGATCAACTTATGCATGCATGAACACTAAACTCCCCCTCAGCCTGAGCTCACTAGTTGTTCGTACAAGATGAGTGTGTGCAAAAGAGCTAAATAGAACAGTACAGGCACTGTCTATTTATAGTAAAAATCTAACCATTGAGCATCTTGGCTGACGTCACCTTGACACTGACAGCTAACAGTCTAACAACCTCTAAAACACTGATGGATAATAAACACTGTTACAATGAAATACTGATAAACAAAACACTGATGCTTCTATTAGCTGTTGATGCTTAATCACTGATGATGCCAAGCAATGCTTTCCTCTTAGGTTGATCAGGCCTTTGATTCAGCAGTACTTTGTCTTCAACAGCACTTTGACAATCCGCAGTTGATAGGTCTTGACAGTCTTTGTTAATCAGCACTGCTTTGATAGAACAGTTGTTAAGCATAACAGTCTTTAGGATCATCAGCTGTTAGAAGATACTGCCATTAGAGGGAATTAAGTTCAAGCATTGCTTATTGTGGATCAACTGTTGAGAACCATTTTTGGCTTTTGAATCATCTGTTCTTCAAAGAATGATTGCATGGGCCAACAAGAAAGTTTATGATTCAGAAATGTCAAAGTTTTTGAAAACTCAGAAGAAAACGGAAGAATTGGCTACGACAAAGCAAAGATTGGCTACAGAAATATCTAAGGGTGAGTCTGTGAGTGCATTATGTCTATTGCTTCCACTAATCATGTTTGTAGTTGTTAATGTATTGAGTCGTAGTTGATTGTATAGGTTTGTGTGATAGAAAGATAGATTTTTGATGTTTGTACACATTCGTATGAATGTGCAGTTCGTACGAATGGGACAACCTGTTCGTCCCAAGGTGCCTCTCGTACGAAGTTGTCCCATTTTGTCCTTACCTGTTTGGACGACTGGGCGCGCCTATAAATAGCAGTGGCGGATCCAGGGGTGTTTTGGGGGTTCCCGGGAACCCCCTTGATTTGGAAAAAAAAAATAGTGGAAATTTTATATGATTTAAAACAAAAATAGTGAGAATTAGTGAAAATCTAACAAAAGGAACCGGTGAAAAAAATTCTTGGATCCGTCACTGATAAATAGGGGTTCAGGGGTTGTCATTTGGAAGACTTTGGACTTGAGAAAGGAAACTCTGTCCAGTTGGTTTCGTGGTTTTGTAACTTCAAATAATCAATAGAAACCAGTTTAATTAGCTTGTTCTTGTCTATGCCATCTTCATACTCGGATTCTGCATGAGATAGAAGACGTATTAGCCGGTCTGAGCATTCGGGAACACCGAAACGGTCCTCACATCTATCAACAATCTTGTGATGCCATTAACTTAGGTTGTTCATGTTTTCTATGTCTATGTAGAGTCAAAACATGTGTATGCTCTTAGCGGAGGTTAAAGGTTTTGGATGGGATTTCGGGTTGGGTAAGCTCATGCCTTTGTGTGGAGATAGTACCAAAGTGTAAAGGACTTGGTTTATATAAAAGTAACTACCTTAGGGGAATTGATAACTCACCGACAGACTAATAGAAATAAGTAATGTAAACTCCTTAAACTATATAATTAATTAATACTATATCCAACCTTAAGTGGCGTTTCCCTGGTGATTCAAAGCGATATGTTTGAGTGTGCTAGGGTTCCTAAAAAATAATACGCATTTACACATGCAGTTCCTTGTCTGACAATCGATCCCTTGCGACCCCATGGTCTGAGCTAGTTAACGAAGCAACAAGATGTGTGTTTATATAATTAATTACTACCCTTTTTATTTTCCTCTTGAGCCATCTATATTTCTTTTCTTTTAATTTTATGTATTCTTTTTAAGACTCAACTTTTGGACTTGAGTTGACGTTATCAATGACTCGGTACTAAAACTCATGTATACTTGGACGACCCCGGTATCTTGCCATCACTATATTACACCAACGATGGGTGCACTTGCCCAACGTGAGTTGTAGTGTGATAGTATCATATCGTGTTTTTATAAGTATTAAAACTTGAACTAGTGTATAAAACAACCTAAAAATAACCATCATTTTATAAGCACACCCGACCACGTCAAATTTTTGGCGCCGTTGTCGGGGATACAAAGATTTTGGGAAAAGTCTTCAAATTGCTGTGTAAGGGTTTCTCCCTCAACGTGAGTGAAAGTCTCGTATTGTTGGTTAAGGATCTCATGAGTGTTCTTGAGAACTTCCTATGTACCACCAAACTGCTTTTCAATGCATCCCACAACTCTTTAGCACTATTACAGTGTAACAGGCCGGCATAGATATCATTTGGTAGTGACATAGCCACTATGCTGAAGGCTTTCGCATCTAGCTCGAACGTTTGATAATCTTGCTTAGATTAGTTTTTAGGCTTCTCTGGCTCGAATACATTTGGATTTTCAGTATTTGGTACCATTGGGACATGTGGTCTGAAAACCACAAATCTCCAACACCCTGTATCTTGTTGAGATAGCATATATTCCATCCTACGTCGCCAGATATTATATTCGGATCTGACAAGCATAGTTTATTGCTGAAGCCTGTATTGTGGGGATCATTTTGTGCCATTTTCTCAAGTTCTTTTAAAGAAAAACAGAGTATGTGAAAGACACTTTATTAGTTCTTCACTTTACCACTCTGAGCTACGAACTGTAATTGGGTCTTTGTTGAGCTATTCTTGTTGTGTTAAAATGCTTGTGAAATCAAGTTTAAATGTGACCAAGCTTTGATACTAATTGTTAAAACTGGCTTTGTTGTTTGCAAACAAGTATTGATTATCCCAATAAAATTTACAAACTAGAAGTCATCATTAACGATTGTTTTTCATTAATCATCAAGGATTCAATGTTTTACAACTTGATTGACTATACAGACTCCCCCAGCTAATCACGTAAACAAAATAGTTTGTACAAGAGAAAATGTGATGTGTGTGATAAATAGATCACTAACAGGTGTGATCTATTTATACTAAGTATGAAAGCTTTGTTCAGTGATTGGTTGACATCACCCTGAATCTGATCTAGGCTAATCTAAACAATGATAAGATAAATACTGTTACGCTGAGAAAACACTTTCTAAGCTATCCTTTGTTGCAGTTATCCAAACATTTGTTTGGCCATACAAATGTTCGGTCTTCTTCATCAGACCTTTAACTTCATCAGTGCTTTGGTCTTCAATAGATGTTAGCCTTCAACAGATGTTGATTCTCTTTGAACGAAGGTTCCAAGTCTTTAACAAATGTTTGTCATGCTCTTGAACAAATGTTATGAATAGGTGTTCAAGATTCACTATCTTTGGAGATAGTCTGGTTCAATCTTTTGCTTATTTCTTGATTAGTGGATCATGCTTTGGCTTTTGGATATCATTTGTTCTTTTTTAGGTCTAACAATTTTTTTTTAGAAAAACTCAAGTAAATTATTGGGTATGGTGTCGTGGTCTTAAAGCCTAGTAGTAATCTCAACTAGATGATTCTTTGTAGGGAATTTAAATAAATGCTTTCCCAAACTTGTTGTGTAACATCGATTATTTTTCCTTCATTGCATAATACACGTTGATTCCTTTTCTTATTATGTGTTCTTCTTTGAATCGAATGACTCCAATTTGGATGAGGCGTGTAAACTCAAACTGGGAGTATGTTTGGTTCTTGCTACATTTTCCATCATGTGACCAATTTCTGCATTTGACTCAATTCACGTATCTTCTGCCTCTTCGTTTGGCGACGCTTTTGGATCGATCGCAATAGGGTGGCAATTGCTCTTGATGCACGTTTCTACCAAATCTTACCTTCACTCTCAATTGCCACATGGATTCCATCTAAAACACATTCATCATGTTAGTTTACTATAAAATACATCAATTATCACATTCCATTCATGTTCATCAATTACTTGCATACAATTAAACCTATTGTTGTAACCTAAGCATTTCTTCTAACACTTGGCGTGCGTACCACATTCAAGGCATAATGTATAAGTTTTTCATTCTTAACTTCCTAGTTCATGGTATGAATCACCATGTTTCTTTCCAATAACCAAATATCAATCATTCATAAACCCTAAATATAACATAATCTCTAGTTCTTACAACCTATTTATCAATTTGGCCAAATATGATTATGGTTTCACCCAAAATTCAACACCCATCATCCTACCCTTCAAGAATCTCATTCAACTTGCTAATTTCATGAAATTAGTATACATTCTAATTCAATCACCAAATATAAGCACAATTCGTACTAAGATTTGCGTAGAATGCTAAGATTCATCCATGATCACCAACTAATTCCATTAATACATAATGTATTGAGTCTCTAACCAAAATCCATCATCAAACAAAATTCTATCACTTATCTCATGTTTGAAATCACTAGATGGTTACCATTTTTCAATCATATAAGATTTTAATCTTCATTCCAGCCTTCAATTTGAGTAAGTTTCTGAATTTTGCTCTTGGGTGCCCTTTCCTTCTCCTCCCATACATCGACCCACAAAAATGGTCAAAGATTTTTATTCAACTAATCAAACTTGGGGTTTTTAAATAAAAATTTACAAGTTCAGTTCCTCATGTATTCTATAAAAGATGGTATTCTTACTAGGTTAACTAAACCTAGTTAATTTGTCTTATGCGGTAAACAAGATAAGCTCCATATTTAGAAATATTCAGATTTTTGGGGTGTTACGTTTATGACACGATTAAAGTCGCGTCTAAACATGTTAAAAAAATTTGTGTTTGGCTCATTTTTTGTAGTGACGAAACAAGTAAAAAGGTATTATAATCCAACCTCAGCTACCCACCCACCCATTTCTTCTCCCCCAAACCTATTTTCTTCTTCTTACTACTTGTATTAAAATCAAAGTTACCAATTCCAAGGAAAACTTCACACTCATCATTATATCCTTCATCAAAAGTATAAATATCTGAATAAGAGCGAGCATTCTCTAGTGATAAGAAAATTTCTCAAATCTACAATCTCTTAACTTATCAAGCAAGTTTTAACCCCTTTTATTGATCCAAAAAATGTGATCTCATGTTGCATTGGATGTTGGACCAATAAAGACGTCATAACATTCCCCTAATAAAAAACTGTGATTAAATTCCTGCACCATGTCATCTTATCCGAAAATTATGATCTCATGAAGCAATGTTGGATGTGGGACCACCAAAGACGTCATAGCATTCCCCGATAAACCACCATGACTGGGTTCCTCTGATGTGGCATCTTAACCAACAATTGTGATATCACGAAGTATTGGATGTGGGACTAATACACACATCATAACATCCCCCCAATAAACAACCATGATAAGTTCCTCCATGGCATCTTAACCGAAATTGTGATCTCATGAAACATTGTATGTTGGACCAATAAAGACGTCATAACATTCCCCTAATAAAAAACCGTGATTGAATTCCTCCACCATGTCATCTTATCTTATAATTGTGATCTCATGAAGCAATGCTGGATGTGGGACCACCAAACACGTCATAGCATTCCTCGATAAACCACCATGACTGGGTTCCTCAGATGTGGCATCTTAACCAACAATTGTGATATCACGAAGTATTGGATGTGGGACTGATACACACGTCATAACATCCCCCCAATAAACAACCATGATAAGTTCCT
Source organism: Helianthus tuberosus (assembly GCA_030545235.1). Lineage (NCBI taxonomy): Eukaryota > Viridiplantae > Streptophyta > Magnoliopsida > Asterales > Asteraceae > Helianthus > Helianthus tuberosus. Next base: position 94,350,414 of record CM060449.1, read on the forward strand.
CCATGGCATCTTAACCGAAATTGTGATCTCATGAAACATTGTATGTTGGACCAATAAACACGTCATAACATTCCCACAATAAACAACCTTAATTCGAGTTCCTCCATCATGACATATTTCCCTCAATTTTGGCTTTTTTATCCTTATAAGTATGTACGGCTACACACACTCCATATGTGAAGATCTTGTTATAATACATGCTCCTAATTCTACCTCATGTGACCAAAATTGGTAAAAATCTTGCCTTTTATTCTTCTTCCTACGTGTATTGATATCAATGTTATAGCTTCCTTACAAAATCATGGTCATCGTCATCATCTTCATCAGAAGTGGTATTAGAATCAAAACGAAACATCCTTTAATGATAATCAATACACACGTCATAACATTCCCTCATTAAACAGTCGTCATTCGGGATCCTCCTCGTGGCCTCAATCTATTTGTCTGTTATTTTACCCTTTTTAGTTTTATACTCATAAAACACAGAAATGTGTATGTGTATATGTATATGTATTCACACACTCACTCCACATGTGAAGATCATGTTATAATATAAGTTCCTAATACCTTAAGCAACAAAAATGGTAAAAATCTTGTCTTTTGGTTTTTAGCTTCTAGCAGACAATATGCAAAATTTTGCCTTTAATTCCTTTTTTTTTTTTTTGAATGACAAATCTTACTCCTACTCTATTATATCAATAATCTTAATTATTCTCCCTTGCCTAGGTTTGAACTTGGGATCTCCCCTCTAAGCGGCATATACCTCTACCAAGTGGGCAAGCCCCACATTGGTCCCTTTTCTTTACTTACTTTTAATTTCCGTAGAGTAAAGGATGATATTCTTCTATAATCTTGGTAGGTTATTTCATTTGATACTAAGATCCTATTCTTTCCTTTTTCAAGTTTTCCACATGTGTGTGTGAGAGTGTATATATTTTTCAAGAATGTTTTGTTACACAAATCTTTGTCTTCGATTTAAAACAATTGGTATGTTGAAGCATAAAAGTAAGGCAAGTGCAGCTATCACGCCGTAGTATAGTCTTGGTAAGAACCAAGTATTGAACCAATGAACATTAGTGTAGCTCTCAATGCTCAGTTTTCATTGTTGTTTAGTCAAGCCAAAAGGTGGATGATGAAAGTAGTAATGCAAATAAACTAATCATAAAATTTATAAATAAAGGTAGAGGTCGAGAAATACTCAATCTAATATGGATATCACATTGGATTCGAATCCTTTGATGCATGAAATGATATCTAAAAATAGACAAATGGTGTGGCAACTCTAAACCTAATTACAAATTTATACTTTTGTGATAAAATGAAAAGACTTTGTAGTCGGGTTATAAAATCCCATAACTTATCGGAAAGTTAGAATGTTAAGACATGATGTCCACCTCAAAGTCGGAATGAAAGACATGTTAGACATGATTAAAGTTTAAGTAAAAAACTTATGAGTATTCAAGACTCTCAACTCCACGATTACTATGAGCCTAGGTAATATAATCTTGAAGAATAAAAATTACAAATTAAAAGACATAAGACCTAATGTCACGATTACTATAAACATTATGGTTTTGAAATAATGCTTTCACTAAAACATATTAAAGTTTTGAAAACTCTATCCACCTAATCTAGTGCAATAACCGAGTTTTTATGTATTGAGCGTACAAATCTTAAGTGCAAGTCATGACCCAAGGTCTCTAAACACAAACAACTCCAAAACTTAAGTTACTAAAGATCAAGTGCTCATATTCATGAGGAATGATCATGGCTTAAGAATTTCAAAGGCAAAAACACATCATTAAACTAAAGATTAAATATCATAAATAAACATCAAGTTTCTTCTTCACTAAAAAGATACTAGAAAACTAGCCACAATTGGCCATATACATGAAATAACTAACACTTGGTGATATAATCATGGTAAGATCACAAGTGATCAACCAAAGCTAAGTGAAGTTATAATTTTCTTCTTGATCCTAGGTAAAATGGAGTAGAGATAGGGCTGGAACTACTTGGGTTCATCCCCGAGAATTGTGGGGGTTGATTGCTTCAAGTGTAGTTGGATGGCCTCTATTTGTAGGCAGATTCTAAGGGACGCACAATCATGCAAATGGACTCACAACGTCTTTATTGGGTCTGTTGTTGTACTTCTATGATTCTTCATAAGTAGTAGGCAAGGATATGCGTGAGAGCAGACACGAGCGAGCGTGAATGATTCTGGGAGCAGACACGAGCGAGCGTGAATGATCCTGGTAAGCACACCCGTACTCCTTTTAGTGCTTAGGGGTTAAAAAGGACTAAAGTGGGCTCGCATTGCATACGATTGCTTTGAGCGTTACACTGAAACATAAGATGAAATTTATAACAAACCGTAAATGAAAATGATCATCCATATTATTAATGGTGATTAAAGAACAATTGGTGTACCAATGGGGTGATGGGCCATTGGCAAAATCAAAGCCTTTAAACACTTTGGAAGAGAGATGTTTTAGGTTCAAGTCCCAGACGATATGGGATAAAAGAAATTTGTCGTTAAAAAAAAAGAACAATTGGTGTAATTTTCAGTAAGCTAAATGACAAAATTGTAATTTTAATTAGCAAAATAAAATAATAATTTCTTTTATAGTTATTAATTAATGATTATGAAATTTAAAACACCACATATAATGTGACAAATGGAGAGTGCTCACTGTTACATAGGAAATGTGAATTAAAGTTACTAAAAGGATTAAACATTTTAAGCAAGTTTTTAAACTTTTGCTACCACAAGTCACACTAGCAAAACTCAACAACTGAAAAGCGAATAAATTCAAACAACTTAACTCAATATAGTTGACAGATGGAACGACAAGTAAAGACTATGAGAGAGAAAGCATATTTGCATGTAAAACCCCCTTCATCGAACTGCCACATATATCCCACCTCTAATACTATTATGCCACGCGTTACATTGACCAACACCAAACCCTATCCTCGTCACCTCTTCTCTCGTCATTCTCCTCACTGACACCTCGTATAAACCTCGTTCAATCCACCATTGCAACACACCATCCCTCCCAAACAACAATTGGCACAGAAACCCTCAACCCAACAACAAACATCATGGATGGTGAACAAGACCATAATTTTCAGTCAGCCCACCAACTGTCCCTCCACACAAGAAAATACCAATCATTCCGTAACCTTGATATCCCACCTCGTAAGCTTCTAACTCGTAGACTTGCTGCTTTATCGTCTGAACCATCTATGGATATGTATCAATCTCCTAGGGTTCTTTCTGAAGAAAGCATGTTCCACAAATTCTTGCCTAACTCTTGTGTTGATGATGATTCTGATCCATACGCTTCCGACGAGTTTCGGATGTTCGAGTTCAAGGTCCGGAAGTGTACTCGCAGCCGGTCGCATGACTGGACCGATTGCCCGTTCGCTCATCCGGGCGAAAAGGCTCGCAGGAGATGTCCGCGTCGGTTTTGTTATTCGGGTGTAATGTGCCCGGACTTCCGTCGTGGATGTTGTGTCCGTGGGGACACATGTGAGTTTGCTCATGGGGTCTTTGAGTATTGGCTCCATCCGTCTCGCTACCGCACTGAAGCGTGTAAAGACGGGAGGAGTTGTATGAGGAAGATCTGCTTTTTTGCTCACACTTCTAGCCAGCTCCGATCGGTTTCTGTTTCGGAGATGTTGGTTCCTCCGAACAAGCATTGCGCTTACTGTCGCTGCCATCGTGCTATCCATCACACCGTGTCGCCTACTTCGGTTCTGGATGAGAACAAGGTGTCGCCACCCTCTTCTCCCCAGGTCTCACCCGCGCAACACGCGGGTGGGTATTCTCCTATTTCGCGTTTCCAAGTTGAGTCATCGTCTGCAATGACAAACACGGGTTCTAGCTGTTTCCAAGTTGAGTCATCGTCCGGATTGACTCTACTTGGAAACGCGGGTTCTAGCTACAAAGAAGTCACGACACCTGGTGCGATGAAAGAAGTCATGTACAACATGAAGACTATGACTTTGAATGAAGTTGATCAAACTCCGAATTCGAACCCCGAGTGGGTGGATTCTTTCGCTGCTTATAACGATGATCAGCGGTTATTTTGTTCTCCCTATCCGTCAACCTCGTCCCCTTCAGCATCTGGATCAAGTTGGGTTCCTCCCGGAGACAGCAAATACGCGATGAATAACCTTGATGAAGACACATTTGTGAGCGAGACCGCTATAGCTCGTCCAGATCTTGAATGGGTGAATGATCTTCTCACTTAGACGATGAAGGAGCAAGAGGAACGTACTGAAGGAGATGTCTACATACATGAATAAGAAGAATAATGTTTATGCAATTGTGATTAGAACTTTATTAATAATTACTACTAGATTTAAAAATATAATGATCTTAGTTGTTCCGATTATGGGTAGAAAGCTTGTGGTCTTATGTTACAAGTAGTAGCAGAGATATGAAGTATAGATTAAAACGGTAAACCCGCAAGCTACTTTGAATGTATGATAATGTTCTGTTTAATGACTTTCTTTAGCAAGTAAATTGAAGAAAACAATAATTATATACATCCCCGTTATACCATTATATACTTTAATGACTTTGAATGTATGATGATGTTCTCTATAATGACTTCCTTTAGCAAGGAAATTGAATAAAACAATAATTACATACATCGCCGTTATACCATTATATACTATAGGAATATTGCATTTTAATAATCACAACTATTCGACGTTAGCCGCTAACAGTTCCCACTTTAAAAATAATCACGGACAGTCCTAACTTTTAACATATTAGCCTCAACGGACCCTGACTAACAGAACCCTAACGTCGTTAGTCTCTGATCACCGGAAAAACGTTTTTTTTTGGCCAGAAAACTCAACATTTTCGTTCCAAACCTCTTTGTAACCTTATTATGGACCTTTGGAGATCTTTTTCTAGTAAAAGCCTCAATTATTAAAGTCGCCGGAAAACCCAACTTTTTGGCCAGAAGACTCAACATTTTCGTCCCAAACTTCTTTGTAATCTTAGATCGGACCTTTAGAAACCTTTTTCTAGACAAAAACTATTTTCTGGCGGTCGCAGACTAACGACGTTAGGGTTCTGATAGTCAGGGTCTATTGGTGGCCAATATGTCAATAGTTGGGACTGCCAGTGGTTATTTTTGAAGTTGAGACTGTTGACAGCCAACGGGGAATAGTTGAGATTATTTAAATCCAATATTCATATTAAATTTGAATCAACTTTTAGAGGAACATTAGAAGTGGGGTGCGACGATCAAGAGAAAGAAAAAAAAAAGGGATTGGTTCAAGGGTTCAAGCCACGATTAAGATTCTCGTCCGGGTTTGCAATTTATTAGTGTTCAGTTTTAATAACTTTGTGTTTTTTTAACTTGATACTATGGATTGTTTATTAATTCAGACTTGTTTCTTTTTAGTGGTTCTGTTTCTTGGCTAATCTTTTATATTACTTAGGCTAGATGAACTATGATTTAATTTTTTGATTATTCGATGTTGACTAATGATTAAATTGAGATGATTTACATATTCATGTTTTGTGATTGTTTATGAATTTGTATGCTTGTCTTGGTTGTGATTGGTTGTTTGGTTAGGTGATCTTGTTAGTCTAGTCTGGAACTATTTAGATCATTCTAGGTTCGTTAATCTATTAGGATTTCGGTCTAGAGCTTGAGATTAGAGATAATTCAAGTTTAACTAAATTAATTAAAATCAACTGAGTATAGTGTGCATCCTTTTCTGGCAACTCTAGCGACGAGTCAGGATTGCTAGGTTATTAGCTAGGCGTTATTTGGTAGTTTGGGTGGCCGATAGCTCAGATCCGGCTACTTATTTGCTAGGTTATTAATCAGGATTGCTAGGTTATTAGCTAGGCCTTGGAATTGACAACCAAAACGAACAATAGAGGAATTCCGTGATTGGGTTAAGGCTGCTAAGGAAGAAAGAGATAGGGGGATTCAAAGCCGCAATTGATAGTTTAGATTCACAGAGCTTGAAGTGCCAAGGCCGTTACACGTATGATATGAATAGAAATTATTCAGGATATCAAATGGTCGATACTGAGATGGACTATACAATTCCAGATCCGGGGGGAGAAATGTGCATTGAGATCCCACTGCCAGGTAAATATTATGATTCTACTTTTAATTATTATAATTCTCATGAATTAGATTTACCCTTGTCTTATGAAGATGACGTCGTGCAGGTTTCACATTTTAAGCCCGTGTGTGAAGAAGATGAGGATCACACTCATGAACCGGAGTCGATAATGGACGTTGAAGTCCCACCTCTGGTTCAACAAGTCGTTAATTCCAGCTATTGGTGTCCCACGCCATGGGATATTGATGGTGGATTTTGGAGTGATGATGATGAGGGGGTAGTAGAAGAGGCAGAGTTGGAGGTGCCCGACTACATCGCGTCCCTGAAGGAAGAAGTTTGTGAGCCACTGGACAAGATGGAGGATGAGAAGAAAGATTATGTACCATCTTGGGAGGAAGAGTTTGGTGATGAGTTGGTAAGTTTGCCAACTCTTGAAGATGAAGACTTTGACCCGGTTGGTGATCTCGCCTATTTAGAGACATTACTTGAAAAGGAACCAACCATAGAGGTCAAATATGCACCCAACATAGAAGAAGAGAAAGTGGCCGAGGAGTTTGACAGCTGGCCCGTGAAGGATTTAGATGCTGGATCGCCATCACGGTTAAAAACACAAGAGAAGGTGCGAAGAAACTTGGATCAACATAGTCTGAGGGTGCAGAGATGGTACAAAAGGAAGCATAATGGAACATTGAAGTGCATAGACAACCACCATCCTCACTATGACACGTATCAGGTTTGGTCCAGGTAAATTTAAATTTTAGTGGCGCGACCCGTTTGCATGTCTTAAGATATTTTATAGTTTCATCATTGGTTTTTTAATAAACAATGATGATCAAGTAAAATTAAACGAGTTGGATAGGGGTTGGATAAAGGAGAAGCCTCCTGATTGAGTTCAAGTGTGGGGAGGTTTTGTAGAGTTTTTATAGAGTCGTAGTTTTTGTATATTGAGTCTAAATTAGTTTGTTTGAGTCGTTTTATTTTGTGTCGAGTCAGTATCGCTTTGGGTTTTTGCTTGTTTTTGTTTATGCAGGTTTGAAATGTACCACCCGTACTCAATCTCCAACCGGGTGATTTCGGAGCTGTACATCAAATTTCAAGGAATTTACCAAGTATACTAGTTAGTGTCAAAGTCGATCTCGACCGAAATGCTATACGATCGAGATGGATTGGACGAGAGTTTTGGAGCTTACGCGTCATAAAACCAGCTAAGTCCTTTCCAATTTGCCCTTTGTTTTTTAGTTCTTATTTATTTTTAGTTTTTGAGTCGGTTTCCATCCTACATTGAGGGCAATGTAGAGTTTAAGTGTGGGGATGGAAAACTATCATTCAGATCTTAGTTTTTGAGTCATAAAAATTGAAAAAAAAAACAAAAAAAATTAAAAATTTTAAAATTTTAAAAAAATTGAAAATGTTCCTGTTTTAGATGTTTGCAAAATAAAAACGAAAAATGATAGAAAAATCAGGTAAGTTCGGGTTTCAAATAAAAATAATATGAGAATAAAAGTTGAGCTTGTGTCTAATTTGGGATGTGTGATTAGGCTAGGCCCGGTTTCTAGGTTTCTTTGAAATTAATATAACTTATTGTTAGTTTACTAGTGGGTTCTCATTTAAGAAAAGTAGGGAAGCCGAAACCACCAAAAATAGTATAAAGAATTCCGTTATAAGCTAAAATTATTAGAATTTTTTATTAAAGAAAAAAAATGCAATAAATGAGCTAGACCGAAAAAATTGACAAGGCCTATCTGTGACAACTCATATTTTAGAGCTTTTCGTGTGCTTTGATGTAACTTATTTGTGCAATACTTGACTAGTGGATGTGTTAATTCTTAACTGAGTGCTTATGGGTTGTTTATGTACTTGTTTCCTTTGCATGTTGTTATGTGGTATAGTCTACGTGAACTTGGTTTGAAGTGACCAATGTGTTGAGATATTAATGATTGATTGAGAGTATTAAGGGGTTATGTGAATTATAAGGATGAATGTTCAACGTATAAGGATGAGATATTAATGATTAATGCTCGGCCTAAACCCAAGATTCTGAATTCTCGGCCCAATGGAACCGAGAAGCTGGACTCGGCCCATTCCTAGCGACTATGCACATGATTAGAGAGTGATCCCTACATTAGCTAGATACAAAACATCAATCTCAAATCCTAACTTCCTCTCCTCTCCTCTGTGGCGATCGACGGCAAGGACCCCCCTTCCTTCGAAGATCGACGACAACATGCTTATGAATCTCTCGAAGCCTTTCTAAATCTACTTCCAATCCGGTTAGTGTTTTACTGTAGTTCAACTATTATCGATCATTACATAATGTTTGTTTGATGATACCTTCGCATGATGCCTTAATGATTTAATGCTAGGGATTGGATAATTAGGAGGATCTTTGATAAACAACATGTAATAACAAACGATTAGGATTTAATTGGATGGATGTGGATCTGTGAATACTACGAATGCATAAGGCTGATGTGTGTTGATGGTCATGATGGTCGAGTAGCAACTTAGAGTTCATACCCATAAGGGTTTTGATCAAGTCTGAATGATAATTATTACTGATTATTGTTGTCTGATTATATGATTAGAATGGTATGGCATTAGGGTTTGTATGAACATGCAAAATAATTGCAAAGGTTGCTTGTTTCATCTATTTGGAACATGTCAAAAACTTTTAACTGTTGTTACGAGATTAATGGGGAATCAAAGAAGGAAATCATGATTATCTGCTGTGTATTCTCTTTTGTTTGCCCTCTGTCTGCTGTGTATTCATACTGCAGGTCCACGAAAGACCTGCAGCGACGAAAGACTCCCCACGAAGAACCCAAGTCGACGAAGAATCTGATTCTTCGCTGATTACCCTTTGACGAAAAACTTTGGTTCTTCGTCACAACCACTTCTAGACGAATTATGGTTCTTCGCCGAAAGGATCTTTCGTCATGAGAGTATTCCACGAAGTATGGTTCTTCGTCGAGCATTCCCACGAAGAACTGGTTCTTCGTGAAGATGCTGCAAGAGTGAGAGTAAACAGAACAGTTTGAACAGTAAACGTGTCCACATAACATGCATTAACATAAGGTTTCAAATAATTTATGATGTGTATGATGATGAATGTTCATGTTTATAAAGTTTTATTTGAAGCATGTTAACAATATTAATTAAGAATAAGAAACTTGATTTGGCTCGTGTGAGTAGCAAACTCACCTGTTAAGTGTTGTTATATGACATGCACGTGAGATGTGGACTTGTATGAGATTTGAGAGATTGTTATGTGTTATACGGTGATCTTAGCGGCAAAAGAGATCTGTGAAAATAACTTGTGTACTGTTATGTGATTGACTTGCATATGAAACCCATACACTTGTTATGTGACCTTACGATAAACGTTATGGATCAATGGGTTGCATGATTAACGGTTACGACTCGTATAAGGACGTGTGTTTTACTTGTTTACTACTTGTGTAACGTGTACGATGGATACTTGATATAAGTGAACATTATGCTGACTATTCTTGGTAATCACGGTAGGGTATGGTTGACTAACTTGGAATGGGTAATATAACATATCGAGCAATCTAAGGTGAGTTCACTTCTCTTGAGCATGCGTCCCGGTGGGTGGGACAATCAATCGGGTATTCCTGAGAGGAATAAGTCTTTTCTGGGTAAAAAGTGGGATGTTGGATAATACACTCATTTCCTATCACCTTAAGTCCTATCTTCTACCGAATAGTTACCTGAGAGGTAACGGGGTATTAGTTGATAGCGCTATTAGGCTTGGTAACCTCACACCATACCTAAGAGAACGGGCGTCAACTAATGACCTTAATCACAACCAATGCTTAGATAGGGGGCATTGGGGACGGGCAAAACAATCTGACACCATCTTGTACGGTACACGAGTTATTATCAACATTGTTTTCGGAATTATTAATAAACTGGACTAATCACTTGGTAACTACGCGTTTGGTAAAAACTGTGAACTCACCAGCGTTGTCTGGTATACTTGTTTGCATGCTCGCAGGTTATAGATATGTGAGAACGTGGAACTTGCTATCTGGGAAGCTGGAGTGGTTATGGGTCGAGACACTTGGAAACACGAGACAAGTCTAATAACTTTCATACGCTTGGTTTACGAAATACATAACTAATGATTTATGCTTCCGCTGAAAACGTTGAGTTATACTTTATGTAATGTAACACTTTATCTTAATGAATGAAAGTTTTTATTTAAAATCTTGTATGAGTTCAATGTGATTGGTGGCTAGATCCTGGTACGTCACACGCCTCGCGGGGGTTTCCGCTTGGGGTATTTTTGGGGGTGTGACAGTTTGGTATCAGAGCCACTGGTTATAGTGAACTTGGTTTTAAAAATGTTTTTATAAAACCAGACTATAACCGAACAATTCTGAATACGTGAATACGACTATGACACTCAGCTCCAGATTTTAAGGTTCGTCTTTCCACCTGTTGTATACATTACATGACTAGTGTACACTTGTTTATGTTGTGGCGTACGGACACACACTCGTCACTATAGCATAATTACATGAATTTCTTGATTACATTATGATGCGTTGTTAGTGTGTTGTAGTCCTTAGATTCTTGTGATCTTGTCGTTTGATAACCTCCGTTTGGCATTCGAGTTTGAGGAACTATTTGACATGAGTTAGGAGGAGCTGAGATGAGCATGCAAATCACAATATTATTGTGGGTGCACACATAATAATAATGTGGGGTGCATGTGACTCCCAGTGAGGCTTAACAAGTGTAAAAGGGGTTCTTTTCTGTAATTCGATCTAATGAGAAACACAACAAATCTATAGGATTTATAGCGATGATTTCCTCCTACTCGAGCGTGATCTTTTCACTTCCCTCTGAATTCTTACGAATCTCAATGATATTGAGTGTTGCCTGAACACGTATCTGAACGTCTAGCGAACCGTGTAAGAATGATTAGTTGCTAGTGCGGACGTCTCTGGGTTGGATGTCGGAGTGTTGAATGTTTGGTCTATACCTTTCTCACTTTTCTCGTTTACTTGAACCCAACGGATTGACGACTTAGATCCCGAAGTATGATCACTTCTGTACCCTCTAACAACATACCGTGTATCACCCAATCGACTTGCAAGACCGATGGACAAGAGGATGAGCGTAGTACCTTACCGACCTCAGTATTAGGACAACCTTGATTACCGGCAACGAACACTAGTTGATTGACTTCAAATGAGTCCCTAACCCTAGTCAGCAACCTTTGGAAGCCAACCCTCATGAATCACTTAGGACATAACCACCAACAATCCACTGGAGCATGGGATGTGTAACTACTAGCGCCAGGGGCAATACCCTAGGACGAGACAAGAACAGCGAGAAGGTGGACCCTATTGTCAAAATGTAATAACCCGTGTTTCGAAAGTCAAAGTCAAAGTCAAGATTGAAGTCAAAGGAAGAAAAGATTGCTAATTGCGATCTGTCACTCCTTGCTCAACTACTGTTTTGACTTCTTTGACTTGTAATCGAATTATAATATTTAATCGCTTTAGTTGTATTATGTGGAGTATCTATTAATAATCGAGTTTTAATCGCCATTTAATCGCATGTTTATCGCTAATCGACTTATCGCTATCGCATTCGCAACTCGAATTATGTGTTCTGGATATTGTTTTACGTGTGTGTGCTATTTATGTGTTACTTGTGCATGTTATGTTTATGTTGAGGTGATGATCGCAATCGCAATCGCAATTCTATCGCATCGCAATCTAAATCACAAAACGCAAGTTATTTATAGTGATTGTATGTTAGATATAGTAGTTAAGTTATTTGTGTAACTAATGGGTAATACTATCGCATCGCTCGCTCGAATCGCATCGCAACGCTCAACACGCGAATCGAAACGACAAAACTCTACACGCCGGACACCAGGATCGAGTGGCCAATCGATCGAGTGGCCATCCGATCGAATTTCCATCCGATCGGGTTGCCATCCGATCGGGTTACCATCCGATCGGGTTTCCATCCGATCGGACTGCCACCCGATTGGATTGCCATCCGATCGGTGACCAATCTGACCCTGCACACTTTCCACTTTGGGAAACCCTATAAATACCCTCCTGTCACATCATTTGTGATGTGACAACTCCCCACTCGAACCAGCCGCACTCGAGCTCCCTTTTCTCTCAATTCCTCACGATTCTTGTATGTTTTCCACCTAAATCTACTTCTATGATCTATACGCAATCCTTCATCTTTTTCACCTTTGAATCTTAACTTTTAACCGTGAAATCACCGGATTTGACGTGTTCTAGGGTGATGTCATCATGGAGTTCTTATGAACTTCAATGTTTGGCTTCATTCCACCAAGACCAACTTAGATCTGAAAGATTTCCACATGAATAATCAATGTTTTCGCATAGATCTACACATATTCACGGCTAAATGGATTGGAAGATGGTTTTTTCTAACTTTCTTTCAACTCTTTTACACTCAATGCACTCAAAACCGATAGAATCAGAGCTTGTTCTGATCTTCTACTCTTTCTTAGTGATGTGTTAGTTCAAGATCTGAATTCTATCCAAGAGACAACTGATGTCAGGTTAAACATGAACAACCATCTCGAACCGTGAACTGGTCGGACTAGGGTGGTTCTTGTTCGGTCGGGTCACTTGGGTCAAGATGGGGATTTGGTTGTCTAGCATGATATCACACCGTCTCGATTAAAACTGCAAAACTTTCAGAACCAACAAGTGTCAAAGACGATCAGGTCGTTGGGACAGATTGCCGTCCGATCGGATTGCCATCCGATCGGACAGCCACCGATCGGCTTGCACTTGGTTCCACACTTAAACTTTTATTTCAACCTTTAAAGGTTTTGAACGTCGAACGGATTACCGTCCGATCGGGTTGCCATCCGATCGAACGACCATCCGACCATGTGACGTTTGGAACTTCGACACTTAATCATTTTCATATTTTCCAAGATCATCAGTAACTAACGGATTGCCACCCAATCGGATAGCAATCCGATCGAGTGACAATCCTGCTGTGAACTTGTTCTCACTAAGTGCCCTACCAATCGGATTGCTACCTGATCGAACGACCGTTCGATCGATCAACCTGAAGGGTAGAGATACTTCTCTGTTTTCAAAATACTACAACGAAAACTTCAAAGCCATCATACACAAACACATCCTTACCAAACAAGATGTCAATCCGATCGAATGGCCATCCGATCGGATGACCAACCTAACGGATTGACATCCGATCGACTGGCCATCTGATCGGATTGCCATCCGATCGGATTGCCATCCGATCGGATTGCCATCCTATCGGATTGCCATCCGACACTTGTTACCTTTGCACCGTTTATCGCGCTGCTCATCGTTTATGCCATCGTTAACTGTTTAGGCTAATCTCTCTCAGGCCTCCCTTCAATCCAAGAGAGTGTTTACTTTTTAAACACAATCTGTGAGTATACTCGATCCCTTTTTGCTTTATGCACTTTTGGGTGTTACATACGTTACTTATTCTAAATCACATTGATCACACAACGCAAACACTATTTATACGATGACCGTTAATGCATGTTATACGTGACTCGATGAATGCGTGTTTGTTATGTTTACACATTGATTGTTGTCTACCTGCCTTAGCAACAATAGTACTATAGTTTGGACTCAACACCTGTTCACTCAGGGGTTGTTAAGGACAATACTTCACGTGTTCGCAGTGGTGAACATGTGATGCGAACTCGCTACTCGCAGTCAAATCGCAGTCATTGCTATTGATAGGATCTTTGTCAATAACTTACATGCTTCACATTATATGTCGTACATGTTGGTTATGCGTAAACGATTTCGAAACTCTATTATACTATTAAACTTGTATGCTCACATTTTCACTATGTGTATTGATCTCTATTTTAACATATGTGACAGGTGCTTAGGATGATTGCTTGCTGTTTGATGAATCAAGCTAGGTTGGAGTTTAGAAACAAACTAAATAAAACCTGAGTTGTCGGAATGGACATTTGTCTTTGAGAACAATGCCTGTAATAACTGTTTTTATTTTATATGTTTGTGGTATCGGACATAAACCTTAATATATTATAACGAATAGTTGTTATGGATTCTCCTGGACAATCTGTTTTGCTCAGTGCCATGCCCCGATGATTCCGTCATCGGTTGGGGTGTGACACAAAAGATCGCAGAGATCTGTTTACAGACAACAACATTAGAGGCAATGGCCACAATGACAACAAGGTACTCGTAATCATACCCTTCAGAATGGGAATGAAGGTGACTTCGACAAGGATTGGCCGTTGTTGAGTCAAGACGTCAATAACCAAGGGAACAACGACAGTGTTGGAAATCCTCGTAATGATAACAACGACACTGGAAGTGGTGCTCGTGGAAGAGCATTTAAGATTGGCGTGGGTGACACCAGGTACGATAGCAACATGGTGATCTGTACATTTTTGGTAACTGACCACTTCGCCTTTTTTCTTATTCAACGCCAACATCTCTTGACCCCAAACACGTTGTAGAACTGGCTGGTGGCAAGTCAATTGAAGCCTCATACGTTCATTTAGGGTGCAAACTCGATCTTTCAGGTCACGTGTTCGACATTGACCTCCTACTTGATACCTTTAGAAGCTTCGATGTAGACGTTAGTATGGACCGGCTGTCCAAAGCCTTAAGCAGAAATCCTGTGAAGGGAGGAAATCGCATGTATATATCTCTCCTGGTGAAGATTCACTATTTGACAGTATCGTGTCGACAATGGAAGCCCATAAGTGTATTAGCTACCCTGTTACTCTATCACTGGCTACCGGTACGCAGCCCAGTGAAATATCGGATTTGTATCACGTCAGAAGCAGCCCTGATTTCTAGTACCCTTATCGTCTCACACCAGGACGGTTGCAGGAACTGTTTAATCAACTACAGGAACTACTGGACATGGGTTCTAATTGATCTAGCTTCTCGTCTTAGGGAGCCCGAGCTCTATTTGTGGAAAAGAAGAACGAGTCCTTCTGTACGTGTAACGACTACCGTAAACTCAGCAAGGTGATAGTTGGAAACCGTCACCCTCTACCTCGCACCGACAGCCTGCTTGACCAGCTGCAAGAATCAAGCTTCTGTTCGGAAATCGACTTAAGATCGGGCTATCATCTGATAAAAGACCGAGAGGAGGATGTTCCTAACACGGCATTACAAACACAGTACGGCCATTACGGTCTTCTGTTCATGTCATACAAGTTACCCAACACACCAACAGCCTTATGGATCACATGGAACGTATGTGTAAACCTCATCTCAACGAACTCGTCAATCGTGTTTACTGGTGACGTCTTGAGACCTTCCAAGGGAAACGAGAACCACAAGTGACATTCGTGTCTTATCTTGGAGCTCCTGAGGGAGGAGCAACACCACACGCAGTCTTTCCAAGCATGGCTTCAGGATTCGAGAAGTACAATTTCTTGGTCTCACTAAGTACCATCGCAGAGTCATAAAGGAATTTTCGAAGATCACACAGCTTTTATCACTTTAACAAGAGAACATCTCTTCAACCGTTGAAACCCAACTCTATGATGCACTGAGTGTTGTCCTCACCTAATGGCACAGGTGATTTGGTGGAATACCATGATCTATCGATTCAGGGTCTCGGTTGCGTGCTGATGCAACGCGAGAAAGTGATAGCTTACGTTCCTCAGCAGCTGTAGATTTACAACAAGAGTTGCACGATTCACAACCAGGGGTGGAAGCCATGGACTTTGGATTTCTTATTTGGGGGCATTGCTTGTACAGTACCAAATGCATTAATTAGACCGATCACAAGGGCCTCCCGCATATATTTGATTCGAAAGAGCTAGGCATGCGATGGCGTCGCTGGATGGAACTTTTGAGCGATTACGACTGTGAAACTAAATGTGTTCGAGCTTTGCAGCTCACTGTCGACTCTAACCTACCTGATCATATTCGTTCTGCCCCAAACCGAAGCACTGGAGGAGGAGAATTTTCAAGCGAGATCCATGCGAGGCATGAGCAACAACTTTTGGTAAATAGGACGGTAGTCCCTCCATCATGGAGCGAATATGGGTCCCATTATACGGTAACCTTAGGGAACTTGTGTTGGGCGAAGCACACAAGTCTCGATATTCTACTCGTCTGGGTTTTGATAGCATGTATTAGGACCTAGGGGTCTTGTACTGGTGACCGGGCATGAAGGCCCACACAACCATGTATGTGAATGATGTTTGACTTGTGCGAAAGTCAAGGTGGAACATCAGAAAATTTCTGGTTTGTGTCAGAAACACCCATATGGAAACAGGAGCAGACTGCTATGGTTTTTGTCGCTGGTCTACCTAAAACTCGAACGATATCACCTGGGTGATTGTTGATTGTCTCACGTAGCTAGCACACTCTCTTACAGTCAAGGAAACTGACGAGTCTTCGCAGTTTGTGAATATTCCCCTGAGAGAGACGGCTTCTAGGCACGGGGTACCAACTTCTATTACCTCTAATTGTGATCTGCGTTTATACCTGATTTGTGGCAGGCAGCACACAAATCATGTGGCTCGCATCCAGACATGAGCACTTTTTATCACTCTCAAACGAATGGTTGTAGGATCATTGTCGGACCCGAAATGAGTCGTTCAGAGGTGTTCTACTCAAAATGAAAGGCGGAAACAGACATAATGAGTTGAATTCAGTAAGATATTCACTAAAACTGTCTTGTATATTGATTCTGATACGATTACAGCTTTGAAGACACTTCGACAGAGCTTCGTCGTCGGAAACAACCTTCCTAATTTCGCTCCAAATGACACAAACCTATCCACTATTTAAAGACATCTGATTTCGCTTGAACATGTCTCAAGCGAAATCTCATTACAAGCGAAATACACACTCAAGCGAAACCAACCACTCAAGCGAAACCAGCCACTCAAGCGAAATAAGACATTCAAGCGGAATTACATGTTTCAAGCGAAATTAACATATTTCATGATTTCTCGATCTTCGTGCCCTGAATAATGCAAGACTCGATACAAGACGAAATCAACAGACGTATGCACCAACAGACTCCCCCTCGGATGTTGACGAGTCTTAAGTGTCGAGTCTTCAACGTCTTCAGTCTTTATCAGTCTGATCGCTCTCCTGAAATATCTGACTGTAAGCATCCTCAAACTTTATCTTCATCTCTTCTACAACACTAACAGACTCCCCTCGAACAATCTCTCCTTGGATGTCTTCAGACTCCCCCTTTCGATATGTTGGGATCGCAGACTGGCTTGTTAAAATCACAGAGTCCTCAGATATTGGAACCTGGCTCTCTATCAATCAAAGACCTGCACATTGTAGGATCGAATCGCGACCTGAATGAGTCGTTCGGAAGAGCTCTAGTCCGTTTCAGAGGCGGAAACAAAGAAACGGATGTAAAAACAGCTTGATTCACACTTTAAACCTTTTGTATATTGATTTAACAAAGTTTACAATCAAAGGATAAACCAGCAGCACCTCGGTATCAAATCTGGAAATCGTTACAAATGAATAGCACACTACCCTATTAATAATGCTCCTGATTTCGCTCATAGAGACACCACAACCATTTGGAGCGAAATCAGCAATATGTTGATTTCGCTCGTAACTGTTTCGGGCGAAATCACATGCTTGTGTTGCTAGGAGCGAAATCAACATTTATAACAATATAAAATTCTATTTTGTCTTCTTGTCACGTGCATATGTTGTAGTGATGTCATCATTGATGTCATTTTCATGATGTCATCAATGAGTAGGATGACATCATGTCTTGATCAAAACCGCAACGTAACTGACACTTGATATAAGACGAAGACGACAGATGAATGCACCAACAAACTCCCCCTCAGATGTTGACGAGTCTTAAGTGTCGAGTCTTTACAATCTTCGATCTTTATCAGTCTTTGGGCTTCCTTCACTCTAACTTTCTTCAACTAATCTTTCAGGATCAAAACTTCTAGCTCTGGCATCTTCAGACTCTCTTTCTCTAACAGACTCCCCCTCAAAATGTGCTGGGATCGTAGTCTGGCTTTCACAGGTTCAGGTATTGCAACCTGGCTCACCTGCATATTCTATACCCAAAAGTAAGTTTCATAAAAAATAAGATATAACAAATTTAGAAACTTTGCTAATCACCTGAAGACACAACCCTGAATGCATCATTTTTAATTATCAAACAAAAAAAATTATCGTGTAAGTCACTGATGAACCACTTGAATGATTATCATTATCACTTCACACATCTTCAAACAAACTTTCCCAAACTTGTTCGTCATGTTCAGCACTCAGAATTTTGAAAATCAGCTTTTCAACATCAGTCGTCTAAAATCTTTTTGAATTTTTTTAAAAAAAATTTATGCTAAAACACACCGAAAATCTTTTTGGATTTATAACATAACAGAAATGAAATGCAGTAAGGAAATATTTACATACAATATTTTTGTGAGTTTCTGAGACAAATCACCAACACCGTTAAGCTTTATACATTTTAAGTTCTAAACGATTCACTTAGATTGTCAGTATACTGATCCACTTAACTTTTCACACAAAGTTCAACTGTTTCGAGATACGAGATTAATGTCTTAAGAACTTAAACTTATTCGCTTGTCCCACCTCAGAATATACTCCCGTATCCAGATACCAATATTCAGTCTTACAGGTAAGTATGACACAAATGATATCTGTAGGGGAATAAATTATGATCGAAATCGTGAGAGCTCAGGTCAGAACTACCATTCAGCAGAGAGATCACGAATCGACTTTTGGGTGTGTCCCCTTTAGAGGATCTTTTTTTTACAACAGCATTGCTAAGCAATTTTATTGTCTTATCATAGATGCTGAGGGTGATGTTATGTTTCAAGCATTGCGGAAAGTATTATTCGAGGACTAGGTCAGAACTTCCATTCAGCAGAAGTCCCGGAATAATACCCCAGATATCACTGAGTATAAAGACCTAGTATATCAGAAAAAGGAATCTTTCAAACGAGATTTCGGGGGTTACCCATATATCCAAGAGATGTTACCCACGAATTAAGCAAGTTTGAATTTAGGTTTATATCTCGTCACAATCTACTAAATGTGCAAAAACATACTCACACATCCACAGTGAGATCGTTTATCACATTTGACTTTCCAATTCTTTAGCATGTTGTGATAGTCCACTGATGTACTATCATTTCCTCTTTAATACAACAAAACTCATTTTTGATTTTATCATGTTTTTTACTTTTTCAAATTTTCAAATGTTTTTGAATTTTCTGAAAAATTTTACTCCCCCTAAAATGCAAACACATTTTAGGAAATTTGAAAATAAACTGTATAATAAAATGACAACCGATATCAAATCGCTTTAATTCTCCATTCACTTGGCATAAACAATCAGACCTCCCCCTTACAACAAACTATTTTCCCATTGTGATTTCAAAACACTTAAGTTTGTTTTAATCAAATGGTTTTTCCAGAAAATTAGTTTTGTTGATTTTAAGAAACCCTTTGTAGGTTAGGGGATAAGTTCCTCTTCTCAATGTAATGAACCCCATATAATTGTTAACCACTTGTAATAATGGTCCAATCAAGTTCAACTTAATGACCTTGATTAACCACATTGTCAATGAAAACCTCTTTCAATCACTTACAGATTCACTCACCAACTATAATCACTTGTAAATCAAAATATAACAATTTAAATATACCACCTGTACTTTACCAACTGTACCACTTGTAGGATCATTTGCTAAGAAAGATGCCGATTCCTGCTCCACTCTTACCAACTTGGGAGCTCCGGCAAGTCAGGATTTTAGTTTGGAAAAATTTACCCCAAGTCTGACCAGCCTTGGGAGATTCTGGAACACACTTGTCCCACCAACACTTTGATTTAAAAAAATATTTTGCAGTTTTAACCTTCCCGTCAACCATCTTCCCGAAAATATGTTTGACTTTTCCATTGAAAGCCTTCTCAACATCAAATTCTCCCTTATCAGCGAAGAATTGATTTGAGATCTCTACCTTTCCCACTTTCTTCATCAAATTTTCCTTTGACAATGGAGGAAAATCTTCATCGTTCACCTCTGGAACGGAATTAACAACCTTTTTCTCAACAGATGACTCCTCTTATTTTATGGAATCAGATTCATTGTCAGAATTACCCTCAGATTTAACCACCCACTTTTGCTTGTTCATATCACCTCTTCTTTTGTAAAACCGTTTTGAACTTTCTCCTTCCTCAGAAGTAGAATTTTCAAACTTTTTAACATTTTTTACAGGTTGGTCTTTCTTATCAACCCAAATCTTTCTCAAAACAGAGTTTGAAGAAACTTCATGTTTTTGGTAGTTGGTCTTGGGGCAATTCCAAGCTATGTGTCCAACTTCTTGGCATTTGAAACAGGTTCTTCTGTCAACTCTTGAAGCAAACATCTTCACATTCTTCTTTACTTCAGCAAGAAACTCTTGATTCGACTGCTTCCAGAACGGTTTCTTCTGTTCATCCTCTGAACTTCCTCCTGAAACAAATTTTGTTTTTGGTTTATAAGTTTTCTGATTTTTATAATTTTCTGAAGAATTGAAACCAAGACCTTTCTTTTTGAGATTACCATTATGATTTGATTTCTTTTGGAAATTATAACCATAACCGTAACCCTTTTTCTTGTTCAATCTCTGTTGGACCCTTGAAGTGTATTTTTTAGGTTTTTCATGAAGATTTAAATCATTTATTTCAGAAATATTAATTTCTGTTAATTTGAAAACCTGTTTGATCATTTCAGTTTTGACACTTCTTATTGGAAATTCCTCATCAGAATATAATTTGTCTGAATTATACAAAGTATAAACCACTTTGATTGATTCATCATTCAAATTAGATTTTGATAACAGGAATTCTTTATTGTAAACCCTATTAACCGGTGAACTCGGACTCTTTTCTGATGAACTCGGACTCTTTTCTGACGAACTCGAACTCTCAGATTTAGACTCCGACTTTAACTCTTCATCCGTATCTAACACCTGATCGACAACTTTCTTTACTAACTCAGACTCATGATCAGTGTCAGACGCTGTGAATGTAACATCAATATTGTCTGGTAATTCATCAATGATTTCAGACTTTAAGTTGATGTTGACTGCCTTTTTTAGACGCTCCTCGTTAGGATTCCTGGGAGAATAAGTTTCATGGATCGGGGGCGGACATCTGTTATACTTGACACATGGTTTCTTACCAGTATCAGTATCTTCAGTCTTTTTGTCCATGAAAGCTTCCAGACCTGCAACATGTGACAACCCTCACTAAACCAGGTATCCGTACAACTTAATTAATAATTAATTACTGCTTAATTACTATGCTTACTTGAAATTGTGGATAAACTGCAACTTGAATGTTGATACATGTACTTACTTGCATCATACTTTACTTGCTGACACCCCATGTTTTGCTTACAGCACCTTTGTGACAACCTCGATGCACCAAACGCACAATGAACGGATAACCTATTAAACGTGCTGTCATAACTAGCACCAGGTAGGCACTGCCTCTAAGGCCTGTAAGAGCCAGAGATAGTTTACTACACTAATAGAAAGTGTAGGATACAAGGGTTGTAGAACTGCGTCTCTAGGAATAAGTTACGATGACTGGATGTGCCTAAAACGTACTCTAAGTACAAAATTCAGCATTTGGCTAACTAATAAAGTGCCAAGACATGAGAAAAATATTACTAGACACTTTCCAAAGTGTCAGGAATAAGTTGTGTCACTAAAAATAATTATAACGACACTTTAAAGCTTTGTTAAGCATTTTAACGGATTGCTATCCAACCGAACAACCGGACTTTACCCGACACATAAAAATATTGCCATATACATTGTTTTTCTTTTTCTGAACCAATTAGGGTCCCTGAATACCCTAACACCCGCTGTAACGCATGAGACACTAGTAACCGGGTTAATCCCTAAACTTAACTAGATTAACCTAACTAATTACCTAATGTTTAGTTGGAAACCAACCGGATTACCCCCCCCCCCCCCCAACCAAGTTCGGTCACTATGTGATCCCCATCGTACTTTGTTGATTATAAAAATCACATATGTCTAATATCTAGTAGACATATGGACTCTTGGATAATGATCTTGAATATCTGTCTATAAGTTCACACCATAGCACACTAATACTTTCATCACAACACTCAACAAAACTCTCTCTCCCTCTCCTTGCTAAACTCATGGCCGAACACCCCCTTGAGCACCCATCCATTTTCGGTTTTGATCATCTCATTCCAAGATCACACAAGTGTTAAGGATCACCTACAAGGAAGCTTGGTGCAATCGGAAGGCGAAGGACCTCACTCTATTGCTTTTATCCTCTCATTTTGCGTCTAGATTCTTCCCTAGCCTCGAGCTAGTAGTGAGTTGCTATAATCACCCTCTCGAACTATTTTGTAGTGGTTAATATGATTTGCAACGGTTAAAACTCGTAATCTTACAAAATGACACATAAAAGTCTACTAAAAACACTAAAAGTGGTGGTTAAAAGTTCATAAGTTGTGTAAATCTTGTAGTAGTTGATTTGTGTAATTATTTGGACCCGATCTATGTTGTGGTGGCTCGGATCGTCATTTAACCCGGGGTGGTCATGATCATGGATCATGACATAAGGTTGTTTTGGAAGTAACAAGGGTTAAAGGATGAAACTCTACCACACACGAATCATGAACTTGTGTAAAAGCGAATTAGCTTGTGAAATAGTGTTTAAAACTAGTAGATCTACGGATCTACAAGCGGTATTTTCAAAGAACCAAGTATCAAAGAAATTATGTTTTCTAAAGACGGATCTTACACCAACACGAATGATTTTTAGAACACACAAGTGTGTAAACACTTGTGTAGCACACACTTTCGACAAAATAACTATTTTTGGAAAAAGATGACGAGAAGTTGTAAAGACGGAATTTCCTTAAAAACGAGGTTTTTACAAAATCGGATGGATTTATATAGAGATCCGCTAAAAGTAATGGGATATACTTCATAAAATTAGAAAACCACAAGTTCATGTGATTTTTGCGGCTTATATAAATATGTTGACTAGTTTGATGCCTTGAGCATTGTTTTGATTGAATGAGAAAATTGTTGGTTTGATTTATAAAAGAAAATGATACGCTTAAAAGCGTGGCCACCTCCAGTTACAAGGGAAACTCTGGCGAATTTTTTCCAAAAACCTAACACTTAGAAATATTTTCACTATAAGTGTTAGAAATACTTTTCGACTTGTTTTCAAATTATAGATTTCGCCACGACTTTATTTACAAAACATCGGAGGTGGGATTTCACAAAATTAAAACTTGGTAAATATATTTTTAGCATATATTTTTCATAAAGTCACTTGATATGTGTTTATGATTATTTTGTGAAAATACTAGTATTATTTTAGGGTAAAAATAATACTATCGAATGTTAATGGATCCAAAATAATACGAACGCCTCTACGATAAATATATAAGTTACACCGGTAATTATTATTACCACTCGATCATTAAAACGTAACTTACGCATTTTAAGAAAATATGACTTCACGCGTATTTTTGTCAAGATATTATTTTGGGAAAATTTATGTAATAGAAAATATAATATTTTTGAGAAGAATATTTATATTTTGGAGATAGAAATAAAATATATTTTAAGTGAGACTTAATAATATAATTCGAACACACATGTATTAAATCCCCCATCCTTGGGAAGGAAAATAATTACCAAGTATTTACTAAATGTAAACACGAAATAGTTGTCTAACTATTTCCCAAAAACTTAAACCATAAAGCTAAGGCACGGCCGTCCGTCTAATAGAATTAGTACGTGTAGGTCGTCACACAGCTCCTTGATCAGGAGACATACTTGGTAGAGACGCACCACTGTGAGTTCATGTCCCCCTTTTCTCTTAACTGTTTTCAGTTTTCTAAACTGCGGGGGTGAAATACATGTTACTTTGATTACAAGTACTTTATACATGGTATGGTTAGCGTAAGGAGGTTTACTACTTAGATCATGTGAGTGGGTAGGCGGGAACTGGAAGCCATTAATCCTCATTGTAGGACCGAGGGACGTAAGCGGTAGATCTATCTAGGTGTAGCGAGCCCAACCCCTGAGCCCGCCTAATGGACCAGGTGGTGACTTTGTACCCATCGCTAAATCTGCAAGGTTTGAGTCTTCCTACTTGCACTTCACACATATCAATGGCCTTGCAAACCATTGGTAATCTCTTTTTCCTTATTTGCTACATACCAGGATTTTTATATATACAAAGGTTTATTTACTCACTTACACATGAACTCGCTCAACATTATGAATTAAAGGATCTGGCGCGGTATGACACGTTTTTCCGCTGCACTAGTTACGAGGTCATCCGGGTTTGGGGAATGTGACTCTTTCCTGGACAAGTCACAGTCCTTAAACTGTGCTTATGTCATGTTGGTGTGTGTGTTTGTTGAACAATGTCGTTAGGATGTGTTTTCCGTTGAGACAATGTTGTTGTATTTGGTTTTTAAAACTTAATTAAATGGATGATCTTGCATGGTTTTTATTTCATATAGCTTGTTATGGTTAAGCTATGGTATTAAGAAGTCACACCAAATAACCACGCTTCCGCAAAGCCAGGGTGTGACAGCTTGGTATCAGAGCTCTGATCATAGCGAACTAGGATTCTTTCTCGAGTCTAGACTATGATCACTAGGGCTCTCACGAAAACATTTTTACACTGCATACCACTTAAGTCCAGATCCAAAACTTTTTATAAACAAATGTTGAGCACATTTTATTTATTATTTATAGGCTCAGTCTTGGAGGCTGAGGCTCGGTCTTGGAGGCCGAGGCTCGGTCTGGGAGATCGAGGTAGTTGGCTAGTGAGACTAGGAAGAGCAGTCTAAGAGGCTGGGAGAATTTGGCTAGTGAGACTAGGAAGAGCAGTCTAAGAGGCTGGGAGAATTTGGCTAGTGAGACTAGGAAGAGCAGTCTAAGAGGCTGGGAGAATTTGGCTAGTGAGACTAGGAAGAGCAGTCTAAGAGGCTGGGAGAATTTGGCTAGTGAGACTAGGAGTATCAGTCTAGGAGACTGGGAGGCTAGTGGGACTAGGAGAATTATTTGAATGCTTACTTGCTGACTTATGTGATTAATTGATGGTATGATTGACTGTTTGTGCATGTTTGTGTTTATGTTACAGACACCATGGACACCTCTGGCACAGGTGACTCAGACACCACAGGACCTAGACCTATAGTATCAGATGACCTAGGGTCTTCAGAACACGATGTCCACACATCCGACGTTACTAGCACGGACGAGGACGACTTTCAGCCCTTTGCTTTACCTGATGGTGCTGATGAGCCCGCTGATGGTCCTTTTGCTGGGTGCCTACCACTCGTAGAGATCCCTGCTCCCATACCTTTGGCCATTTATCCTGCTTACGATATGCTCCTAAACGCCGACGCTGACGACGACGTCGATCTGTTTGATGATGAACCCCTGGAGGACGATGTTGAGGGTGAGGCCCTTCTAGCTGACGGTGGTCTTTTGTTACTCGCAGATGCTCCAGCTGAGGAGTCACCTGCACACTCACCCGCTCCAGAATCTTTCGAGTCTGTGGCCTCCGCACCGTCACACACTCGGAGCGCACAGCACTATTCACATGGTTCAGATTCTGACAGGGCAGCATCTGCTGTCTCCCCTCCTAGATTTACTTTCGATCATGACCTCGATGAGGATTCAGACCCTGTTTTTCCCCCTGGATTTGACCCGGACCAGGAGATAGAGTTCATCCACTTGGATCAGCCTATGGTTGACCCAGTAGACCCAGTTGACCCTGCATTCGCTGATCATGTAGATTTTGATATGGACTTCGTTGATCCCGAGCCTGCCATGGCCCTTGAGCCAGTAGCTGCTCCTGACCCAGTGTTTGAGCATGACCCTTTTTATGCTAGCATGCCCATTGATCCTGTGATTGCTGACCTACCCACTGATGACCGCCCTGCTGATGCACCACTACTGGAGGGTGACCACGTTGTTGCTGCTGATCATGTTGATCCCCCACTTATCACTGATATACCTGCTGACTCTCTTGTTGCACCCCACCCTGACCCTGTGCCTGTACAGTTTGATCATGCGCCTTTTGCAACCCAAGTTGATCCTCGATACGCGCACACCCGAAATGGGTGGATAGACGATGACAATGGTTACCCACCTTTCGAGTTTCCTGTGACGCTCTCTTGTGGCCCCTGTTCCAGTTCCTATGGATGCGCCTTTGTTACCCACACTCACCACTAATGTCCCCCACACCGTTGCATGACCCGGAGCCTGCACTTGAACCAGCTACTACACCATTTGGGTCAGCTTGATGTTGCGCCTGCTGAACCTACACCTTTATGTGGTCACGATCCTGTTTCTTTTTGTCTGCCGGACATTGCACCCCTTACATCTACCTGCATCAGACAAACCCCCTCATCTATGGAGAGGTTCGTTTTCCCTTGTGAAGATCGACGCCCGTGCACCATCGTGCCTAACACTTTCTGTCTGGACATACCCGCGCCTAGTAGAGATTCTCCAGGCCGCACCGCTTGCTATATTCACCTCTACAACGCTCGATAAGCCAATATGATGGTCCCTATAAACGCACTATGCTAACTACAAATCCTCACCATTTCTCGCGTTATGAAAACCACACAAGTTGCTCCTGTAACATCAACTGCAGTTGAGGATATGAGTCGCGAAACGTGGAAGCCTGAGCTGACACCACAAAGAGCAACGTCAAGTGCAAAACGTTACATAACCGAAAACATGAGTTAAGGGTCTACATCACAAGACAGCATATTGTCTGAAAATTTTAAAACACCACGTCCTCCACCAGCATGCCTTGATCCGCCACGTACATCAGGATCCCTGTTATGCTCTTGACCTCTGAAATTTCACCGTCCTCAGGATCTCGATACTCGTTCCTTTTACCATTAAGCGGCAAATCAGTTGACTACTTCGAGGAATATACGAGCTCGCGGAGGAATTCAAGTATGTCGACGGCTTACTTTTCTTTTCTCCCCAGAAAGGTTGGTGTCTGGATAACGCAGACTGCGTTATGTTTGGGTAAAGACCCCAAGATTGTGGGAATTTGTGAAGACCACGTCTGACTACGTAATTTAGTTATGCGGATATACTTGTTGGGCAAGGGTAGGGAGACCCGGTGACCCGGATAATGTGATACATTTTGTAAGACAATGAAGTTGTAGCTGGAAAACGATGGGAACCAATTGTCATTAAGCATGCACCCAAAGCACTGTGGCCAATAACCAACGAAAGCACAGTCGCCATGTCATTACTAAATGCGATCAGTAACACTTATGTGCGTACTAAAATTTTAATACTACATGTTTACTTGCTATACTATCATTAAACGAGACCCTCAAATTACGTACGAATGTTATGAGTTTGATGCAATGTGCTTACCCGTATAATGAAAACCTAATCATAAGACGTGATACCAATATAATGGGAATGTGCTATGATTGAGAAACACGTGTTTGTTTGATATACTTTCGGTAAAAATGATTCCAATTACTTGCTTGATAAATGGCGTGATGAGTAATATGATGACTTAAACATGTGTGATACAAGTGTTTCGAACAACTAGTTATGTTCCCCGAATAGAAACGACCTAACTAACATGAACTTCTTCCTAGAAGATGTCGCATCAAGAGATCACCCGACTGACTGAGGCAGAATGGTTAGCGCACGCCTCTCGAGTCAGAGCTCGGCACGAGGTTCTTCGCTACCAACATGGCGAAGGTGCCTCGGGGAGAAACCTACCTAACGGTTGTACCTACCAGCATTTCCTAGAATGCAACCCTCTGAATTTCAGTGGCACGGGAGGTGCCATAGCTTTTGTAAAATGGGCTGAGAATGTGGATGCCGTTGTGCGAATGAGTGGTTGCACGCCAGAGCAGCAAGTCCCGTACGTTTCCAGATTTCTACAAGATGGAGCTCTATTATGGTGGGACCGTAAGGTTCGGGAATTGGGCGAGGCTGTAGCGTATGCGATGTCGTGGAGCGAGCTGAAAGAAATAATGCGGAAGGAGTATTGTTCACAGATTGTTATCCAAAGACTGGAATTAGAATTCTGGGAACTACAGAAGGAAGGTCCAGATGTGGTGAAACACGTACGAAGACTTTACGATTTGTCGCGGGTCATTCCGTACTTAGTGGAACCCGAGTTGAAGAAAATGGAGCAATCCATTTGGGAACTGACACCTCAAGCCTTGAGCTTGATGATGGTATCAACGCCACCATCACCCACGATTGCCCATGTGATAGGACTGGAGCTCACTAAGGAAGCACTTAGATTGGTGAAACTTTCGATCCCGGACGAGAAGAAGGAAACACCAGTGGAGACATCTGGGAAGAACAAAAGAAAGCTTGGTGAATTTCGGGGAGGTAATCAGGCAAATAAAAAGAATAAGGCCAAAAAGGGAAAGATGTACCTGGGTAATCTACCTAAGTGTGAAGTATGCCAACGTCATCATAACGGGAAATGCGGTAATAAGAAGTGTGACAACTGTGGTAAGAGGGGACACGACAGGGAAACGTGTTGGCAGGAGACAAAAAGGGGAAAGGAAGGTTGTAACAGCGATGGTAAGGGGCAGCTTGGGAAGGATTGCCCAAGGGAGATTAAGCAAGACCATGAAGGAACATCCAACACCGAAGCTAGTGAAGCATGCCAGGGCCCCGATATGGTCGCTGGTACGTTCTTTACCAACCTAAAATTTTGCATTCATGTTATTTGTTACCAGTGCCGACCATAGCCCCGCATCTCATGGAATTAGGAATCTACTTAGTTTAGTAGAGAGTAAGTTAGACCACCCACTCTTAATGAGGCTGGTTAATAAACGACCTCGTCATAGTAGCTAGGACGAACCCGTGGTCGAGAAACCAAGCGGAGAATCGTTATCCGCATCCCGGAGTCGAACGACGAAGCAATCATGACCCATGAGGCAATGGACAGGAGGAGTCGAAGAATTAAGCACGAAGATCTTCTTATTACGACGAAATGCCCTAAGGTCTTCCCCGAGGATTTGCCAGAATGTTCTCTCCCACGGCTAATCCCGTTCACACCAGATACATTCCCGGCATTGCATCTGCAGTCATTACCCTTCAACGACTTACATCTTTGGGAATGCAAGGATTGACAGTGAAGTTTCGGAAGTTGATAGAGAAGGAAGATAACAGACCAAAAATCTCCTGTTGGGTAACCCCATATCTGCTTGTCAAAATAAAGGATGATGATTATCAAGTAAACGTCAGCTACCAGGAGCCGAACAAGCTAACCCACCAGAGTCGCTGACTCTTCCTAAAAATTAACGAACCTCTTACACAACTGACTACGATGATCCAACTACTACTACACGACCGATCGACGATCGAACATCACCAGCAGAGAAATTCAGGGAACATATCAGGATGAAATTGTGGGACAATGATTGTGCTTAGACATAAACAAAATGCTACTTCCTACACAATGTTTTAACCAGATCCACACGAGGTGCGGAATCTAGAAGAACTAGAAGCCTTACATCTAGGAACCATATCTGTCAACTCAATCAAGCACCATTAACTTGACCAACTTGTCATTGCAGCTAACGAACCCGAAAGTACATAAATTTTCTTCCGTTGAAGCCTTCACTTTCACTTCTAACAAGTAGAAATTTGCATTTCTACTCCCCTCCAGTAGTTGCATCACGTTGTTTTCCTTCGCTGAGAGCGAACGCACGTTTGCTTCGTGTATTTGGTCACTTCTTTGTTTTAGTAAGAACGCATCACTTCATCACTTGAAAGCCTATATATAACCCATGCACCATTTGCTACGCATGTGGTTACATTTCGAATAAACGCTTCATGAATGTTCAGATATTACGTTGTCAAATCTAATTACTAGTTGTGAATCGAATGACCTACATTTTTGTCATTGTTGACTCTTTTGTTATCAAGTCAACACACTTATTGGAACTACCTTCGTTCAAGTTACATGTTTGCTATCATGTCAAAATTTCCTCGTTGATATGTACGTTTATTGTTTGGTTACATTGAAACTAGGTTCAACTGATTGACTTATCCAGTTCACATGCTTAATTTGAGACGCCATATGATGCATTGAGAGCATCATATTCTAATACTTTGCACATATTCTTTTGTTTCGGGTCGTAGTAGACTTATTTGGTCTAACACTCCACTAAATCGTTGATAGACTTCGATACCTTACTGTGATACTTTCACAGAACTGAAGCTTGCGCTTATTTGACTACTCACTTCGTATACGGATTTAATGGATTATTTGACAACTTGCCCTAAATCCGTTTCTTTATCACAATTAAATCACTCTCAACACACTTGCGTGCTGAGTCAAAGGTACATAAATTCATTTCATATCATGGTGTACCCCCTAACGATTCTTTCGTTACCAATCAAATGTCTTGCAGTACTTAGTTTCATCTTCTGGCTTGTTCCAGTACACTTTCATCTGGTCTCAAACTCGGTGAGTTTGTTCTGTCACCGCCGTTATGGAATCATGTCGTTGCGATACCATGTGGTGTCATTACAAACTCGTAGCTTGTGCTAATCATGGTCAACCATTCCACGCAAAATACATAAACTTTTTGTTGACTTGTCATTTACATATTCCTGATGCAACTACAAATCAAAGCAAGAATACACCAGGTTCGTTTGTGTTCATTCGGTGCATTCTCGCAGTTCAAAATGTTCAACGCACTGAACCTTGCCACTCGTCTACTTGGGAGTTGACAGATCACTTTACCATTTCATTTGAGTTGAAAATTTCTGAATTTGTATAGAGGATGCTATGTTTCGTGAAAACTCGTTGGGGTACTGCGATCGGACATTTGAGGATCTTATTAGTTGAAACTCCTCTCCTGCGGACCCCCTGCTAGCTGAAATATATTAGGCTATACGTAACGTACGTTTTGTACTTCTAACATCAACTGCTATGAGCACCCATCTTCTTAAACCCAGGGTACGGATTGTTAAGTATTCTTGGACCCCCCCAAGTGTGAGTAAGGGTTGATTTGGTTTGATGACTATCTACCTCGATATTAATTATGTGTACATGTGTGATGCGACCATAAGGAGATAAGGTAGTACAAATTTCGGGGACGAAATTTCTTTAACGGGGGGAGAATGTGACAACCCTCACTAAACCAGGTATCCGTACGACTTAATTAATAATTAATTACTGCTTAATTACTGTGCTTACTTGAAATTGTGGATAAACTGCAACTTGAATGTTGATACATGTACTTACTTGCATCATACTTTACTTGCTGACACCCCATGTTTTGCTTACAGCACCTTTGTGACAACCTCGATGCACCAAACGCACAATGAACGGATAACCTATTAAACGTGCTGTCATAACTAGCACCAGGTAGGCACTGCCTCTAAGGCCTGTAAGAGCCAGAGATAGTTTACTACACTAATAGAAAGTGTAGGATACAAGGGTTGTAGAACTGCGTCTCTAGGAATAAGTTACGATGACTGGATGTGCCTAAAACGTACTCTAAGTACAAAATTCAGCATTTGGCTAACTAATAAAGTGCCAAGACATGAGAAAAATATTACTAGACACTTTCCAAAGTGTCAGGAATAAGTTGTGTCACTAAAATTAATTATAACGACACTTTAAAGCTTTGTTAAGCATTTTAACGGATTGCTATCCAACCGAACAACCGGACTTTACCCGACACATAAAAATATTGCCATATACATTGTTTTTCTTTTTCTGAACCAATTAGGGTCCCTGAATACCCTAACACCCGCTGTAACGCATGAGACACTAGTAACCGGGTTAATCCCTAAACTTAACTAGATTAACCTAACTAATTACCTAATGTTTAGTTGGAAACCAACCGGATTACCCCCCCCCCCCCCCAACCAAGTTCGGTCACTATGTGATCCCCATCGTACTTTGTTGATTATAAAAATCACATATGTCTAATATCTAGTAGACATATGGACTCTTGGATAATGATCTTGAATATCTGTCTATAAGTTCACACCATAGCACACTAATACTTTCATCACAACACTCAACAAAACTCTCCCTCCCTCTCCTTGCTAAACTCATGGCCGAACACCCCCTTGAGCACCCATCCATTTTCGGTTTTGATCATCTCATTCCAAGATCACACAAGTGTTAAGGATCACCTACAAGGAAGCTTGGTGCAATCGGAAGGCGAAGGACCTCACTCTATTGCTTTTATCCTCTCATTTTGCGTCAAGATTCTTCCCTAGCCTCGAGCTAGTAGTGAGTTGCTATAATCACCCTCTCGAACTATTTTGTAGTGGTTAATATGATTTGCAACGGTTAAAACTCGTAATCTTACAAAATGACACATAAAAGTCTACTAAAAACACTAAAAGTGGTGGTTAAAAGTTCATAAGTTGTGTAAATCTTGTAGTAGTTGATTTGTGTAATTATTTGGACCCGATCTATGTTGTGGTGGCTCGGATCGTCATTTAACCCGGGGTGGTCATGATCATGGATCATGACATAAGGTTGTTTTGGAAGTAACAAGGGTTAAAGGATGAAACTCTACCACACACGAATCATGAACTTGTGTAAAAGCGAATTAGCTTGTGAAATAGTGTTTAAAACTAGTAGATCTACGGATCTACAAGCGGTATTTTCAAAGAACCAAGTATCAAAGAAATTATGTTTTCTAAAGACGGATCTTACACCAACACGAATGATTTTTAGAACACACATGTGTGTAAACACTTGTGTAGCACACACTTTCGACAAAATAACTATTTTTGGAAAAAGATGACGAGAAGTTGTAAAGACGGAATTTCCTTAAAAACGAGGTTTTTACAAAATCGGATGGATTTATATAGAGATCCGCTAAAAGTAATGGGATATACTTCATAAAATTAGAAAACCACAAGTTCATGTGATTTTTGCGGCTTATATAAATATGTTGACTAGTTTGATGCCTTGAGCATTGTTTTGATTGAATGAGAAAATTGTTGGTTTGATTTATAAAAGAAAATGATACGCTTAAAAGCGTGGCCACCTCCAGTTACAAGGGAAACTCTGGCGAAATTTTTCCAAAAACCTAACACTTAGAAATATTTTCACTATAAGTGTTAGAAATACTTTTCGACTTGTTTTCAAATTATAGATTTCGCCACGACTTTATTTACAAAACATCGGAGGTGGGATTTCACAAAATTAAAACTTGGTAAATATATTTTTAGCATATATTTTTCATAAAGTCACTTGATATGTGTTTATGATTATTTTGTGAAAATACTAGTATTATTTTAGGGTAAAAATAATACTATCGAATGTTAATGGATCCAAAATAATACGAACGCCTCTACGATAAATATATAAGTTACACCGGTAATTATTATTACCACTCGATCATTAAAACGTAACTTACGCATTTTAAGAAAATATGACTTCACGCGTATTTTTGTCAAGATATTATTTTGGGAAAATTTATGTAATAGAAAATATAATATTTTTGAGAAGAATATTTATATTTTGGAGATAGAAATAAAATATATTTTAAGTGAGACTTAATAATATAATTCGAACACACATGTATTAAATCCCCCATCCTTGGGAAGGAAAATAATTACCAAGTATTTACTAAATGTAAACACGAAATAGTTGTCTAACTATTTCCCAAAAACTTAAACCATAAAGCTAAGGCACGGCCGTCCGTCTAATAGAATTAGTACGTGTAGGTCGTCACACAGCTCCTTGATCAGGAGACATACTTGGTAGAGACGCACCACTGTGAGTTCATGTCCCCCTTTTCTCTTAACTGTTTTCAGTTTTCTAAACTGCGGGGGTGAAATACATGTTACTTGATTACAAGTACTTTATACATGGTATGGGTTAGCGTAAGGAGGTTTACTACTTAGATCATGTGAGTGGGTAGGCGGGGAACTGGAAGCCATTAATCCTCATTGTAGGACCGAGGGACGTAAGCGGTAGATCTATCTAGGTGTAGCGAGCCCAACCCCTGAGCCCGCCTAATGGACCAGGTGGTGACTTTGTACCCATCGCTAAATCTGCAAGGTTTGAGTCTTCCTACTTGCACTTCACACATATCAATGGCCTTGCAAACCATTGGTAATCTCTTTTTCCTTATTTGCTACATACCAGGATTTTTATATATACAAAGGTTTATTTACTCACTTACACATGAACTCGCTCAACATTATGAATTAAAGGATCTGGCGCGGTATGACACGTTTTTCCGCTGCACTAGTTACGAGGTCATCCGGGTTTGGGGAATGTGACTCTTTCCTGGACAAGTCACAGTCCTTAAACTGTGCTTATGTCATGTTGGTGTGTGTGTGTTTGTTGAACAATGTCGTTAGGATGTGTTTTCCGTTGAGACAATGTGTTGTATTTGGTTTTTTAAAACTTAATTAAATGGATGATCTTGCATGGTTTTTTATTTCATATAGCTTGTTATGGTTAAGCTATGGTATTAAGAAGTCACACCAAATAACCACGCTTCCGCAAAGCCAGGGTGTGACAGCTTGGTATCAGAGCTCTGATCATAGCGAACTAGGATTCTTTCTCGAGTCTAGACTATGATCACTAGGGCTCTCACGAAAACATTTTTACACTGCATACCACTTAAGTCCAGATCCAAAACTTTTTATAAACAAATGTTGAGCACATTTTATTTATTATTTATAGGCTCAGTCTTGGAGGCTGAGGCTCGGTCTTGGAGGCCGAGGCTCGGTCTGGGAGATCGAGGTAGTTGGCTAGTGAGACTAGGAAGAGCAGTCTAAGAGGCTGGGAGAATTTGGCTAGTGAGACTAGGAAGAGCAGTCTAAGAGGCTGGGAGAATTTGGCTAGTGAGACTAGGAAGAGCAGTCTAAGAGGCTGGGAGAATTTGGCTAGTGAGACTAGGAAGAGCAGTCTAAGAGGCTGGGAGAATTTGGCTAGTGAGACTAGGAGTATCAGTCTAGGAGACTGGGAGGCTAGTGGGACTAGGAGAATTATTTGAATGCTTACTTGGTGACTTATGTGATTAATTGATGGTATGATTGACTGTTTGTGCATGTTTGTGTTTATGTTACAGACACCATGGACACCTCTGGCACAGGTGACTCAGACACCACAGGACCTAGACCTATAGTATCAGATGACCTAGGGTCTTCAGAACACGATGTCCACACATCCGACGTTACTAGCACGGACGAGGACGACTTTCAGCCCTTTGCTTTACCTGATGGTGCTGATGAGCCCGCTGATGGTCCTTTTGCTGGGTGCCTACCACTCGTAGAGATCCCTGCTCCCATACCTTTGGCCATTTATCCTGCTTACGATATGCTCCTAAACGCCGACGCTGACGACGACGTCGATCTGTTTGATGATGAACCCCTGGAGGACGATGTTGAGGGTGAGGCCCTTCTAGCTGACGGTGGTCTTTTGTTACTCGCAGATGCTCCAGCTGAGGAGTCACCTGCACACTCACCCGCTCCAGACTCTTTCGAGTCTGTGGCCTCCGCACCGTCACACACTCGGAGCGCACAGCACTATTCACATGGTTCAGATTCTGACAGGGCAGCATCTGCTGTCTCCCCTCCTAGATTTACTTTCGATCATGACCTCGATGAGGATTCAGACCCTGTTTTTCCCCCTGGATTTGGACCCGGACCAGGAGGATAGAGTTCATCCACCTTGGATCAGCCTATGGTTGACCCAGTAGCCCAGTTGACCCTGCATTCGCTGATCATGTAGATTTTGATATGGACTTCGTTGATCCCGAGCCTGCCATGGCCCTTGAAGCCAGTAGCTGCTCCTGACCCAGTGTTTGAGCATGACCCTTTTTATGCTAGCATGCCCATTGATCCTGTGATTGCTGACCTACCCACATGATGACCGCCCTGCTGATGCACCACTACTGGAGGGTGACCACGTTGTTGCTGCTGATCATGTTGATCCCCCACTTATCACTGATATACCTGCTGACTGCTCTTGTTGCACCCCACCCTGACCCTGTGGCCTGTACAGTTTGATCATGCCGCCTTTTGCAACCAAGTTGATCCTCGATACGCGCACACCCGAAATGGGTGGATAGACGATGACAATGGTTACCCACCTTTCGAGTTTCCTGTGACGCTCTCTTGTGGCCCCTGTTCCAGTTCCTATGGATGCGCCTTTGTTACCCACACTCACCACTAATGTCCCCCACACCGTTGCATGACCCGAGCCTGCACTTGAACCAGCTACTACACCATTTGGGTCAGCTTGATGTTGCGCCTGCTGAACCTACACCTTTACGTGGTCACGATCCTGTTTCTTTTTGTCTGCCGGACATTGCACCCCTTACATCTACCTGCATCAGACAAACCCCCTCATCTATGGAGAGGTTCGTTTTCCCTTGTGACAGATCGACGCTCGTGCACCATCGTGCCTAACACTTTCTGTCTGGACATACCCGCGCCTAGTAGAGATTCTCCAGGCCGCACCGCTTGCTATATTCACCTCTACAACGCTCGATAAGCCAATATGATGGTCCCTATAAACGCACTATGCTAACTACAAATCCTCACCATTTCTCGCGTTATGAAAACCACACAAGTTGCTCCTGTAACATCAACTGCAGTTGAGGATATGAGTCGCGAAACGTGGAAGCCTGAGCTGACACCACAAAGAGCAACGTCAAGTGCAAAACGTTACATAACCGAAAACATGAGTTAAGGGTCTACATCACAAGACAGCATATTGTCTGAAAATTTTAAACACCACGTCCTCCACCAGCATGCCTTGATCCGCCACGTACATCAGGATCCCTGTTATGCTCTTGACCTCTGAAAATTTCACCGTCCTCAGGATCTCGATACTCGTTCCTTTTACCATTAAGCGGCAAATCAGTTGACTACTTCGAGGAATATACGAGCTCGCGGAGGAATTCAAGTATGTCGACGGCTTACTTTTTCTTTTCTCCCCAGAAAGGTTGGTGTCTGGATAACGCAGACTGCGTTATGTTTGGGTAAAGGACCCCAAGATTGTGGGAATTTGTGAAGACCACGTCTGACTACGTAATTTAGTTATGCGGATATACTTGTTGGGCAAGGGTAGGGGAGACCGGTGACCCGGATAATGTGATACATTTTGTAAGACAATGAAGTTGTAGCTGGAAAAACGATGGGAACCAATTGTCATTAAGCATGCACCCAAAGCACTGTGGCCAATAACCAACGAAAGCACAGTCGCCATGTCATTACTAAATGCGATCAGTAACACTTATGTGCGTACTAAAATTTTAATACTACATGTTTACTTGCTATACTATCATTAAACGAGACCCTCAAATTACGTACGAATGTTATGAAGTTTGATGCAATGTGCTTACCCGTATAATATGAAAACCTAATCATAAGACGTGATACCAATATAATGGGAATGTGCTATGATTGAGAAACACGTGTTTGTTTGATATACTTTCGTAAAAATGATTCCAATTACTTGCTTGATAAATGGCGTGATGAGTAATATGATGACTTAAACATGTGTGATACAAGTGTTTTCGGAACAACTAGTTATGTTCCCCGAATAGAAACGACCTAACTAACATGAACTTCTTCCTAGAAGATGTCGCATCAAGAGATCACCCGACTGACTGAGGCAGAATGGTTAGCGCACGCCTCTCGAGTCAGAGCTCGGCACGAGGTCTTCGCTACCAACATGGCGAAGGTGCCTCGGGGAGAAACCTACCTAACGGTTTTAACCTACCAGCATTCCTAGAATGCAACCCTCTGAATTTCAGTGGCACGGGAGGTGCCATAGCTTTTGTAAAATGGGCTGAGAATGTGGATGCCGTTGTGCGAATGAGTGGTTGCACGCCAGAGCAGCAAGTCCCGTACGTTTCCAGATTTCTACAAGATGGA
>CM060449.1:94388700-94476200 GCA_030545235.1 Helianthus tuberosus
ATATACAACCTCTACCTCGTCTTCGTCAGACTCCCCATTTAGCTCACGTCCCCCTTTATATCTCCCCTGGGAGGAACCCCCATTCCCCTCAACAAACCCAAGAGCACTAAACGAATTGTGTGTTTGAACCTTGGACGAACTAGTGCTCCCCGCATTCACGTAGGAAGAACTCACTGCCTTTTTCTTTTTATCCATAGGTCTATATTCAAACTTGGGCTTTTGATTGTTAACTTGAAAACCGCTCTTCTTTACATTCCTTTTTGTCTTGACTTCCGTATAACCATCCTCATCTACTTTCGGACTGTTTGTAGTAGGATTCACTGTCGATCGAATGCATTTTGAACACTCCTCAGAATCATGCCCAAATACACAACAGTGGGCACATCTCGGTGGTTTCCATTCATATTCCACACAAATAGTCTCATTGACATACTTGTTCTCATCCAACTCAGGAATAGCCATGGTTAGAACCTCTTTAAAGTCATGTTCAGCAGATATTTCAATGAGAGCCCTAGCATAGCTGCTACGTCCCCAAGCCTCGTTACACATATCCATAGTATACGAGTCCAACCGCATAGGAGAACCAATTTTAGATGCCAACATGCTTAACTCATCATCAGTATATGCCACTAGAGGAACCTCATGCAATTTCACCCAAACCGCAACCTTTTTAATATCTTCTTTTTTAAGAGTGTTTGTGGGGGACCAAGTGTTTAGGAAAAGAGGTTTATTACGAATCAGCCAAGGACCCCCTTCAAAGACATTATTCATACCCCTACTATCTTCAAACTTGAAGAAGAAAAACCCATTCGAATTCATCATAATTTTCTGAATACCATGTTTCCTCCAATTTGTTTTCGCAAAATATTCAACAACCGGATATGCAATTCTATCCCCCAGGAAGTACCCATAAAGAGTATTAGCTAACCTGTTGTTAACCTCACGAACAGATGCAATCGGTAGCACAACATCCACTCCATCCAATGAAACATCTGATTTTAAGGATCGAAAGTTGATTTTTGGAGTTTGATCAGCCGGTTCATTGGCATTCCTAACTATACCATCAACATTCTGGTTTTGATTCGATCCGAGTCCCATGTTACCATCACCTTGTTCAGCTTGATCATTTAAGACCACACTTGCATAAGATTGATGTTGCCGACGAACATCATGGACTGGAGAATCAGGACATACATCATTTAGCGGAAGAACAAACGATACCTTCCGTTTATCTAAAACCTTAGCGTAATTCTGAATTGGGGGTGGGGGGAGAATCAGAACGACCAGCATGAAGAACATCATTTAACGGAAGCATAAATGTTACCTTCTTCGGAGACGCAGAACTCCTAGCCGCCATACGTAAAGCTTGTCTTGGCTCAAAAGGCTTCCCGTCAATATTCTTAA
This sequence comes from Helianthus tuberosus, assembly GCA_030545235.1. Taxonomy (NCBI): domain Eukaryota; kingdom Viridiplantae; phylum Streptophyta; class Magnoliopsida; order Asterales; family Asteraceae; genus Helianthus; species Helianthus tuberosus. The sequence goes on from CM060449.1 coordinate 94,390,105, forward strand.
TCTTCTTAGCAAACAGATTTGAGTTATCCGCACACTTATCATCCATGGCGAAATAAATCAATCAGCAGACAACCGAAACCAAAAATGCCGAACATACACCTTAGACTGAAATGGCACTTGAAAACAAAACCCTAATCTCAAAAACTTACCAACAATTATTTTGAAAATAATATAAACTTACCAACAATTATTTTATAAACTTTGTTTAATTAACTATTTTAGTAACTTTTCATAAATGTAATCTCTTCTGTTATTATACTGCATTGTTTTAAGTAAGTTTTTGAGACTTAATACATCAACTAGAAGAAAAGATATTATATCCATACAGAAGTGTTCTAAATATCATGGTGACAAGTCAGGTATCAGAGTTGTGGTTTACGGGGTCTTCCACTGCAGCGCAGCGGTTGTTCCCATCACGGTGTAGGCTTGGCCCGGGTTCGAGTATGAGGGGGGGAGGGGGGGGGGGGGGGCAGTTTTACCTATTTCACGGGGTTTCTGCGCATCAAGGGTGTTCTACACTTTCTAGCGGTGGTCGAGTAGTCGGCCTTTGGACATAGCTCCGAAAGGGTGGGTTTACACGTGGAAAGCAGTTAGCTGTTCAAAAAAAAAAGAGTTGTGGTTTACGAGATTCGAGTGTTCATGAGATCAAGGACTATATGGTTAAAAAAAGGTATGTGTGCATATGTAATTCCTAACCGAAATAAACTGTTGTGGGTGATTATATTACATGACAGATTAGAACATAAAAGAGCAATGGAACCGAGAACCATATTGATCTAAACTGTGGTACCAGTTGAGTTCCACCTTGTAGAACTTGTTACCTGTCTAGTAAAAGTTTAGTGGTACCAGTTGAGTTCCACCTTGTAGAACTTGTTACCTGTCTAGTAACAGTTTAGAACAAGCTACTGGTCTAGTTCAACAGTTTAAACTACTTATCTGGTCTAGTTCAACAGTTTAAACTGCTTAATTCCCGAACTAGACACCGGGTCACTACTTTGAATTGATGAATTCAAACCGAATGTAAATTTAAAACATGAAAACGAAAAAGGTCACATCGAAGCAAAAAAAAAAAAAAATTCATAAACCAAGAACCGGACTGCACATAAGAGGTTCCACTCTTTGGTTAGTATTTAAATTTACCTATTATTACTCGCATGTCAACCTTTTAAAAGGAACAAATTAACATTCGAACATTGCATAACGAAACAGATAACGATCTTGAAAACATGGAGATGAATAAGGCTTCTTCTGGAATTAATTTGCTTGAATCCTCCCTCACAAGTCATTGTTGCAAGCTGATTGAGTTCATAAAACCAAACATCAGTTTGACTTTTAATGTCAAGAAAGCTACTTTTTGATATGCAAAACCAATAATTATGTTTTTGGTAGAAAAATGAGCAGAAATGGTCACTATATTAAATACTTGCTAATCAAAACAAATATGTCACAAATTCCACAAAACCCTCTAGAAATAATGGTATTGCATGTCAAAGACAACAATGAGAGTTGTACATGATGGCCATTAATCTATCCTGGATAGTAATGAAATTGTAACTTTCATATCAAAAAACATACAATTTTCAATATTTCATAAAAGGTTTAATTGATGTTATTGTGAACCTAACAAAATCCAATTTATCCTTGTTTAGCCTCTTGATTTCTTCAGCTAGTATCGTCAACTCCTACAAATGAAGCAAGTACAACTTTATCAACATAATACTCTAGACCGAGTGGTTGTAGACGGTTCAAATGTGTTAACCCTCGAAAGTAATAAAGATGGCAATTTTGACCAATTTACTGTCAAACCGGTCGATCCAGGTTAAATTTTATCTCCAAAGAGTCAAACGGGAAAGAAAAACAAAAAAGAATTTTGGGTCTGGCTATTTGGCACACTCAATATTTATAAAAAAAAAAGATTTGACCAAAGGGTATTATGAGAATACCAAACCAGACCTGCCTTGTTTTTAAGCTAAACCAATCAAAAATCACACCAACTCATTTTGACATGTTAACAAACCAGCCAGGCCCAACAATGTATATCATGTTAACTGAAACGCATTAAGAACCACAAACCAAATCTACAAAAACCATTGCATTTTCTCCCCAATTTCCTTCTAAAGCACAATAAATAGTTACAAAATTAGTTTCCAGATTTTCTAAAATCACCCAGTGCGAACCCAAGATGAATTGCAGCGCAACAGGGTTAAGCATTCTACATCACACAAGTGAAAAACACATCCTACACTATTTGATGCACCCCGATAATCTATAACTTGAACAAACTTAGCATTATTACAATCGGATTAGGATCAAATACAAAGGATCCTAATTGTAAGAAGTGTAAGAAGGATTTATAGAGTGACAAGTGTCCAATAACCTAAAAAACCCACTACACAAAAAAACCCACTAAAAAAAAAAAAAAAACCTTAAACATCCACCACCACCAACCCCGCCCACCCCCCCACCACCTCACCCACAAAAAAAAAAAAAAAAAAAAAAAAAAAATTTTTTTTTTTTTTTTTTGCCGAGGGGGTGGGGGTTTAGGTTTTTGGGTGGTGGTGGGGGTGGGGGTGGGTGTTTAGTTTTTTTTATATTTTTTTTTTAGGTTTTTTGGGGGTGGGGGGGGGGGGGGGGTTAGGTTTTTTTAGGTTTTTGGGGGGTGGAGGTGGGGGGGGGGGGGGGGTTAGGTTTTTTGGGGTTTTTTTGGTGAGGTATAGTTTTTTTTTGTTTTTTTTTTTTTGCGGGGTGGGGGGGGGGGTGGGGGTGGGGGGGGTTTAGGTTTTTGGGTGGGGGGGGGGGGGGGTTTAGGTTTTTGGGTGGGGGTGGGGTGGGGGTGGGTGTTTAGGTTTTTGGTGGTGATGTAGTGGGTTTAGTTTTAAGTTATTGGACACTTGTCACTCTATAAATCCTTCTTACACTTCTTACAATTAGAAGTCTTTGTAGAATAACTTGACCCATTACAATCATATTATGCCAATTAATGGTTACCATAAACACAATAATACCTAAGCGCCTTTAACTACCTAGCGTGCTTAAATTTTTTTGCTACCTTGACCAGACTACTATTGTTGCATCTAGTTTAAAAAAAAAAAAAAACAACTAAAAATCACAAAAATAGACAACATTACATCATAATTCAATCACAGCTAACAATATCCACAACAGCACATTCAAATTAGAAAGCAAGCAGTAACCCTATATTACTTATATTCACAAAATAAAAAGTAAACAGCACTGGAATTCACAATACCTTGAGGAAGCCAACCGTAACCGGTGCGAGAAACAGTAAGCATAGACGTCATCAAAGCGGAAGCAGTAGCCGTATGAAACGGTTGCATCGTCTCCAAACAAACGCTCATTTCAACCGGACACCTTCAATTCACCAACCAATTATATAAAATCCGTAACAAAAACCGCTAACAGTAACCTAATAGACGTGTCACCTGAAAACACGATGAGAAAGGGGTTTCGTCGTAGAGAATCGAAACGGAGAAGGAGCGGCGCCGGCTTTGCATTTGGCCTCTGAGGAGATTCTTGCAGCGGCGTTGCGGACGGATGTTGACCGGAAAAACGATCGGGCTGCGGCGGCGCCGGCGGCCATTTGTACGGTGTGGGGATTGGATCTGATTGAAGGTGAAATCCCTTGCTTAAACCCTAGAGTTCAGAAATTTGCATTCACTACCCTCAAACAATTTCTAATTTACTTTTAACCCCTTTGTTGTATTCTTTTGCTTCTTTTTATAATAGATATCAGATAAAGCATAGAACCAAAGAGAAAAATAAATTAAGTAATAGGAGATAATATTCCAAAGTTATCAAGTTATAAATTTATATGTAGCATAAATATAAATTCTGATAATTAATTTTCTATTTATCTTTTTGCCATCAAAGACAACTTTTGTTAAAAACAAAACACACAACTGAAACCTTAGCGAGAAACTAAGGCAGCAACCAAACAAAACCAAAAGCAAGCATACAACTCCAAAGAGTTAATTACTGTTTTCGCCTTTCGGCCTTGTGATTGTCAAAAATTATTATTTCAGTCTATTAGTTTGAAAATTGCAATTTCAGTCCCTGTGGTTTCACTTTCGTAACTATTTCAGTCCACCTCGTAACCATTTCAGTCCCTGTACTAACAGAATAAATAGATTGAAATGGTTACGAAAGTGATTTTTGACAAACCACATGGATGAAAACGGTAATTAACTCAACTCCAAAAAATCAATCAAAGTCTAAACTATCGAAAAGATTCCAGTTCTCCATGCTTAGGCCACCAATTCTACATCTCTTCTCCATCCACTAGTAGGATCCAATTTTTATTTCTTGCATAACCATATTAAATGACTTATGCTTCGGATTAAAGGCTTTAATCATTTTGGTTGAACCAGAGTCTCTAAACTGTCTTTATGAAAATTGCATGAGTAACCTTTTTTCCTCCTTTGCATCAACTCTTGGTTGTAACGGTGCTGAAACATCGCTGCTACACTATCAAAGTTAACTGGAATTGTAACCCTCGTCTAAACACACACTAACCACTACACCGCTTTAGCGAATAGGCACGTAGCTAACAAGTGGCATGACGTCTCTTGTTTGAGGCCGCATATCCAACACATCCCGTGTGACATCCGTGGCAAACCCAGGTAAGCCCTAATCGATACGCACAGCTTACACGATTAACGAAACGACACGGATCATGCCTCGGAAGAATTTGAGGGCACCTTATAGTTAACATATGAACGTTAGTAATTAACGGGGTGAAATTGATGCCCTAGTGTACAGAAAACAAGTTAAACGGAAGACTTACGATAAACAGTACATTAACTATTTAAACACGACCAGAAGTGCCGTAAATGATTCTAGGGGTACATAATTGCGTAGACATGTAGTTAGACTATAACATAAGGATTTTGTGGCCTTAGTGTGTATCAAACACTTTAAACGAAGCATTTTCAATTTTAACGAAGCATTTTTAATTTTAACGCGCACTGTAGTATCCAAATATACATTGTATCATCTGTCAAGCATAAAAAGACCTATAAAACATTAATATGATATATTTTAAGCACATACGTTAAAGCAAATATGTTAAAGCGTTCGGGTTTTCATTAACGTTGGTTCGTTATTTTTATTTATGAAAAGCCGCATAAAAACTCCTTGTTTTGCGATCGTTTACCGAACCGGGGGAGCGTTTAAGGCCTGATAATGAACCTAACCCTTAATATATACTTTAAACATATCAAGGTTGCAACTTGTTGATCAATAAGTAAAAAAAGGTTCTAGAACCCTGTGGGAGTTCCTCTCGGACCTTATACCCCCTCCCCCTTCCGCACTTTCTTCTTTTCTAAGTCACCTAAAACTCTCTCTCAAACCCTTAAACTTCTGTCCTAGCAATTTACAACAATAACCAGCCATAAACTTGAGGTATATTAGTGTTTTGATAGTATTTTTGTACCTTTTTCATACTTAAACTTGTTAATTACAAAAAGAAATGAGTTTGATCCATAAACCCTTGATTCTTTTGGCCATAAGGGCTCTTCAAACCCTTGTTATATGTAGCAAATTGATTCATGGTGTTTTATAATGCAAAACTTAGGATTATGGATCAAAAACATGGATAATTCAACAAGAAACGGACAAAACAAACCCTAACCGAAAAAGAATATTAACAAGGCTTGATTTATGATGGTGAATACATGTTTGTGTTGTACATGGTGTGTAGGTACTGTACCTCGCCCAACTCAGGCTTTGGAAGTTTAGAAGTTGCTTGACTTGTTGAGTATCAGGAGGTATAATACCCGAAAACCGAATTTAGATGCACCAAACTTAGTTTTAGCATAACTTTTAACGTGGGTACTGTTAAGAGTTGAAATTTTACAGGTTGGTCATATATGGTGAAAATAAGGTCCCTGCAAAATTTGGGAATTTTGGCATTTCTGAGAATATTTGGTGAATTTATTGGTATTTAAAGGCGTTAATTTAGGGAAAATATCAAACAGATTCGATAAATCACCAAAATTTGCAAAGAAGCTGTTTATGGTATAAGATGCTCCACCAAAATTTCGGGGTCCATCGGCTGACCCTAGATATGTATTTAAAAATCGCAATTTATCAAAATTTTGGTAACCGAAGGGTTTTAGAAAATTCAGTTGAACCTATAAATTTTACAGGGAGTTTCTGGACCTATTGTGACACTTCAATAAAAATTTTAGAAATTTTAGAAGTCGGATGATATTATTCGCCAATTTATCTGTTAAACGACATATTAAAACAAAATTATTAATTATAGTAAATAAGTTAATAATTTCTGGAAATAATTATCTTAAAATATATGTATTAATAAGGTTCTATAATATCCAGATTTTTATTAAGTTCACATAATTAGTTACAAAATTTGGATTTAAAATACAATATTTTAGCCCATGGCTTATAGCCTAGGGGCATCTTAGGGGTGGGATAGGGCTTAGGGACCAATAGATCCTGGGTTCGATTCTCACAAGAGGGGTTTTTCCCATATTTATTATGTTTCCTTCTGAATTGGTGTATAGCCATTATATTCCTAGTGGAGATGGATATGATCGGGTGGTTCCACTGGTGGCACGATGATAAACTAGTGGTCTGTCAGTGACCAAAATTTGCCGTTAAAAATATAGTATTTTAATAAAACTAGAAAAATAAGCGTTTAACGAACCTGCCAGAACTTTTAAGTTGGTCGATGACTTATTGGCGATAATTGGAAAGTCGGTAGTAATTCTGAACTTTTCCAGGGTAATTGGAGTAAATTACACGTGTGTTTGGTGAGTTCCCAAATCGACAAAACGAAAACTGCGATTTAAACGAACTAAACCCTGGTAACGCCCAAACTATCTTTACAAATCATTTTATATTAGTTAACAAGTTTAAACATTATATATTATCATGTCATTACCCGAATACCTAAAACGAACAACCGTAACCGGCATGCAAAACAGTGCACGGGAGCCAAATTTGGTTTTGACACTAAACATTACCCATCGCCATACTTTTAGGCTATGAGCAAATTCTCGGATATAGATTCACATCCGAGCTTGGTATACAATGATTACCGATTCGTAAACTATTTTATGTAGGGCTGGCATATCGTGTATACCCGTACAAGATAAGACACGACATGATACACGATACACGAAATCCCATACACGAACATGACACGATATACATGAAAATTACATGTTAATACCTGTTAACACGACTGTTCGATTGTTATACACGAAAATTACCTGTTAATACATGTTAACACGAACAAAAACACGAACATGACATGCTATCTGAGAGTTACAAAGGGAGTTTAGGGTTTTTTTTTTTTGAATTGAATGAGGAATGGAAATAGAAAGGAATTAAGGAACCCACATGCACATGGCTGATGATTTTTATTTAATTTAATTTCTTATCGTGTACTAACGGGTATTAACATGTAAACAGGTATTTAACATGTTTATACACGAAAATTAACAGGTAATCTCGTGTCTACCTGTTTGGTACACGATGTCACACCCCAACCGATGGCGGAATCATCGGGGCGCAGCACTAGGCAAATCAGATTGCTCAAGAGAATCCATAACAACTATTCAGTGACATTATTTTAGGCGTTCATTATCCCATACTAACAAACAATATATCAGTAAACAGTCATACAGATTTTCATGTTCTCTCAAACAATACAAATCCGACAACCTAGATTTAGTGTGAGTTTCTAGACTTCCTAGCTTGATTTCGGGATAGCCTGCGATTAACCTGCTACATACGTTAAAATAACGTCAATACAAAAAGTATTGGCGAGCATACAGGTTTGAAATAGTATAAAGTAGATAAAAGCGCTGCGAATTTCCACATACATAAACGAGATACACAACATACACACTACAAGACAAATACTACCAGCCAAGTCACTCGATGACTACGATTCGAGATCCCTAACAGGGCGTGATTTCCTTAACTAAACCCTGTCAGGTGTGAGTCCAACTATAGTACCATATTAGCTAAGGTGGGACGTCGCGAGTAAAAGTCCTAGCACATATGTATCAAGCATCACATGTAAATATGTACGACGGTAATTCGCATGTGATACAAGTTTAGAGTATAGACTGCGTTTTGATAAGTGCATTTAGATATAAACGTATGTTACACCCCAAATTGTGTTTAAAGCGTTTAAAAGGGGTCAAGTATACTCATAGTAGGTGTTTAACAAGTAAATACAACTTGATTGGATTGAATGGAGCGTGTCTGAGTTAGCCTGTGAACAGTTGCATAAGTCATTGAACAACATATAACAGTGCGTCAGATGAGATGAGTGTCGAATGGCGAGTCAAACGGGTGATCGATCGGATGGTCATCCAAGCGGATGACCACTCGAACAGTTGACCATTCGAATGAGTGCGAGTGTTTTGAGAGTTTTAAAAGAACAGATTTATTGAACGAATAGTCATTCGATCGGATGGTCATCCGATCGGATGGCCATTCGAGTGAGTGTTCTGTTGTTTTGAAAATTGTGACAAACTTTTGAAGTTTTCGTTGTAGTATCAAACAAGTCATCCAGTCGGATGGTAATCCGGACGGATGGCCATTCGATCGGATGGCTATTCGAACGAGAGTTTGGTAGTTTGAAGTTTAACCAATTTGTTTTAAACAGCAAATAATATAAAGCACAGTCCACCTGGTCGAATGGTCATGCGATCGGATGGTCATGCGATCGGATGATCATTCGATTGAGTATTCTATTGTTTGTAAACTTTGTAAAATTTCTAAGTTTAAAAGTTCGAGTTTGACGGAGACGATGTGACAGCATATCAAACAACGGAAACACTTCAAGTCCAGCTTGCTAGATTGGATGGGATTCACCCCGTTCGATCAGTTTCACTGTTCTTGACGAAGTTTCAAGTTTGACCCGTTAATCGGTCCTTCCTCCGGTGGAAACCCATTTTCAAGCCGGCTCTCAACTATGAACTGAGTAGGGACTCCGAGCGAGCCTAGATTCCATCGGTTTTGAGTAGAAAAGTTGAAGAAGAGTTGAAATCAGTTAAAAAATGTTGAAAACTTGTTGAGATTCGTGTTGAATAGTGTGGAAATCCTGTAGATCTGAACCGTTCTTGACAAAGTGATATCACACTACAGTTTGCATAAGAAACCAGGTGTGAACCACCTTCAAGATGTCCAAATCAGACTATTTCAAGAAGGAAAACATTGATTTTGATGGAGAAAACGATGAAGAAGTGTGTGGTGATGAAGATTGTACAAGATTTGAAGAGAAATACTTACGAACTAGCCTTGAATCAGGGTGAAAAGTGACTGGAGGCGACTTGGGAGCGAGTTGGTCGGAGGATAGAACCAAAGTGTTGAAATGAGACACAATGGCCCTATTTATAGGCGAGAGAAAGTTAAGGCGGTGGAATGGATCGGATGGCTTCCGACCGAATGGTCATCCGATAGGATGGCCATCCGGTCGGATGGTCATCCGGACGGAAGTCCATTCGATCGGATGTCCATTTGGACAACTTGATCTCGTTTGTAAATTTTCCAATTTTCGTTTCGTTCGACGTGTTGCGTTGCGTTTGATTGAGTTGCGAGTGAGTATTCACACATTCAAGCTAGTATATATATATATATATATGTAGTATAAGTAATACAAAAGTAACCGCGTTTCGTGTTTGCGTTTTGAGTGCGATAAGTTGAGTTGCGCGCGCCTGCGAGTGCGCATTTAGACAGTTTCAATACCTCTATTATTATTATTAATATATAACCGGTCATAGAATAGATAATTGCGTTTGAGTCTGCGTTAGTGTCGAAACCCCCGTCCCCTATCTGTCCCGGAAACGGGCGGCCGCGAGACCAGTTTTGGTGGTATCGGTATTTATCATTTTGGCAACGGAAATTACATCAGGAATGTAGTTAGGAAATATTTTATCAGAGTAAATACCATACTTTATATAAATATATTGGGATAAAACCCAAGTTTTCATTACAAACATTTTCATAGGGAAAATCCCTATTTTATTGAATAAAACATCTTCTTTTATTTAGGTAACTTTTATAGCCACTTTTTCCAAGCCTTCAGTGCTGTCCAGCTGGCTTCTAGTTGTCTTTCACATTTTGTTACCTGAAACGCGTTTAAAAACATTTTGTCAGTGGGAAATACTGGTGAGTGAATCTCAGTTTAATCAAGAAGAGTTTTATCCTTTAACAGTATTGAGAGCTATTACAATGTTTATTTCTACACAATTACTCAATCAGTATTGTCAATCCTGACTCGTTGGTCATATTACCCATTGGCTAACTCTTTGTCCAATGGTAACGTGTTCCACATTTTTGTCACACCCCGATATTTCCACGTATTATCGGTGTGACAACCCTCACCAAACCAGGTATCCGTACGAATTAATTAATATTTAATTACTGTTTAATTACTGTGCTTGCTTACAATTATGGTTAAACTGCTACTTGAATGTTGATACATACACATACATGCATCATACTTTACTACTGTCACTCCATTATTTACACAGAACATCAGTGACAACCTTGATGCACAAAAGCACAGTGAGCACATTATACGGATAGCCCAGTAAACATGCTGACATAACCAGCATCAGACAGACACTGTCTCTAAGGCCAGTATGAGCCGGGAATAGATTACTACACTAGTAGGGAGTGTAGGGAGGTGAGGATTGTAGAACTGCGTCACTAGGTAATAATTATAGTGACCGGATGTGCCTAAAACATGTGTTAAGTACAAAAATTCTGCACTTTAAATAAAAATTCAGCATTTAAATTAACTAGTAAGGTGCAAAAACATGGGAAAATAATACTAGACACTTTCCAAATTGTCGGGAATTTATTGTGTCACTAAAAATAATATTAACGACACTTTAAATGCTTATTTAGCACTTTAACGGATTAACATCCAACCGAACAACCGGACTTTACCCGGAACATAAAATATTGACATTAACATTGTTTTTCCTTTTCTGAGCCAGTTAGGGTCCCCGAATACCCTAACACCCGTTATAATAACATAACACACTAATACTCTAATTTAAATACCTAATTAACTAACTAATACTTAACTAGTTAGTTGAAAACAAACTATTAACCCACCCCCCCCCCCCCCATTCCAACTGAATCGGTCCCATGTAGGGGATACACTCTCACCATTTTGAATATTTTATTTCTTGTTGTCTTATATCTAGAAGGCACATAATCTAGTGGTTAATAAGGGTGTATGGATTATAAATTAACATGAAAGTCTAAGACTTTCATTTCACCTAAATACACAACAAACCACTACTCCCTTTTCCCTCTTTGAAGCTCGGCCGAGAGCACACACACACCCACATCACTTCCAAGTTTGATTCTTGCTAAACCACATACACACAAGGGTGGAGGATCACATACAAGGAAACCCGGTGCTTACGGAATTTCAAGGACCTCACTACGTTGCTTTTATCCACCTTGTTTTCGCCTTCAATCTTCCCTAGCCTTGAGCTAGTAGTAAGTGATTCTAAACATCTTCTTGTTCATATTTAAAGTGGTTAATAAGAAGTTTAACGGGTAAAAAAAATTATGAACACTTAAGAACAAAACTAAAAGTCTTGCAATTATGATGAACTTGATGGATAAAAAGAAACTAATAGTGTAAAACTTATGAAACTTGTTTTGTTATGATTATTTTATGTTGTTTGATGCTAGTAGTAGAACGGATCGTCATCTAACCAGGCTAGGTCATGTTCATGAAGCATGAACTAGTGTTATGTAAGGTGTGAAAATGGTAAGATGATGAACCCTACTACTTATGAACATGAACTTCTGTAAAAGTGGTTTTTCTTATAAAATGGAGTTCAAAACTAGTAGATCTATAGATCTACAAGTGGTATTTTCGAAGAACCAAGTGTAAGATGAAACCATGTTTAAAAGTCGGATCTTTCTTGAAACAAAGGCATTTTGTGAACCAACAAGTGTATAAACACTTGTGTGACAAAAGGGTTTTAACAAGAAATATTTTTTTAATCCTTGAACTAGAAGTTGTAAAACTTCATATTCTTTAAAAATAAAGTTTTCAGGAAACTAATTTTATTTTTAGAGATGGAAAAATCTACTAATTGTGTTGAAGAGTTACTACATAATTTCTCACAACTTGCAAGTTCATGTACTAACGATTTATGTATATTTTTGACTAGTTTGATGTAGATGGTTGAAAATTGTTGATTGAATTTTGAAAAGAAAATGATACGCTAATAAGCGTGGCCACCTCCAGTTACAGAGGAAACTCTGGCGAATTTTTTCCAGAAATATAACACTTGGAAATATTTTTACAACAAGTGTTATGAATATATTTTTGACTTGTTTTCCCAAACAAACTTCGCCATGAATTTTATTGTAAAATAACCAAGTATTCGGAGGTGGATTTTCGTAAACAAAACTTGTTAAATATATATTTAGAATATATATTTTTCATAGTAACGCTCGTGTGAGTTTTATGATTATTTTGTGAACTACATAAATATAATTTTTAGAGTAAAAATAATATTACTGGAACGTACTGAATATTAACGACCCCAAAATAATATTAACGCTTCACAAATAAATATTTAAGTTACACCGGTATTATTAATACCACCCGAACTTTACAACGTAACTTATGTATTTTCGAAAAAATATTTATATTTTGGAGATAGAATGATTCAGACAAATGAATTAAAGTATATTTGATTAAGTGGGACTTAATAATATATTCATGGAATTATATAAACGCACATGTATTAAAACCCCCATCCTTGGGAAGGAATAAAAATTACTAAATAATTAAGAAGTGTACACACGAAATAGTTGTCTAACTATTTCCCAAAGACATTTAACCTTAAGCTAAGGCACGACCGTCCGTCTAATAGAAGTTAGTACGTGTAGGTCGTTACGCAGCAGGTTGACTGGGAGATTGCTATTTCGAGACGCACACCCTTTTCTCTTAACTGTTTTCAGTTTTTATACTTCGGGGTGAAATACATGTTACATTTACTACAAACGTTTTATACATGGTATGATTAGCTAAGGAACTTACTGCTAGATCACGTGAATGGATAGGCTATTATCGTAAGACCATTAATCCTTGTATAAGGACCGAGAGGCATGAGTGATAGATCTATCGGGTGTTGCGAGCCCCACACATGGGCCAGCGTGTGGCTGCATGTGGTGACTATGTCGTTCCGCCGGAAGGGCCGGTATGAAATTCGCGTTACAGGTTTGAGTGCTTCCTAGGCCATGTCACTTATTAATGTATTAGCTACACATTAATCGATCTCTTTTTCCTTATTTGCTACATACCAGGGATTTTATACTTACAAAGGTTTTACATACTCACTTACACATGAACTCGCTCAACTTTATGTTGACTTTTCAACTTATATGTATTTCAGGGAATTAGGGATCTGGCGAAGTATGCTACGTTTTCACGCTGCGTAAGAGTTATGAGGTCATCCACGTTTAGGGATTGTGACTTTTACTTGGACGAGTCGCAAGTCTTAAACGGAGTCTATTTTATGTTTATGGTTATGTTGTATGAACAATGTTTTTATGGGTTGTAACTCGTTGCATGTGTCAACTTTAAACAATGTTGTGGTATTTTACTTTTAAAACTTAAATCAACGGATGATCTCCATGGTTTTACTTTCATATAGCTTTGTTGTGATTAAGCTATGGTATTAAGAAGTCACACCATAATAAACCCACGCTTCCGCAAAGCCAGGGTGTGACAACTTGGTATCAGAGCCTTGATCATAGCGAACTAGGATTCCTTCTCGAGTCTAGACTATGATCACTAGGGCTCTCACGAAAACATTTTTACATTGCATACACTACATCCAGATCCAGGTCACAAAACATTTTACAAAACAAAAGTTGAGCATATTTGTTAGAATTTTTGGTTGGTCGGGAGACCAGGGGTTCAGCCGGGTGGCTAGGGAGTTTCAGCCGGGTGGCTGGGGAGGTTCTGGTCGGGGGACAAGGGAGTCAGTCTGAGAGGCTGGGAGGATAGTCTAGTGGGACTAGGAGGTCAGTCTGAGAGGCTGGGAGGATAGTCTAGTGGGACTAGGAAATTCAGTCTGAGAGGCTGGGGGGTTAGACTAGTGGGACTAGGAGAATTACTTGATTGCTTATTGGTGACTATCATGCTTATTTGATTATATGATTGATTATTTGTGCATGTGTGTGTTTGTGTTACAGACATCATGCCTTCATCAGATACTGGAGAGTCGGACACTATAGATCCCATGGCCATAGTATCAGACGACATAGTTTCATCAGAGCATGAGGTGTATACTTCCGATACGACCAGCACGGATGATGACGACTTTCAGCCCTTTGCGCTGCCAGATGTCGTAGCAGAGCCTGCTGATGGCCATCTTGTTGGGGATTTGCCGCTCGTGGAGATCCCTGCTCCCATACCCCTTGCCGCTTATCCTGTTGTTGATATGCCCCTCAACGTTGTCTCTGACGACGATGTCGACTTGTTTGAGGAGGACCCACTTGAGGGCGAGGCCCATATTGCTGCCGGTGATATCCCACTTCTTGCTGATGCTCCTGCGGAGGAGGCTCCTATTCATTCACCTGCTCCAGACTCCTTTGAGTCTGTGGTGTCCGTACCTTCGCACGCACAGGGAGTGCAACACCACTCACACGACGACGACCCGGACATGGCGTCATCCGCTGCACCTGTTCCTGCGCACAACTTTGAGTTCGATCATGACGTTGATGATAATTCAGATCCTATTTTTCCACCTGGCTTTGATCCAGACCAGGACATTGAGTTCGTACACTTAGACCAGCATTTGGAGGATCCTGTAGCCCCTGTCGACCCTATGTTTGCTGATCCAGCTGATTTTGAGATGGAGTTTGTTGATCCGGAGCCGGTTGTGGCCCCTGAGCCAGGTGTTGCTCCTGGCCCCGCATTTGAGCATGACCCTGTTCATGCCGATGCACCTGCTGTTGCTCCTTTGGTTGATGACATACCTGTTGATGATCATCCTGTTGTTGTTCCACAGTTGGTGGATGATCATGCTGTTGATGTTCATATTGATGCTCCACAGTTGTTAGAGGATCCCGTTGTCGCACCAGCTCTCGCACCACCCGTGGCGGACCTGCCTATTGTCGCACCACATCCTGATCCTATGCCAGTGATCTTAGACCATGCAACTTTCGCGACCCACATTGATCCACGATACGCTCACACCCACAATGGGTGGATAGAGGATGACGATGATTACCCACCTTTCGTGATCCCAGTTACACCACCTGTAGCCCCCGTTATAGCCCCTGTTTCAGTTCCTATTGATGTTCCTTTGATTCCCACACATACTACCGGTGTTCACCGCACCGACTTACCTATCATGTTTCGTCAGGACATACCTCCCCCACGTCCTGGGGAGGGTTCATCTCGTCAGCCATTTGGTCATTCACCTTTCATGACAGGAGGAGATCAGTTTGTACCTCAGGTTTCTTACCCCACTGTTGTCCCCACTGTTGCACCATTTACTGGGCCATCTTTTGCTCCATCTAGTGAGCCATTTCTCTGGACCACGCCCCCCCATTATGCCACCGACGGATCCGTATCACCCATATCATGTCGGGTCTTCTACCAAGGATGTCCTTGTTTCTTTCTTGATACAGCAGGAGGCGCTGACCCGTCGCGTACAGGAGCTAGAGAGAGCTCAGCGACTCCCGTGCCAGTGCCAGACTCCACCTGCAGTATCACGCCCTACTCGACCACTTTCACCTGATTCTGCTGCTCGATTTTGGACTCCGGAGCAGCAGATCGCATACTTACTGCGCTCTCATCGCGCTATGGAGGAGGACTGGCTTCATATGCGACGTTTACTCTTTTCTCGTTTCCCCCCTCCTCCACCGCCATCGGCTTAGGGCCATTTTGTATGACTCGGGTAGACTTTTGATGAGACGACCCCGATTGTGCAGACTACACAGCTTTTGGAGACCGCATTTTTGATGATTATGACTTTTGATGATTTGTATATTTGATGTTGTTGTCACTGACTAGATATTTTAGACTAGGGCGATGTGGCCCTTAGTCACTGATGATGTACGATACAGTTATGTACTTGTAAACCTTACATTGTGGTCTTGATTTATGACAGCGCAATCGCAATATTCTCATCATTTGTGATGTTTGATTTATTGTTTATGTTCAATAACATGAGATGTTATGTGGTTGATTTATTTATAACGTGAGATGTTATGTGTTGATACGCACACTTTACTTACTATGACCTGACCTACGTGAACCATCTTTTAGAAGATGCCACCAAAACGTGAAACGCGTATGCCTGCCAACGAGGCAGAACTTCAAGGAATCATTGATGCCGCCATAGCGTAGTATGCAGCCTCAAACGGAGGAACCAGCGGAAGTAGTTCATAGAACAACAGCAATAACCATCCACCACATGGTAATGTTAAGTCATTGAGACAAACTACGATACATTTGGATATTTTCAACACATTCGCTAATGCCATTTGTATATGCTAACGTATGTGCAGGGTGCACATACAAGCAGTTCCTAGACTGGAAGCCTGTGAACTTTGACGGCACCGGAGGTGCTGTTGCTTTTGTAAGATGGGCCGAGAAGATGGACTCTATTCTTCGAATGAGCAAGTGCGCCCCAGACCAACAAGTGACTTACATTTCTGGGCTATTTTTGGACGGAGCCCTGTCCTGGTGGAACTTACAAGTACAAACTCTTGCTGAAGCCGCTGCTTAGGCAATGACACATGCGGAGGAAGTATTGTTCTCGTGCTGAGATACAAAGGTTGGAGACTGAGTTTTGGCATTTGAGGATGGACGGTCCCAAAATCGCGGAATACGTTCAGAGATTCCACGACCTGTCTCATGTGGTACCTTATATGGTTACACCAGAATTCAAGCGAATCGAGCGCTTTATCTGGGGTTTAGCTCCACAGATCATGAGAATGGTCACTACTTCCAAGCCTGCAACAATCACAGAGGCTATCGATCTGAGCGTAGCTCTTACTGAGGAAGCTATCCGCCTGAACAAGTTTTCGAATGTTGAGCCAAAAAAGAAAGAGACTCACGTAGAGTCGTCTGGTGAGAATAAGAGGAAATTCTAGAACTTCAAGCAGGGAACTAGCAGTGTTGGTGTGACAACTCGTATTTCCAAACCTATCTTTGTACCTTGATGTAACGTATGTGTACGATATGTGATTTTTATGAAAGTGAATGTTATGTAATACGTGCTTGTGTAATGTATGTATGTATATCAATGATTCAAACGCACAACACTCACTCGATCGCACAAGCCCATTTGGGCTACACCTTGTATTCGGATCAATGGGCAGCCCAGTGAGGGTTCGGCCCACTCCTTCTCTTTGTCGCATAACACTAGGAGATAGGGTATATCCCTCATTTGTTGCTAAACACTTTACATAACAAAACCCTAGTGCTCTCCTCTCTCTCTCTCTAAGCCGACGGCAAGCATCCCCTTTCTCTCGAAGATCTTTCCTCGAATCGGATCACCCTCTATCTTTCGGTTAGTGTCTCATAATTTGTTAACTTGTTAATACTTGATACTTGATATTGTAGTTGTTATAATATTGAATGATGATTCTGCTTATGTGCAATCGGATCTATCAAATCATATATGTATGATGACACATGTTGATGTAGCAATAGGCTTTGATGATTCAATAGATTTGAGGTCAATAGTTGATAAAGTTGGATAACCATGACAACCAAAAATGGCGGCCATGTGGTCATTTATGTTACCGATGACTGTTGCTAGTACTATGTGAATTGAATGGACTTGTATTTTGAGGATCCTTCATGATTACTTGCACATGATTGTCAGTATGTCTTGTGATTGTTATATGTATTTTAAATGGAATAGATCTCAGTGCATGTTCAAATTAATATATGATAATCATATTATTTATGTGTTGAATGACTTTGTTGTTGACTTGTATGATGGAGGATCACGTGAACAAATCTGATCATTATATCGAATGTGGTTGAATTCTATTGGACCGATGAATTATCATATTCATACTTTCATTTCGGTTAAAGTTATTTAATATTGATAAAATTCATAAATTGGAAACCATTGAATGATTATAACTGAATCGAATATTTGGAAACAATGTAACTAATATGCATGATATTCGGAAGTGATAACTGATTGCATGAAATCCGGAATTTAAAACTAATCGCACAAGACTTCTTGGTCGTACAAGAAGTCCAGTCGCACAATATGATCCCAGTCGCACAAGATGCATGAATCGTACAAGTTGGATTATCTGTTTAGTGTTTGGGCCGTGTATGCTATTGGACTACTTATGTTGTTGGGTTGGGGGTATAGTGGATCGCACAACATGTTGGGCCAAGTTATGTTTGGGGTTTCTTTTGTATGTTAAACAGTTACCGTTCAACATGTTATTTGGATATGCCATGACTGTTATGTGTTAGCAACCTGTTAGTTCTATGTACTCATACGTAAACTACTTGAAACCAAAATCCTGGCTTATATGGTAACCATGTTAGGACGTGGTTGACCACTAGCTGCTAGACTTGACCTTTCTGTGTATCTGCCGAGCAAACCAAGGTGAGTTCACACTCTACAAAGCATGGGATTCCCAGGGGTTGGGAATGGGGTTAAGGAATATGGATTCCTCGTCCTTTCTTGGGTAGGACAGTAATGGTTCAGGAATGTAATTCCTCGTCCTCACGGACAGATAAATTTACTAGACCAAAACTCTCTATCATGAAGTCCCTCCTATTTTATATCGACTTAATCGCCGGGCCAATGGCGAGCGGGTCATTAGTTAGATAGCGCTATTTAGGTCTGACAAGCCTCACACCGTGCCGCAGAGGACGGGCGTGAACTAATGGATCTGGGCACGTCAATGCTGATAGACATTGACAGTTCAGGGCACTTAAACATGACTTTAGTCAGTAGTCGATATGGTAACGAGTCTAGTGTATACATGGGGTAGCCCCCACGGCCGAAATGCCAGATAACTACATGGGGTAGCCCCCACGGTCGAAATGCCAGATAACTATCATGGGGTAGCCCCCACGGCTGGATTGCCAGAGTTAATGGGTTAAACAAATCACGTTTTCAAATATGGGGTAACCCCCACGGCAGGGATGCCAGTTAAAGGAACTATTTTTGGAACAACTAAAACCAACACCCAACTGTGAACTCGCTCAACATTATTGTTGACTCGTTACTACATGCTTTGCAGGTCAATAGGTACTTAGCTGGAGCTTGCACAAGGAAGAGTCGTTGTGGGACATGGACAGCTGTGTGCCATGCTTTAAACATTACTTTATTTCATATTAAATGCTTGCTATGGGTTTTACAAATTATGCTTCCGCTAAACACTTAACTATGCTTTGGATATTTAAACTTATGTTTTGGTTTTAAACATTATGCTTCCGCTCATAACTTAAACTATGGTTATTTTGGACACTAATTTTGTTGGTTGGACTTTTACAATTAATTACTTGCTTGTTCAATATGATTAGTGGGTTGATCCTGGTCGGTCACGCCTCCAAGCGGTGATACTCCGCGTGTGGATTTTGGGGGTGTGACAGATTGGTATCAGAGCCATTGGTTATAGAGAACTTGGTTTTAATGAAGGAAAACATTTTTGTTAAAACCAGACTATAACCTGTACAGTGCTCTACGATCCACAACGACGCTTCACTCCACATGCAAGACTCAACATTCTAGGTAATATGGTATATGTTTTATTGCATGCTTGCTAGAATTACATAGAACTTTGCTCATGATATGTTTAGTTAGTATAACTACTGTTACTTGAACACGAGTGTGCTTACTCTCCTCTGTCATCGCACTTTCGCGAACCTCTCTCACACATGCTTCTTTTGGTATGAAGATCATGTCTGGACGCATTAACATGACACAAGCCCAATTGACGGCTCTAATTAACGAACAGGTTGCTGCGGCACTTGCAGCCGCACAGGCAGGAGGTATACCCTGCAGTTTAAAACTCATTCTAGGATCTTTAGATCCTACTCTCGCGAATCTATCTTTGTGTTAAACTTTGTCCTTTCTTACACCCACAACAGGTCAGCATGCTCAGCCACCTGTGTGCACCTTCAAAACTTTCATGGACTGCCGACCCACTACTTTTAGTGGCACTGAAGGAGCAGTAGGTCTCCTCCACTGGTTTGAGAAACTAGAATCTGTGTTCGAAATGTGTGAATGCCCTGAGGCACGCAGGGTGAAATATGCTACCGGCACTCTCGAGGGTTTAGCCCTCACATGGTGGAACGCCCAAGTTCAAATGCTGGGGTTGGTTGCTGCTAACGCTACCCCATGGAACAATTTTAAAGAGATGATCAAGGAGGAATACTGCAGTCGTGACGACATTCATAAGCTGGAAGTCGAGTTCTTCAACCTCAAGATGACAGGGTCAGAAATTGAGGCGTTTACAAAGAGATCTAATGAGCTTGCATTACTGTGTCCTACTATGGTGGACCCTCAAATTAAGCGTATTGAACTTTATCTCAAGGGTCTAGTGCCAGAGATCCAAAGTCATGTGACTTCAGCAAACCTCGCCACTCACCAGCAGGGTGTTCAGTTGGCTCACTGTCTCACTGATCAGGCGGTGGAACAGAACAGGTTACCAAAACGTATTGGTGCTACAGTTACCTCTGAACCTCCCAGTGACAACAAACGTAAATGGGATGGAGCTTCAAGCAGAGGTTCAACTTCTGTTCAATCCCAGTCGCAGCAGAGAAGGACTGAAGAGTATAAGAGTCCTAGTCAGCAATCGTCAGGTAGCCAAAGTCATGGTGTGTACAAGGGAAACCACCCAAAATGCAATCGTTGTAACCTACATCACAGCGGGCCATGCACCAGGGGTAACTGTCATCGGTGCAACAAGCCAGGTCACGCAGTAAAGGATTGCAGAAGTTTATACCCAGCAAACCAGAATCGTCAGCAGCAACAAGTTCAACAGAACCAACGCCAACAGCAGCAGCAGCAAGGTAACAACAAAGGGTGCTTTCAGTGTGGAGCTGAAGGCCACTTCAAGAGAGATTGTCCCCAGCTAAACAGGAACCAGAACAACAATAACAACAACAATCAGGGGAATGGGAACAACGGGGGTAACAATGGCAATGGGGCAAGGGGTCGCGTGTTCGTTATCTGCCAGGGAGAAGCGAGGAATGATCCCAATGTTGTGACGGGTAAGTTCCTTCTCGATGACTTTTACGTTACTGTCTTATTTGATTCGGGTGCTGATACTAGTTATGTGTCCCTAGAAGTTAGTCAGCTGCTTAAGCGTACCCCAACACCTTTGAACCCCAAACATGTTGTAGAGTCAGCTAATGGTAAAAGTATAGAGGTCACACACGTAGTCAAAGGCTGTAATCTCGTTCTTGCTGATCACACTTTCTCGATCGACCTCCTTCCTATCACTCTGGGTAGTTTCGACGTTGTCATTGGGATGGACTGGTTATCCCAACACCAAGCAGAGATTCTTTGCAACGAAAAGATTGTCCGTATTCCTCGCCCAGGCGATGAACCTCTCATGATTTGTGGCGACAAGAGTGGTGCTGTTGTGAGCATCATTTCTTCCCTTAAGGCCCAAAAGTGTTTGCGTAAGGGCCACACTGCCTTTCTGGCTCTCGTTACTGACACTTCGAAGAAAGAGAAAAAGATAGAAGACTTTCCTATTGTACGCGATTATCCTGAGGTATTTCCTGAGGAACTACCTGGCCTCCCGCCTCATCGTCAGGTCGAGTTTCAAATCGAGTTAGCTCCTGGAGCGGCACCCATAGCTCGTGCACCGTATCGTTTAGCTCCATCAGAGTTGAAAGAGCTATCAACGCAACTACAAGAACTCTTAGATAAGGGTTTTATTCGTCCTAGCTCTTCGCCCTGGGGAGCTCCAGTGCTATTTGTGAAGAAGAAAGACGGTACGTTCAGAATGTGCATCGACTACCGCGAACTGAACAAGGTGACTGTGAAGAATCGCTATCCTCTTCCACGCATTGACGACTTGTTCGACCAGCTGCAAGGGTCGAGCTACTATTCAAAGATCGATTTGAGATCGGGATATCACCAGCTGAGAGTCCGAGAAGAGGACGTCTCTAAAACAGCCTTTAGAACTCGTTATGGACATTATGAGTTTTTGGTCATGCCGTTTGGGCTAACAAACGCACCGGCGGTCTTCATGGACTTGATGAATCGAGTGTGCAAGCCTTACTTAGACAAGTTCATTATTGTCTTCATCTACGACATCCTGATCTATTCGAAGAGTCAGGAGGAACACGAGCAACATTTACGACTTATTTTGGAACTCCTTCAAAAAGAACAGCTTTACGCCAAGTTTTCAAAATACGACTTTTGGCTTCGTGAAGTCCATTTCTTAGGCCATGTGGTGAACAAGGATGGGATTCACGTTGATCCATCCAAGGTAGACTCGATTAAGAGCTGGCCTGCACCTCGTACGCCAACGTAAATTCGCCAATTCTTGGGATTGGCAGGTTACTACAGGAGGTTTATTAAGGATTTTTCCAAGATTGCACAGCCTCTTACTTCACTAACACAGAAGGGCGTTGTTTATCGTTGGGGAAATGCACAGGAGTTAGCATTTCAGCACTTAAAAGATAGACTTTGCAGTGCACCTATCCTTTCATTGCCAGAGGGCACAGACGACTTCATGGTTTACTGCGACGCATCCATTCAGGGTCTTGGTTGTGTATTGATGCAGCGGGATAAGGTTATAGCCTACGCCTCACGCCAACTCAAAGTTCACGAAAAGAACTACACTACACACGATCTAGAGCTGGGAGCTGTTATTTTTTTGCACTTAAGATATGGCGACACTACCTGTATGGCACCAAGTGTGCTATCTACACTGATCACAGAAGCCTTGAACACATCTTTAAACAGAAGGAACTGAATATGCGACAACGACGATGGGTCGAACTATTGAATGACTATGAATGCTCGATCAGGTACCATCCAGGCAAAGCCAATGTTGTGGCTGACGCCCTCAGTCGAAATGACACTACGCCTAAGCGCGTACGAGCTTTACAACTCACTATACAGTCTAGTCTTCCTTCTCAGATAAGAGATGCTCAGGTAGAAGCATTGAAACCAGAAAACGTCAGGGCTGAAGCCCTACGCGGCTCAAGGCAACGCTTAGAACAGAAGGAAGACGGTGCTTACTACGTCACAGGACGCATTTGGGTCCCACTTTATGGCAGCTTACGAGAGCTTGTAATGGATGAGGCACACAAGTCTCGCTACTTGGTACATCCAGGTTCGGATAAAATGTACCACGATATCAAAACTACATATTGGTGGCCTAGCATGAAGGCCCACATAGCAACATACGTTAGCAAGTGCTTGACTTGTGCGAGAGTCAAGGCGGAATGCCAGAAACCTTCAGGCCCACTTCAACAACCAGAGATACCACAATGGAAATGGGAGCAAATTTCCATGGATTTTGTTACTGGCCTGCCTAGATCTCAACGTGGTAACGATACTATTTGGGTGATCGTGGATCGACTCACAAAGTCTGCTCACTTTTTGGCTATCAAGGAAACGGATAAGTTCTCCACACTAGCAGACGTATATCTTAAGGAAGTTGTCTTGAGGCACGGGGTGCCCACCTCTATTATCTCGGATCGAAATGCACGTTTTACATCAGAACTGTGGCAAGCAATGCACAAGTCCTTTGGCTCACGTTTAGATATGAGCACAGCTTATCACCCGCAAACGGATGGGCAGTCTGAACGCACCATCCAGACCCTAGAAGACATGCTTAGGGCATGTGTAATTGACTTTGGCAATGGCTGGGAAAAGCATCTGCCACTTGTGGAATTTTCGTACAATAATAGCTACCACACCAGCATTAAAGCTGCTCCGTTTGAGGCATTGTACGGGCATAAATGCCGGTCACCTCTTTGTTGGGCAGAGGTGGGGGACAGTCAGATTACTAGTCCAGAACTTGTGTTAGACACAACAGAACGAATTGCGCAGATACGACAACGAGTGGCGGCAGCTCGTGACCGTCAGAAAGTCTACGCCGATAAGGGCAGAAAACCACTAAAGCTCCAGGTTAGGGAACGAGTGCTACTCAAAGTTTCACCCTGGAAGGGTGTGGTTCGTTTTGGTAAACGAGGCAAACTTAACCCACGATACGTTGGATCTTTCGTAGTCATCGAGAAAATAGGCAAGGTGGCATACAAACTAAACTTACCAGCAGACCTCAGTGCAGTTCACAATGTTTTCCACGTGTCAAATCTGAAGAAGTGTCTATCAGATGAGGCCCACATAGTTCCTTGGAAGGAGCTCACTATCGACGAGCAGTTACGATTCGTCGAGGAACCAGTTGAAATTACGGACCGGGATGTTAAGGTCCTCAAGCGTACTAGAATACCTCTTGTTCGAGTTCGTTGGAACTCACGTCGCGGCCCGGAGTTCACCTGGGAACGCGAAGATCAGATGAAACAAAAGTATCCCCAACTGTTCGCAAACGGTACAACCACTACTGAGGCTGAAGCTACGGAATTTCGGGACGAAATTCCAGATCAACGGGGGGAGGATGTGACACCCCAGGAAAACCAGGAAAACCATGCAACTTAACTAGCTTCCTCAGTGAGTACGTACCAAATTTCGGGACGAAATTTCTTTCAACTTGGGGATAATGTGACAACTCGTATTTCCAAACCTATCTTTGTACCTTGATGTAACATATGTGTACGATATGTGATTTTTATGAAAGTGAATGTTTATGTGAATGTTATGTAATACGTGCTTGTGTAATGTATGTATGTATATCAATGATTCAAACGCACAACACTCACTCGATCGCACAAGCCCATTTGGGCTACACCTTGTATTCGGATCAATGGACAGCCCAGTGAGGGTTCGGCCCACTCCTTCTCTTTGTCGCATAACACTAGGAGATAGGGTATATCCCTCATTTGTTGCTAAACACTTTACATAACAAAACCCTAGTGCTCTCGTCTCTCTCTCTAAGCCGACGGCTAGCATCCCCTTTCTCTCGAAGATCTTTCCTCGAATCGGATCACCCTCTATCTTTCGGTTAGTGTCTCATAATTTGTTAACTTGTTAATACTTGATACTTGATATTGTAGTTGTTATAATATTGAATGATGATTCTGCTTATGTGCAATCGGATCTATCAAATCATATATGTATGATGACACATGTTGATGTAGCAATAGGCTTTGATGATTCAATAGATTTGAGGTCAATAGTTGATAAAGTTGGATAACCATGACAACCAAAAATGGCGGCCATGTGATCATTTATGTTACCGATGACTGTTGCTAGTACTATGTGAATTGAATGGACTTGTATTTTGAGGATCCTTCATGATTACTTGCACATGATTGTCAGTATGTCTTGTGATTGTTATATGTATTTTAAATGGAATAGATCTCAGTGCATGTTCAAATTAATATATGATAATCATATTATTTATGTGTTGAATGACTTTGTTGTTGACTTGTATGATGGAGGATCACGTGAACAAATCTGATCATTATATCGAATGTGGTTGAATTCTATTGGACCGATGAATTATCATATTCATACTTTCATTTCGGTTAAAGTTATTTAATATTGATAAAATTCATAAATTGGAAACCATTGAATGATTATAACTGAATCGAATATTTGGAAACAATGTAACTAATATGCATGATATTCGGAAGTGATAACTGATTGCATGAAATCCGGAATTTAAAACTAATCGCACAAGACTTCTTGGTCGTACAAGAAGTCCAGTCGCATAATATGATCCCAGTCGCACAAGATGCATGAATCGTACAAGTTGGATTATCTGTTTAGTGTTTGGGCCGTGTATGCTATTGGACTACTTATGTTGTTGGGTTGGGGGTATAGTGGATCGCACAACATGTTGGGCCAAGTTATGTTTGGGGTTTCTTTTGTATGTTAAACAGTTACCGTTCAACATGTTATTTGGATATGCCATGACTGTTACGTGTTAGCAACCTGTTAGTTCTATGTACTCATACGTAAACTACTTGAAACCAAAATCCTGACTTATATGGTAACCATGTTAGGACGTGGTTGACCACTAGCTGCTAGACTTGACCTTTCTGTGTATCTGCCGAGCAAACCAAGGTGAGTTCACACTCTACAAAGCATGGGATTCCCAGGGGTTGGGAATGGGGTTAAGGAATATGGATTCCTCGTCCTTTCTTGGGTAGGACAGTAATGGTTCAGGAATGTAATTCCTCGTCCTCACGGACAGATAACTTTACTAGACCAAAACTCTCTATCATGAAGTCCCTCCTATTTTATATCGACTTAATCGCCGGGCCAATGGCGAGCGGGTCATTAGTTAGATAGCGCTATTTAGGTCTGACAAGCCTCACACCGTGCCGCAGAGGACGGGCGTGAACTAATGGATCTGGGCACGTCAATGCTGATAGACATTGACAGTTCAGGGCACTTAAACATGACTTTAGTCAGTAGTCGATATGGTAACGAGTCTAGTGTATACATGGGGTAGCCCCCACGGCCGAAATGCCAGATAACTACATGGGGTAGCCCCCACGGTCGAAATGCCAGATAACTATCATGGGGTAGCCCCCACGGCTGGATTGCCAGAGTTAATGGGTTAAACAAATCACGTTTTCAAATATGGGGTAACCCCCACGGCAGGGATGCCAGTTAAAGGAACTATTTTTGGAACAACTAAAACCAACACCCAACTGTGAACTCGCTCAACATTATTGTTGACTCGTTACTACATGCTTTGCAGGTCAATAGGTACTTAGCTGGAGCTTGCACAAGGAAGAGTCGTTGTGGGACATGGACAGCTGTGTGCCATGCTTTAAACATTACTTTATTTCATATTAAATGCTTGCTATGGGTTTTACAAATTATGCTTCCGCTAAACACTTAACTATGCTTTGGATATTTAAACTTATGTTTTGGTTTTAAACATTATGCTTCCGCTCATAACTTAAACTATGGTTATTTTGGACACTAATTTTGTTGGTTGGACTTTTACAATTAATTACTTGCTTGTTCAATATGATTAGTGGGTTGATCCTGGTCGGTCACGCCTCCAAGCGGTGATACTCCGCGTGTGGATTTTGGGGGTGTGACAGTTGGCAAGAAAGGAGAATCAAGCGCACCGGTCCAAGCTGCAACCGGTGCTGGGAGGAAAGGAAAAGGCTATATGGGTACTCATCCCAGGTGTAACTCCTGCCAACGTCATCATTCTGGCCGGTGTGGGCCAAAGGTATGTGAAGCTTGTGGAAAACTTGGCCACTTGTAGGATTCTTGCTGGGCTAGTGCTGGCCGGGGAGGCCAAGGAGGTTTTGGTAGTAGGAACAATAATCGTGGTGGTAATGGAAATCGCCCACAAGGGAATAATAGAGGAAATAGAAACCGTGGGAACAATGCAAATCAAGCTGGGGACGCGAATCGAAATCAAAACAACAATCAAGCGGGGAACGGAGGAGGTAATGGTAAAAAAATTGGGTTGTTTCAACTGCGGTGACATTGGGCACTTTAAAAGGGACTGCCCAGGATTGAATCAAGCTCTCGGAAGAGTGTTTAACATTGAGGCGAGGGAAGCACGCCAGGATCCAAATGTTGTTACTGGTACGTTTCCTATAAACCAACGCTTTGCATCCGTTTTGTTTGATACTGGTGCCGATTATAGCTTCGTGTCATTAGAATTTAAGAATATACTTGGGTTGACGCCTAGTATGTTAGATGTTCCATACTCGATCGAATTAGCAAATGGGAAACTAGTTGAGACCAGTGAAGTTGTCTGAGGATGTGTGATTGAATTAGGAAGGCACGAGTTTACGCTAGACTTACTACCTGTCGAGTTGGGAAGCTTTGATGTGGTAGTGGGAATGGATTGGCTATCGAGTAACAAGGCTGAGATAGTTTGCCATGAGAAGACCATCCGCATTCCTCTGACGGATGAAGAAACGATTGTAGTACATGGAGAAAAACGTGATGCGCCTCTAAGAATCATCAGCTGCCTGAAAGCTCGAAAGTGCCTACAGAAGAGATGTGTTGCCTTCTTGGCACACATCGTGGATAAGAAAGCTGCTGAGCCAAAGATCGAAGACATTCCAGTCGTCAAGGAATATCCGGAAGTCTTTCCAGAAGGCTTGCCAGGATTACCGCCTCAAAGGCAAGTTGAGTTCCACATTGATTTGGTTCCAGTCGCCGCGCCTGTAGCCAAGGCACCCTTTAGACTTGCGCCATCAGAGATGCAGGAGTTGTCGACGCAACTCCAGGAGCTGTTGGATAAAGGATTCATTAGACCAGCTTCTCACCTTGGGGAGCTCTGGTTCTGTTTGTTAAAAAGAAGGACGGTAGTTTCCGTATGTGCATACACTACCGTGAGCTTAATAAGTTGACTATCAAGAATAGATACCCTTTGCCGAGAATCGACGATCTATTTGACCAGTTGCAAGGCTCAAGCTTTTATTCAAAGATCGATCTTCGATCTGGATACCATCAACTTAGGATACAGGAGGAAAGTATCCCGAAGACGGCCTTTAGAACTCGCTACGGACACTACGAGTTCCTAGTTATGCCATTTGGGTTGACAAACGCGCCTGCAGTTTTCATGGACCTAATGAACCGAGTCTGCAAGCCATACTTGGATAAGTTTGTGATCGTATTTATTGACGACATTCTAATTTACTCAAAGACAAAGGACGAGCACGAACAACACCTAAGAGCTATTCTAGAGCTACTTAAGAAGGAGAAATTGTACGCTAAGTTCTCGAAGTGCGAGTTCTGGCTGCGTGAAGTCCAATTCCTTAGACATGTGGTAAATGGAAATGGAATCCATGTTGATCCCACAAAGATCGAAGCTATCAAGAGTTGGGAGACTCCAAAGACGCCAACCGAGATTCGACAGTTCTTGGGTTTGGCTGGTTATTATCGAAGATTCATTGAGGATTTTTCTAAAATCGCTCAACCTCTGACCGCGCTCACACAGAAGGATAAGAAGTTTGATTGGGGAATCAAACAGGAAGAAGCATTCCAGTTACTGAAAGACAAGCTTTGCAATGCGCCGATCTTAGCGCTACCCGAAGGAACCGATGATTTCGTGGTATACTGCGACGCCTCGCGTCAAGGATTGGGTTGCGTGTTGATGCAACGCCAGAAGGTTATAGCTTACGCTTCACGCCAACTGAAAGTTCATGAAAAGAACTATACCACGCATGATCTAGAGCTAGGCGCAGTGGTATTTGCGCTGAAAATCTGGAGACACTATTTGTATGGTACAAAATGTACAATCTTTACGGATCATAAAAGTCTGCAGCACATATTCGACCAGAAAGAGCTGAATATGAGACAAAGACGTTGGGTCGAATTGTTAAAACGATTACGACTGCGAGATCAAGTATCATCCGGGGAAAGCGAATGTGGTCGCTGATGCCCTGAGTCGGAAAGAAAGAATTAAGCCCATAAGGGTTAGGGCTTTGGAGATGATTGTCCAGACAGATCTCTCTCTACGCATTCGTGCCGCACAAAGAGAAGCTTTGAAAGAAAGAAATATTGAAGATGAGTATCTCCGTGGGATAGAGAAGCAGTTGGTGCCAAACGAGGAAGGAACTTTACGTTTCATGAAAAGGATTTGGGTTCCTCTGTTTGGCGGATTAAGGAAGGTTATTTTTGATGAAGCTCACAGGTCACGGTACTCTATTCATCCCGGGGCGGATAAAATGTACCAAGATCTTAAGGATTATTATTGGTGGCCTAGGATGAAAGGCGATGTTGCTGTTTATGTTAGCAAGTGCTTAACATGCGCCAAGGTTAAAGCTGAATACCAGAAGCCTTCAGGACTTCTGCAACAACCTGAGATTCCCAAGTGGAAATGGGAACAGATTTCAATGGACTTCATAACGAAACTGCCCAAGACGCCCAGAGGCCATGATATGATTTGGGTAATAGTTGACCGCCTAACAAAGTCCGCACACTTCTTGCCAATCAAAGAGAAAGACAACACTAGTAAACTTGCGGAAATATACATGCGGGAGATTGTTGCACGTCATGGAGTGCCTCTCTCGATCATCTCTGATAGAGATGGGAGATTTGTATCAAGGATTTGGCAATCCTTCCAAGAAGCTTTTGGCTCGCAGTTGAACCTAAGTACTGCGTTTCATCCGCAAACTGATGGGCAAAGTGAAAGAACTATCCAGACATTGGAGGATATGCTGAGAGCATGTGTAATGGATTTAGGTGGTAGCTGGGATAATCATTTACCGTTGGTCGAGTTTTCATACAACAATAGCTACCACACAAGCATTGGAGTCGCGCCATTTGAAGCTCTTTATGGACGCAAGTGTCGATCACCACTATGATGGGCTGATGCGGGTGATAGACAACTTGTTGGTCCCGATATAGTCCAAGAGACGACAGACAAGATTGCACAGATTCGAAAGCGCATCGAGGCGGCTCGCGACAAACTGAAAGCCTATGCAGATCCAAAGAGGAAACCTTTGGAATTTCAAGTTGGGGATATGGTTTTATTGAAGGTTTCACCCTGGAAGGGTGTGGCACGCTTCGAAAAGCGTGGAAAGTTGAATCCGCGTTACATTGGCCCTTTCAGAATCCTGCAAAGGATTGGGCTTGTAGCCTACAAGTTGGACCTACCTGCTGAACTCAATGGTGTTCACGATACATTCCATGTATCAAATTTGAGAAAGAGTCCAACACAAGAAACAGTGATCATTCCTGCTGACGAAGTTCATATCGACGACACACTCCACTTTACCGAAGAACCCGTCGAGGTTACGGATTCGAAAGTTAACAAAACTCGCAGGAGTAGTGTCAAACTCGTCAAAGTTCGTTGGAATGCTAGGCATGGACCTGAATTCACGTGGGAACGTGAGGATCGTATGAAAGAGGAATACCCCATTTATTTCCCAAGACCCCTGCAGCTAGAAGCAGAGCCTAAATTTCGGGACGAAATTTATTTAACGGGGGGAGAATGTGACAACCCTCACCAAACCAGGTATCCGTACGAATTAATTAATATTTAATTACTGTTAAATTACTATGCTTGCTTACAATTGTGGTTAAACTGCTACTTGAATGTTGATACATACACATACATGCATCATACTTTACTACTGTCACTCCATTATTTACACAGAACATCAGTGACAACCTTGATGCACAAAAGCACAGTGAGCACATTATACGGATAACCCAGTAAACATGCTGACATAACCAGCATCAGACAGACACTGTCTCTAAGGCCAGTATGAGCCGGGAATAGATTACTACACTAGTAGGGAGTGTAGGGAGGTGAGGATTGTAGAACTGCGTCACTAGGTAATAATTATAGTGACCGGATGTGCCTAAAACATGTGTTAACAAAAAATCTGCACTTTAAATAAAAATTCAGCATTTAAATTAACTAGTAAGGTGCAAAAACATGGGAAAATAATACTAGACACTTTCCAAAGTGTCGGGAATTTATTGTGTCACTAAAAATAATATTAACGACACTTTAAATGCTTATTTAGCACTTTAATGGATTAACATCCAACCGAACAACCGGACTTTACCCGGAACATAAAATATTGACATTAACATTGTTTTTCCTTTTCTGAGCCAGTTAGGGTCCCCGAATACCCTAACACCCGTTATAATAACATAACACACTAATACTCTAATTTAAATACCTAATTAACTAACTAATACTTAGCTAGTTAGTTGAAAACAAACTATTAACCCACCCCCCCCCCCCCCCCCATTCCAACCGAATCGGTCCCATGTAGGGGACACACTCTCACCATTTTGAATATTTTATTTCTTGTTGTCTTATATCTAGAAGGCACATAATCTAGTGGTTAATAAGGGTGTATGGATTATAAATTAACATGAAAGTCTAAGACTTTCATTTCACCTAAATACACAACAAACCACTACTCCCTTTTCCCTCTTTGAAGCTCGGCCGAGAGCACACACACACCCACATCACTTCCAAGTTTGATTCTTGCTAAACCACATACACACAAGGGTGAAGGATCACATACAAGGAAACCCGGTGCTTACGGAATCGCAAGGACCTCACTACGTTGCTTTTATCCACCTTGTTTTCACCTTGAATCTTCCCTAGCCTTGAGCTAGTAGTAAGTGATTCTAAACATCTTCTTGTTCATATTTAAAGTGGTTAATAAGAAGTTTAACGGGTAAAAAAAATTATGAACACTTAAGAACAAAACTAAAAGTCTTGCAAGTATGATGAACTTGATGGATAAAAAGAAACTAATAGTGTAAAACTTATGAAACTTGTTTTGTTATGATTATTTTATGTTGTTTGATGCTAGTAGTAGAACGGATCGTCATCTAACCAGGATAGGTCATGTTCATGAAACATGAACTAGTGTTATGTAAGGTGTGAAAATGGTAAGATGATGAACCCTACTACTTATGAACATGAACTTGTGTAAAACTGGTTTTTCTTGTAAAATGGATTTCAAAACAAGTAGATCTATAGATCTACAAGTGGTATTTTCGAAGAACCAAGTGTAAGATGAAACCATGTTTAAAAGTCAGATCTTTCTTGAAACAAAGGCATTTTGTGAACCAACAAGTGTGTAAACACTTGTGTGACAAAAGGGTTTTAACAAGAAATATTTTTTTTAATCCTTGAACTAGAAGTTGTAAAACTTCATATTCTTTAAAAATAAAGTTTTCAGGAAACTGATTTTATTTTTAGAGATGGAAAAATCTACTAAATGTGTTGAAGAGTTACTACATAATTTCTCACAACTTGAAAGTTCATGTACTTACGATTTATGTATATTTTTGACTAGTTTGATGTCTTGACATTGTTTGATGTAGATGGTTGAATATTTTTGATTGAATTTTGAAAAGAAAATGATACGCTAATAAGCGTGGCCACCTCCAGTTACAGAGGAAACTCTGGCGAAATTTTTCCAGAAATATAACACTTGGAAATATTTTTACAACAAGTGTTATGAATATATTTTTGATTTGTTTTTCCAAACAAACTTCGCCATGAATTTTATTGTAAAATAACCAAGTATTCGGAGGTGGATTTTCGTAAACAAAACTTGTTAAATATATATTTAGAATATATATT
Organism: Helianthus tuberosus; assembly: GCA_030545235.1. NCBI lineage: Eukaryota > Viridiplantae > Streptophyta > Magnoliopsida > Asterales > Asteraceae > Helianthus > Helianthus tuberosus. The sequence goes on from CM060449.1 coordinate 94,423,294, forward strand.
TTTCATAGTAACGCTCGTGTGAGTTTCATGATTATTTTGTGAACTACATAAATATTATTTTTAGAGTAAAAATAATATTACTGGAACGTACTGAATATTAACGACCCCAAAATAAAACTAACGCCTTCACAAATAAATATTTAAGTTACACCGGTATTATTAATACCACCCGAACTTTACAACGTAACTTATGTATTTTCGGAAAAATATTTATATTTTGGAGATAGAATGATTCAGACAAATGAATTAAAGTATATTTGATTGAGTGGGACTTAATAATATATTCATGGAATTATATAAACTCACATGTATTAAAACCCCCATCCTTGAAAGGAATAAAAATTACTAAATAATTAAGAAGTGTACACACGAAATAGTTGTCTAACTATTTCCCAAAGACATTTAACCTTAAGCTAAGGCACGGCCGTCCGTCTAATAGAAGTTAGTACGTGTAGGTCGTTACGCAGCAGGTTGACTGGGAGATTGCTATTTCGAGACGCACTTCAGTGAGTTCATGTCCCCCCTTTTCTCTTAACTGTTTTCAGTTTTTATACTTTGGGGGTGAAATACATGTTACATTTACTACAAACGTTTTATACACGGTATGATTAGCTAAGGAACTTACTGCTAGATCACGTGAATGGATAGGCTATTATCGTAAGACCATTAATCCTTGTATAAGGACCAAGAGGCATGAGTGATAGATCTATCGGGTGTTGCGAGCCCCACACATGGGCCAGCGTGTGGCTGCATGTGGTGACTATGTCGTTCCGCCGGAAGGACCGGTATGAAATCCGCGTTACAGGTTTGAGTGCTTCCTAGGCCATGTCACTTATTAATGTATTAGCTACACATTAATCGATCTCTTTTTCCTTATTTGCTACATACCAGTGATTTTATACTTACAAAGGTTTTACATACTCACTTACACCTGAACTCGCTCAACTTACATGTATTTCAGGGAATTAGGGATCTGGCGAAGTATGCTACGTTTTCACGCTGCGTAAGAGTTATGAGGTCATCCACGTTTAGGGATTGTGACTTTTACCTGGACGAGTCGCAAGTCTTAAACGGAATCTATTTTATGTTTATGGTTATTTCGTATGAACAATGTTTTTATGGGTTGTAACTCGTTGCATGTGTCAACTTTAAACAATGTTATGGTATTTTACTTTTAAAACTTAAATCAACGGATGATCTCCATGGTTTTACTTTCATATAGCTTTGTTGTGATTAAGCTATGGTATTAAGAAGTCACACCATAATAAACCCACGCTTCCGCAAAGCCAGGGTGTGACAATCGGTGGCCCGGTGGGGAGTATCGTGATGTAGTTGATATCATCATAGTCAATAATCACAGTTTAAATGCACAGCGGAAATCTAAAAGTAATTTATACAAACCGATTTGAAAGTATAATAAAATATTACACAATGGTTGTATATGGATCCACAGGCGGATCTTACAACAGAAATATAAACATTGTTCAACAGACTTTAGACGTTTAGAACTTGCAAGATTCCTTATTAACGCCCCGAGCTCCCAGCCAATTACATACAGAACTTGTCACTTAATCTTTTTGAAAAGTGTTTATGAAAATTGATTTAAATGCACAAGGCACAAATATTCTTTTATAACTTGTGACAATTGTATTAACGATAATCTTGTATCAGATTTACATGTTTGTCCAACATTTAGGGTCGGTATAAAATCCGAATAAGATTAATCTACACACCACAAATATAAACTCACAAGAAGTTTCCTCACGAATGAGTATATCTTTTACATACGCAACAGGCAAGTGTGCCTACACCCCGTGCTTAAGTTGTGGCCATTTACGCTTTTTAAGTAAGCCAAGAATATCCAGGACACGGTCATTAACCCCCAATGTTATTTGTTATCAAGCAATACTGATTAAAATGGGATTATGCAATTTAATCATCTCCGATTAAAAGGTTTCTACACCCAACCAAGCGGTACTAATTTACCGTATCCCAAGCCCGTATAAGGGAAAATAAGTTAAAAGTATTTACCTGAGCTAAAATGAAATTTTATTCTCAGCCATATATTCAATCAGCAAGTTCAAGTACTTCTACCAGGGCTCTCAATCTAGAACGAAGGTTTTATTAACCTTTTAGATTCCTAACGGGTATTATTTAAGTTGTAACTTAGACCGGTTAGTTATAAGGAAAGGTTTTTGGTTCAAAACGCAAGATTAAGCTAAGACCGGATTAGAATGTGATTTAGACCCGACAAGTATGAAGACTTATATAATATGGGTAAACTAAACACATTATGGATTTTGAAGTGAAAATGATAAGGTTTGACCCGTTTCGGTCAATTTATGCAAACTAGTTACATAAATCGTACCGAACGCGTATATGCATAACGGGTAACCAAAAGAGTCATGTACAAGTTCCACAAGTTAATATGCTTTAAATATGTTGTGATATCAGTAAGATATCTTCCATTATGCCCAAATCAAATCTAAAACCAATTTAAGCCCCGTAAGGGTATTTTGGTCATTTTAAAGTTTATAAAAGAGGTTAAATAGTAATCTGATGTTCTGGTCTAAAATAATCAGCAAAAATATTGATTTTAATAAGTTATATCAGTAAGATATCATACATATGTGAATTTTATCATTTATGACCAAACTATGCACCGTAGGGGCATTTTGGTCATTTCACATAGGCTATAAGGGTCAAATTTGAAAATCTGAGTTCAAAACTTTTACTTACTATTTAAGTATAAAAATTTATTCATAACATCATTAGGTAACAAGTCTTAGGTGCCAAATATGGTTTTAAACCATACTATGCGCCTAAATCGCATAAAAGTCGGTATTTGACGATTTTCAGGTTGATTAAGGAAATCTGAGATTTTGATTAGCCTCTACTGTTTAAAATAACTTATTTAATGTATAAAATCAGTAGAAAAAGGTTTGATATGTAAAGGATGTGTACGACTCATTTTATTAGCAAAAAGGGCATAACCGTCAATTACCGAGTCAATGCAATAACCCTATGTTATGATCAGTTTAAAATTTAACAAAAATTTCTAAAAATCCTTAAATATTATATCTTAGTAGTAGGTGACAAGTTTGGTGTCAAAATTTGGGTTTAAATATGATTTATGCCAGAAATGCCATTTAATTAATAAAAAACTTTCATTTTACGATATCGCGCATAACTTCTATTTTAGACCACGAACTGATGTCAAATTTTCAGGACATGCTTATAAATCAGCAATAAAGGTTTTTGTCCTCTCACATTTTCAAAAATCTCGTTTTAATATCAAAAGGGCATAATGGTCAACTTTTAAGCATTTAACGGAAACATGCTATGAACTAAGATTTCTAAGGAACCATGTTGTATAACCTCAGAGGGTTATACTAACACATAATGTGGTTCTAAAGGAACCCTAAGGCATAACTAAACTAAGCTAAATCGGGTCAGAACTGAAAGTCAAAGCAAAAGTCAACTTTTGCGACTTTCGGTTGTGAACCGAGCCTAAACTCAGAATTATCGGGTTGAACATGCCTAGACATGTTCAATTAATATTTACCAAGTTATTAAAGTGACAAAACTAATTGTATTGCCTTTACATCATTAGTTATGAATTTTATTTAAAAACCGACTCGTTTGACTTTTATTTTAATTACTTTAACCCGACAATGAACTAAGCAAACGTGGTAATTAGGAGGTGCCCTTTTGAGGGTTTAATACCTACCTAATTACGATCACATAGCCATGTTCGTTGTGAACAATGGCTTGACCGTTTAAAAGTCATAGCGTTTATCGCAAACGCTTGACTTTTCGGCTTTTAAGCCAAATAAAAATAACTAGCCATAAGAGGGCACTTACAAGGGGTCCAAGCAAGGAAGAAATTGATCTAGAATACTCAGGTATGAAGCATAAGGCTTCAACTTAGAGCAATTCAGATCAAGTGTGTGAAATGAGAGCAAATCATGTGGGTATTTATAGGATTTCAAGAACCGTTAGGATTGTTTCTCGTAGCCCGTGCTTTGATCAAGACCCTACATGTGTTACCCACTAAAAAACAATACTATGGGTGCCCAAAACAAGCCCATAGAGTTGGAAAAACCAAGTGCAAAACCAGAAACCAGCTGCTGTAAATGAAAAACTGATTTTTGCTGTTCTAGGAGGCTCTCGCGCCCCGCGTAGGCTGAGCCTACTTCTTATGCGGCCCGCGACCGCAGGTAAGTTCTGTTGGTGCATACGTCTGTTGACTTTGTCTTATATCGAGTCTTGTACTAAACTAGATAGATCAGGGCATGAAAATCAAGAAAGTGTAATTAGAGGTGATTTCGCTTGAAATGACACTAGGTCATTTCAAACGAAATCAGGTAGTTGATTTCGCTCGATGTATCAGGTTGATTTCGCTTGAGATGTTTCAAGCGAAATCAGGTTTCGCTTGGAGCTGTTTCAAGCGAAAGCACAATGTCTATATATAGGGTTAGATCATTTTCATTTGGAGTGGAATTAGGTTGTGTGTTTCCGACGGCGAAGCTCTGTCGAAGTGTCTTCAGAACTGTAAACGTATCAGAATCAATATACAAGACAGTTTAAAGTGATATCTTGCTGAATTCAACTCATCATGTCTGTTTCCGCCTTTCATTTTGAGTAGAACACCTCTGATCGGCTCATTTCGGGTCCGAACACGATCCTACAAGTGGTAATAGTGCCGGAGCTCCCAAGTCTGTAATCTTGGAACAGGAATCGGCATCATTTTCGATAAAATTTGTTTTTGTGAATGAATCTAAAAAATTGTTAAATTTTACAGGTTGTGAACAGTGCCGAAGCTTCCAGGTTGGTAAGAGTGGAGCGGGAATCGGCATCATTCTTGATATGTTTGGTTGGTAAATATACAGGTGATATCTTTATATTGTTATATTTTGATATACATGAGGTTATGATTGGTGAGTGATCCTACAAGTGATTGAAGAAAGTTTTCGACTTACAAGTGGTAAATCAGGGACATTAAGTTGTACTTGATTTTCTACAAATGATTGGAAAACAATATGATGAACCCCTAATTTTACAAGTGGTAAAATCAACAAAACTTATTTTCCGGAAAAGTCATTTTGGTTAAAACAAACTTAAGTGTTTTGAAATCTTAATGAGAAAATAGTTTTGTGTAAGGGGAAGTTCTGATTGTTTATGCCAAGCGGATGGCGAAGTGAAGCGATTCGATATCAGTTGTCATTATTACTTGTATAGTTTGTTTTCAAATTTCCTTTAAATGTGTTTGCATTTTAGGGGGAGTAAGAATTTTTCAGAAAATCCAAAAACATTAGAAAATTTGAAAAAGTCAAAAACATGATATAATGCAAAGTGGGTTTTGGTGTCAAAGAAGAGGAAATGATAGTACATTAGTAGACAGTTACAGTATGCTAAAGAAATGTAATGTTTAAATAGCGTTAAACGGTCTCACTGATGATATGCCGATAGGTTTTTACACATTTATTAAGCTTTTTTGGGATATAAACTTAAATTCAAACTTGCTTATTTCGTGGGGAACACTACTTGGATATATAGGTAACCCCTGAAATCTCGTTTGAAAGGTCCCTCTCTCTGAGATACTAGGTCTTTATGCTCAGTGATATCTGGGGTATTATCCCAGGACTTCTGATAATGCGGAAGCAATGGCCTAGTCCGTGGAGAATACTTTAATGCTTGCTTGAAATATAGCGCCACCCTCAGCATAAAATGATAAGACAATAAAATTGCTAATCAATGCTGTTGTAAAAAAGATCCTCTAAAGGGGACCCGCCAAAAGTCGAGCCGTCATCTCTCTGCTGAACGGAAGTTCTGACCTGAGCTCTCACGGTTTCGCAATTTAATCCCTTACAGATATCATCTGTGGTATACTCACCTGTAAGACTGAATATTGGGATCTGGATACGGGAGTATATTCAAGAGGTGGGACACATGAATGAGTTTAAGTCCTTAATACACCTAATTCATATCCTGGATTAATTGAAATTTGTGTGAGAATTTAAGTGGATCAGTATATCGGTAATCTAAGTGAATTGTTTAATTCTGGATGTGTAACTAAGCTCAACGGTACTTGTGACTCGTCATAAACGGATAGGATCCTCTTACACAAACTCGAAAAAATATTGTCTGTAAATATTTCTTTATTGCATTTCATTTCTTTTCAAAATACAAAAATTTTCAGTGTGTTTTAGCATAAATTTTGAAAAATCCAAAAAGATTTTCGACAACTGATGTTGGAGAGCTGATTTTCAAAGTTCCTAGTGCTAAACATGATGAGCATGTGGTGAGGGGAATGTGTGTTTAAACTAAAGTTTTTGAATATTTACTTACAAGTGGTTTGTCAAGTATTAACATTGTAAAATCATTCTGTTTAAACTTGAAAAGGAGTATGGATAGTTAAATTTGTCAAATGTTAAATTTGTGAAATTTATTGTGAGGTAGAGGATGTGCAGGTCTTTGTTTGATAGAGAGCCAGGTTCCGATACCTGAGGACTCTGTGTTTTTAACAAGCCAGGCTGCGATCCCAGCATATCGAAAGGGGGAGTCTGAAGACACCCGAGAAAAAATTATTCGAGAAAAGTCTGTTGATGCTGAAGAGATAGAGATAAAGTTTGAGGATGCTTACATAGTCAGATAATTTGAAGATAAGCCCAAAGACTGATAAAGACTGATAAAGACTGAAGACGTTGAAGACTCGACACTTAAGACTCGTCAGCATCCGAGGGGGAGTCTGTTGGTGCATACGTCTGTTGACTTCGTATTGTATTGAGTCTTGTACTAAACTAGATAGATCAGGGCACGAAAATCATGAAAGTGTAATTAGAGGTGATTTCGCTTGAAATGACACTAGGTCATTTCAAACGAAATCAGGTAGTTATTTCGCTTGAAGTATCATGTTGATTTCGCTTGATATGTTTCAAGCGAAATCAGGTTTCGCTTGGAGTTGTTTCAAGCGAAATCACAATGTCTATATATAGGGTTAGATCATTTTCATTTGGAGCGGAATTAGGTTGTTTGTTTACGACGGCGAAGCTCTGTCGAAGTGTCTTCAGAACTGTAAACGTATCAGAATCAATATACAAGACAGTTTAAAGTGATATCTTGCTGAATTCAACTCATTATGTCTGTTTCCGCCTTTCATTTTGAGTAGAACACCTCTGATCGACTCATTTCGGGTCCGAACACGATCCTACAAGTTCAGCAACAGTTTTAAAGATTGCAACTTTGGTCCCTGCATGTGTTTAAGGCCCTTTTTGGCTCGTTTAAGGCCCGTTAAGCCATTTTCAAGGCTCTACAATGATGCCTAAACATAGGGAACATAAAACATGCTCAAAAACATTTCGGAAGTCGGTTCGCTTGGCCGTGCGATTACGTTGTTCGGTTAATTACGACGAAACACGAACGGACGCGAAAAACGGTCTAAATTACGCGACGAATGGAATTTTATCATGCCAATCACCAAAATAAAATATTTTATTGATTACATAAATTTTTGGATGTCCGGATATATTCAGAACGTAAGATATGCGCGAAAATGCAAACTTATACACCTTTTGATGCTTTTAGTCCCTGTTTGACTCAAAAGTTTATTTTTGCACACCGAACCCCTCAAGGCCTATTTCTAAGCTATGAAAAGGATATTTATGGTATGTTTAACTTATGGTCAAGTTCCAGAATGTTTGCTACCATTCGATTCGGTATACTTTTGCAGTTTGACGCAAATAGTCCCTGCGATGGAATAAACTTGATTTCAACACACCTAGGGCTGTCCAAACTGCTCGACGATCGAAGATCGCTCGAAAAATGCTCGTTCGATTCCCACTCAGTTTGTAAATGAGCCGATCGGATCGGTTCGATTCAAATTCAATCCGAGCATGAGCAAAGCTCCGCTCGCTCGTCGATAGCTCGGTTTCGGTCGAATTATTTTTATTAATAATTAATATATATATTTATATTATAGATTTTATAGATTAAAAACCCAAAAAAATATAATAGCCCAAAAAAATTAACAGCCCAAATAACATTCAACCCAACTTAATATTTAATATGAAATCTAACCCTAAATCCTATTACTAAAAGAGTATTCACTATTCAGTCGTACCGTATTCATATCGCCGCTCTCTAGTCTCCGACTCTCACGCTCTGGTCTCCAAAGTCACACTCACACACATCGTCGGACAATCAAAGTATCAAACAAGTGAGTCGCTCCAGTCTTCAATCTGCAACATATCGCCGCTCCTGTGTTTCTTGATATTGTTAAGAACATTTTTAGAATCATGATTTGAGTTATGTATTGCTTTTGTTAGTAAAGTGTTGGACATGTTTTAATTAAGTTAGAATTTGTTTTGGTTGAACGAAGCCTTATCATTCAATCGAGCGAAAACGATCCGCTCTATTTTTTTTTTAGGATTTGATAAAAACCGAGCGAAACCGAGCCGATAGATTCAAATTCAATCCGAGCATGAGCATCACTTTTGCGCTCGGTTTTACAAATTTGATCCGCTCGGATCGGATCGGTTGTAATTCAATCCAAGCATGAGCAGACCCTCGATCGGATCGGCTCATGAACACCCCTAAACACACCAAACCCTCCAAAACTTATTCCTTAGTTACGTAAAGGTTATTTTAAGGTATGTTAAGCCCATGTCACTGTTCCGGAGTGTTTGTCGCGTGTATAATTAAACATCACGATGCTTCGGGTTTGTTAAAAGGTCACTCAGAGGTAAGAATTAACATGTTGACGCTTTTAACCCTTCGTCGTGCAAACTTTCAAACTATTATGCAAACGGCTACTGTCAATCAACACGTGGCTCATTTGTGAATATGAATACCGTAAGAGGTTATTCAGAGACTTATTTTAAGCATGTTAACACTTCCAGTCCTTCCATAATCAAAGTTTTTGATTTTTCACAAAATTAGTCATTTACAGTCAACGTTTGACTTTATTAGGGTTATGTACACGTGTCAACACATCATTGGACGTGATTTTTACGAGGTGTTACAATTTTGTATACAAAACCCCAACATACCGGCAGTAATTGAAGAATTACGAAGGCTCAATCACTGCTTAATCACATTGTAAGATATTTAAGGTTTTCTAAAAACAGTTTACAAAAAAGGAGATTACTCACAAAAATGTTTACACAAAAGAAGGATTACTCACATTGCTGTCTTAGGGTTTCCTTTAAGGGTTTCCTGGTGATTATCTATTAATTACACAAATGTACACGCGTTAGTATAATAACCCAATATTTACATTAGTAATACCCTCCCCGAGACGGCATTCCAATGACTACGTCGGGCAGAACCACGACAGCCATTACGGAACCCTTGATCAATCGGGCAGCGTATCTAATACGTAACCGGGGTTATGATACTTACAACGGGGCAGAACTTCGTTAATTAGGTGGTATTTTGCCCGAATATAAATTACACTACGTAGAAATTTAAGAGAGAATTGAAGGAAATGAGCGACGGAAACTGAAGCTTGAGGGCCTTCTTATATAGTGCCTCTTCGACTTCTCTCGCGGCCCGTGAAAGACGTAGCCAAAGGCTATGCGGCCCGTGTAATAGACTGGGTAGGCCCTAGCCTGGCCCAGTCATTGACTAGCTTCACCACACCTCCGACACGTGGCAGCACCGGGCAGCGCCTCATGTCCCTTCTCTCGCGCCCCACGTAGACCGAAGAGAGGTCTTACGCGGCCCGCGACAACCCATTAAAATTTGTTTTTAATTAAATTAAATAAAAATAAAGGTATTCGGGGCTCGTTTTCGTATACGGGGTGTATTTTAAGACGTATTAGAATATTTTTAAAATATATTAGGGTGTCGAAAAATTTTTGGAGGGTTGTTATATCCTCCCCACCTTGTTTTAGAGCTCGTCCTCGAGATCTACTAGAACAGGTGTGGATATTTCCTTTGCATTTCTGATTCAAGCTCCCATGTATACTCTGGTCCTGTTTTGGAGTCCCATTTCACTTTGACCAGAACTAATCTCTTGTGCTTGAGATTCTTGACTTTCCTGTCTTCAATCTATAGAGGTCTTTCTACAAATTTTAGTTGTTCATTTACCTCTATATCCTTAAGAGGTACTACCAATGATTCATCAGCTAAGCACTTTTTGAGATTGCATATATAAAATACATCATGTATTCCTGCCATTTCCTCTGGCAGTTGTAGCTGACAGGCTACAGGTCCTATTCTTCTAATAATCTCAAAAGGTCCAACATACCTGGGGCTTAGCTTTCCTCTTTTGATGAATCTTACCACTCCTTTCCAAGGAGAGTCTTTCAATAACACTTTATCTCCTACCTGAAATTCCAATGGTTTCCGTCTGTTATCTGCATAACTCTTTTGTCGATCACGTGCTGCTTTCAGTCGTTCCTTGACTTGAATGATCTTGTCTGTCGTTTATTGTACTATCTCAGGTCCGAATAGTTGATTTTCTCAAATTTCCGCCCAACAGACTGGGGTTCGGCACTTTCGTCCATAAAGTGCTTCGAATGGTGCAGCATTGATACTTGTGTGATAACTTTTATTATAAGAAAATTCTATTAATGGTAAGTGATCATCCCAATTACCTCCGAAATCAATTACACAAGCTCTAAGCATGTCCTCCATTGTCTGAATTGTCCTTTCACTTTGTCCGTCCGTTTGAGGATGATAAGCGGTGCTTAGATTCAACTTGGTTCCCATTGCTTTTTGGAAACTTGTCCAAAAATGAGAGGTAAAACGACTATCTCTGTCAGAAACAATTGATAAAGGAATTCCATGTAATGAGACTATTTCATTTACATATAATTTAGCTAATTGTTCCATACTGAAAGTTTCCTTCATTGGTAGGAAATGAGCTGACTTAGTTAGCATGTCTACAATCACCCAGATTGTATCATTACATTTTCTAGTTTTGGGTAATTTAGTAACAAAATCCATTGTTATCAATTCCCATTTCCATACAGGCATTTCTAATTGTTGTAACAATCCTGAGGGTTTCTGATGTTAAGCTTTGACTTGTGAACAAGTTAAACATTTTGCAACGTATGCTGCTATATCCTTTTTCATTCCTATCCACTAGAAATTCTTTCTTAAGTCCTGATACATCTTATCAGTTCCAGGATGCATCGTATACTTAGACTTATGGGCTTCTTCCAATATATGGTGGCGTAGGTTTCCTAATTTAGGTATCCACATTCTTTTCTTATGGAATCTCCAAATTCCATCTGTTCCTTTTTCTAATTCCTTAATCATTCCTTTTAATTTTTCAGTATCATCCTTGATTACTGACTCTCGTGCCTTTCTAATTTGTTCATTTAAATCTACTTGCGGATTTAGGTTGAGTGAACGTACTAATTTTGGTTTTTCATGATACTTTCGACTTAAAGCATCAGCTACTACATTTGCCTTTCCTGCATGGTACTGGATATTACAATCATAATCACTAAGTATCTCCATCCAGCGTCTTTGTCTCATATTCAATTCCTTTTGCCCGAAAACATATCTTAAACTCTTATGGTCGGTGAAAATGGTAAACTTACTACCGTAAAGGTAATGTCTCCAAATTTTAAGGGCAAAAATTATAGCTCCTAATTCTAAATCATGGGTTGAATAATTCTCTTCATGATTTTTAAGTTATCTAGAGGCGTAAGCTATTACCTTTTGACGTTGCATTAATACACATCCATAGCCTAACTTAGAAGCGTCACAATCGACTACAAAGTCTTCAGTTCCTTCTGGTAACGCTAGTATGGGTGCATTGGTCAATCTTTGCTTAAGAATTCTAAAGGCTTCTTCTTGTTTTGGTCCCCATTCAAACTTAACAGATTTACAGGTTAACTTAGTTAAGGGAATGGCTATTCTAGAAAAATTTTGAATAAATCTTCTATAATAACCGGCCAATCCTAAGAAACTTCTAACCTCGGTTGGTGACTCAGGGGTTTTCCATTTGGTAATTGCCTCGATCTTTGTGGGATCTACATGAATTCCATCATGATTGACTAAATGTCCAAGAAACTGTACTTGTTCTAACCAAAACTCACACTTCGAAAACTTAGCATAAAGCTTTTCTTTCTTAATAAACTTAGAAGTGCGTGCAGATGCGCTGCATGTTCCTCTTTGCTCTTAGAATAAATAAGAATATCATCTATAAAGAAAATTATGAATTTATCCAAATATGGCTTACATATTTGGTTCATCATGTCCATAAATGCAGCTGGGGCATTGGTTAAACCAAATGGCATGACAGTAAATTCATAATGGCCATACCTTGTTCTAAAAGCGGTCTTAGGAATGTCCTCTTCCTGTACCTTTAATTGATGATATCCTGACCTTAAATCGATTTTAGAGAAAAATCAAGCTCCTTGCAACTGGTCGAACAGATCATCGATTCTTGGTAATGGGTACCGATTCTTAATCATGACCTTGTTCAATTCACGGTAATCAATGCACATACGCATTGATCCGTCCTTCTTTTTAACGAATAAAATCGGTGCTCCCCATGGCGATGAGCTTGGTTGTATGAATCCCTTTTCCAATAATTCATCTAACAGTTTCTTCAGTTCCTGCATTTCTGCGGGTGCCAAACGTTAGGGTGCTTTGGCAATTGGTGTTGTTCCTGGTATCAAATGGATTCTAAATTCAACTTCTCTGTCTGGAGGTTGTCCTGGTAATTCTTCTGAAAATACATCTGAAAACTGAGATACTACTGGAATATCCTTTAATTCTTTTCCTTTAGTGTTAGTGATTATGGAAATCAAATACACTAATGATCCTTTTCTTATATAACTTGCTATTTTTATCACAGAGATGAATTTTGTGGATCTAGATGGTTTATTTCCTTTAATTATGATCTTTTCACCCCTTGGTGAATTTACTTGGATTGACTTTTGATCACATAAAATACTGGCTTTATTGGCTATTAACCAATCCATTCCTAACACGACATCGAATCCTGCCAGATTCATTGGGTAAAGGTTTGCAATAAATTTTTGATTTAGAATTTCTATTCTTGCTCCCTGCAAGATTTCAGAAATCTTAATGGTTTCCCCATTTGCTGTCTCTACTAGACATTCATGTGGAAGTTTAGTTAATGGTTGGTTAAGAAGTTTGCAAAATAAAGTATTAATAAAACTTTGGTTCACACCAGAGTCAAATAATACTTTAGCAAAAATGTCATTAACTAAAAACGTACCGGCGATCACATCCGGGGTCATCTTTGCTTCTTCTGCAGTTAGAACAAATGCTCTAGCATTTTTAGTATTCTTGGTGTTCGTGGCTGGAGCTAGTTTTGGACAGTTTGGCTTGATATGGCCCTTTTCTCCACAGTTGAAGCATATCCTATTGTTAGGCTTCTTCCTGCAGTCTTCCTCCTTGTGTCCAGATATCTTGCAGAAGTTACAGTATATGGAGCATCTTCCATAATGCTTCCTTTTGCAATACTTGCAATAAGGTGCAGAAGTAGAACCTACATTTTTCCCATGGTTAGAATTTCCATAATGGAATTCTTGGGTAAGCTTCTGGGTTAGGTTCCTCCTTTGATCCTCTTCTCGTGTACGAATTAATTCATCGGTCAAGGTGTTTGCTAGTTCTACAGCTTCTTCTATGGTTTGAGGTCTAGCTGCCTTGACTACATGCCTAATTTCACTGATTAATCCCCAGATGTAACGGGAGATTAATTCTGGTTCAGGTGATGCAAGGGTTGGCACTATTCTAGCATATTCAAAGAATAAGTAGTATAACCCTTACTATCTACCCCAATCATCCTAACGTTTAGGAACTTATTTGCTATCTGTTCCTTTTCATTGGGAGGGCATAATTTTCTTTCTACCATGTTTTTAAATTCCTCCCATTCCATATTGTAAACCTTATCACTTCCCCTAGACTGGAGGATAGTGTTCCACCATTCTAAGGCTGAGTTCTTAAACAAATTAAAAGCAAACATTATCTTATCCTCTTCCGCGCACTTGCTTATCCTTAAGACTGCCTCAGTCTATTCTATTTAGCGTAGAGATGCAACGGCCCCTTCATTGCCCGGGAATTCCATTGGTTTACAAGACCAGAATTCTTTATAAGAACAACCATAAGACATGGTTCTTCTTCTTTTGGGAATGGGCACTTGAAGTATGGGTCCATTGTTTACACTGTGTTCAGGTTCAGTGGGTCGTTTACTATCACGTTAACTTTTATTTTCTGCTTCCTTAACCGTTTTGATAATATATGACATCGCATCTATTATCCCTTATGCCACTATGTGTTGCATGGCACTGTTATCCACTTGGTTTCCATTATTGTTGTTGTTCGGGTTTTCGTTATACGGGTTATTGTTACTCTGGTTATCGTTATTCTGGTTTTCCTGGTTCACTTCGTTGTCCATCTGAATTTTAAACATTCGCCAATTATTAATATCACAAAATAATATTAAAAGGCAAACAATCACACAACACATATATTGGTCAAAAGCGTCGAGCATTGCGACTTACTCTTTCTTATCTATTATACATCTAATACAAACTAAAACTGGAATTTAAAAATTACAATACCATTATGCATCACTAACCACAAAGTGGTCTATACTACGATAGATTTATTATTATTAGTATTATATATATATATTTCATACACACATATTATATATATATATTATATTATTAGTATTATTACTGTCTCCACCATCACCTTCACTGATATGGGTTCACCAGAACTCCATATTACCCTCGTCGTACTTCCAGACGAGTCGTTCTCCGATCTGCCTCATCCTGTCACTATTTTCTAAAATCTCTTCTCCGAAAGTTCGGAGCTCTTGCACATTTTCTGCACTCATTGGGGGTGCAGGTGCTGGTACTGGATCTGGGTACTGTGGCATGGGTTCTTCCTGAGGATACGGATTCTCTATGATTTCCCTAATGTATTCATCATTATCGTAGTAGGGATCTAGAGGGTCCAGACCTGGGTAAGCTACTAGATTTGGCATGGGTTCATATGTTAAGTGGTAGCGTTGCACATAATCCCTATGATCACCGAACCACGGATCGTATTCTGGGTCTAAGGGATTGGGTGCTGGTACCCTAGGTATCTCCTCTGGGTTGAAATCATGCATTTGGATTTGGTTTTCTGGGTTATTTTCAATCTCCATTGGCTGCGTGGGAAACAAGGGTAATGGTTGAGGGGCTACTAGTTGTTCCAGGTTTGGGTCGACAACGCTAGGATATGAAAATTGGCTAAGCTTCTATTAAGCATGTCTTGGGTGTGGCCATCGGTTTCTCTTTTAGCGGCTGCTAGAACGCGTTGCTGTTGTAACTTTTTCATTCTTTTCCTACGCTCGTGTGCTCCCCTACTGAACCATCCTCTCTTTTTATGAGGGAATGGCTCTTCAGACTGAGCCTTAAACACGAATATCCCATCTTCATTGTCAGCTGAATACCCAAAGAGGGCAGGCTGTGAAGAGGTGCCTTCGCTCCTAGGTGAGCCGGACAACTGATGATAAGCGTCAGAGGGTCCTTGATCGCTCATATTGTAAACTAAAAAATAGTCAAATAACACACAACAGTAAAATACAGATATACACGTATTTACGTAATTAATTTCCTAACAATTTGAATAATATCTTGGTGTCACCAGAACACTTATGTGGCTGAATCAGTGGCTTAGCTCTGATACCACCTTCTGTCGCAACCCCCGTCCCCTATCTGTCCCGGGAATGGGCGGCCGCGAGACCAGTTTTGGTGGTATCGGTATTTATCATTTTGGCAGCGGAAATTACATCAGGACCGTAGTTATGAAATATTTTATCAGAGTAAATACCATACTTTATATAAATATATTGGGATAAAACCCAAGTTTTCATTACAAACATTTTCATAGGGAAAATCCCTATTTTATTGAATAAAACATCTTCTATTATTTAGGTAACTTTTATAGCCACTTTTTCCAAGCCTTCAGTGCTGTCCAGCTGGCTTCTAGTTAGCTTTCACATTTTGTTACCTGAAACGCGTTTAAAAATATTTTGTCAGTGGGAAATACTAGTGAGCGAATCCCAGTTTAATCAAGAAGAGTTTTATCCTTTAACAGTATTGAGAGCTATTACAATGTTTATTTCAACACAATTACTCATTCAGTATTGTCAATCCTAACTGGTGGGTCATATTACCCATTGGCTAACTCTTTGTCCAATGGTAACGTGTTCCACATTTTGTATACAAAACCCCAACATACCGGTAGTAATTGAAGAATTACAAAGACTCAATCACTACTTAATCACATTGTAAAATATTTAAGGTTTTGTAAAAACAGTTTACAAAAAGGAGATTTCTCACAAAAAGGTTTACACAAAAGAAGGATTACTCACATTGCTGTCTTAGGGTTTCCTTTAAGGGTTTCTTGGTGATTATCTATTAATTACACAAATATACACGTGTTAGTATAATAACCCAATATTTACATTAGTAATACCCTCCCCGAGACGGCATTCCAATGACTACGTCTAGCAGAACCACGACAGCCATTACGGAACCCTGGATCAATCGGGCAGCGTATCTAATACGTAACCGGGGTTATGATACTTACAACGGGGCAGAACTTCGTTAATTATGGGGTATTTTGCCCGAGTATAAAGTACACTACGTAGAAATTTGAGAGAGAATTGAAGGAAATGAGCGACGGAAACTGAAGGCTAAGGGCCTTCTTATATAGTGCCTCTTCGACTTCTCTCGCGGCCTGCGTAAGACGTAGCCAAAGGCTACGCGGCCCGCGTAATAGACTGGGTAGGCCCTAGCCCAGTCATCGACTAGCTTCGCCACACGTCCGACACGTGGCAGCACCGGGCTGCGCCTCATGTCCCTTCTCTCGCGCCCCGCGTAGACCAAAGAGAGGTCTTACGCGGCCCGCGACAACCCATTAAAATTTGTTTCTAATTAAATTTAATAAAAATAAAGGTATTCGGGGCTCGTTTTCGCATACGGATGTATTTTAAGACGTATTAAAATATTTTTAAAATATATTAGGGTGTCGAAAAAATTTTGGAGGGTTGTTATAGTTAGCGTTGCGTCGCATCACGACGATCGGGGGGAACAGCTTAAGTACTCATGCGATGTCGTCGTTAGCATGATTGCGTTGCATCACGACGATCGGGGGGAGTAGTTTAAGTGTTCACGCGATATCATCGTTAGCGTTAGTGTATGCGTTGTGCTTTGCGATATAGCGTGTTGAAAGTATATGAAATAGCGTTGTAAGCGATATAGTTACATTATGATCCGAATCTCTGGTGCTAGGCGTAACGAGTGTAACGAGAGTAACAAGCGCGAATGTTCGGGTTATTACAGTCTCCCCTGCTTTAGGAAATTTCGTTCCGAAATTAATCCATAAAGAGGGTCGCGTGAATTGATGCGAGAACGAGTAGCGATAAAAGCGAGTAAGTAGCGACAAGAGCGTTAAGAGTAAACGAGCGATTGGCGCTGAGCGAAAAGCGACGAGCGACGAAAACGTTAAGGTAGGCGGTGAGCGAACGAGCGATCAATCGAGGATCGACTAGCAAGTGCATCTTGGCAACATGGGGGAAGCGATGAGTAAGGCGATTCGTTTGACTAAAGGATGGTATCTCACGAGTTAGTGATTCAAAAGTGTTTTGAGTTCTCGAAAAAAGTTTCGTTGCAAAAGAATTTTAAGAAAAACTGGGTTTGAGAAAAATTTCCTTACGGTGTGGCGTTGAACTGAGTCGATGTTCACGCCTGTGATGTAAGAATGTTTTGCTAAGTTGTAAAAAGATGATGAAAACTTGCTTTACGAAAATTTTCTTATGACGTGGTGTTAACTTGAGTCGATTGTTACACCAACATTACCAGAAAGTTTTGTTTTGTTCAAAGGTGTTTATTAAAAATTTAGGAAGTTCTCCCTTTATTTCTAAAAGTCTGTAAAAAAATTTGTTTATAAATAAGTTTTAACAAGGAAAAAAGTTTAAGTTTATCGTCGAGCCCTACATGGCACCTTTCCACGAAAGTTCAATAATATGGCTAAAACACTTATACATAGGAAGTACCAGCGGCGTATCCACTATGTTTTAGTCATATTGCCTCCATACCGTGGAGCAGTGTCATGTGTGTCGACATGGTACGGATAGATTTTCGTTTCCTCGGTCCAAGCGATGAGTGGTTGGACCAAGTTCAGGAGGAAGATCGAGTAAACTGAGCGGCGAAATTGTTTGCAACTCGGTTAGCGATTGAGAGCGTCGAAGTAGCGCGAGTGTCGAGTGCGTAGAGCGAGGGGTGGTAAACGAAAAGCGAAAAGCCAAAAGCGATAAGCTATCGGTGATAAACATCAAGCGATAAGCGTTAAGCGGCGAGCGTCAAGAGTTAGGCGATAGGCAGCGAGTGATAATCGAGGAGCGATCAGCGGTAAGCGACAAGCGATACGCGATAAGTGATAAGCAATGCACGAAGAGCGATAAGCAGAAGGCGAAAAGCGATACGCGTTAAGCGAACAGCGATGCGCGATAAGCGATGAGCAAAAAGTGATGAACGATCAGCGAAAAGCGGTAAACGGTACACGATAGGCGGTAAGCGATAAGCGATGCACGAAGAATGATACACGATAAGCGATACGCAGAAGGAGAAAAGTGATATGCGTTAAGCGAACAACGATGCACGATAAGCGAACAACGAATAGCGAAAAGCGATACACGGATAGCGTTAAGCGTTAAAGTATCGAGAGGGATAGCGTTTGCGATGCGATATAGATTTCAGCGAAGGTGCGATTGCGTGCGTGTAGACTTACGAAAAGTCTAGCGATGACGCGTTTGAGTTGCGATGAGGTGTTCGCCTTGCGAGTGAGTTTAGCGAGTTGAAAATAGCCTCAATAGTATATGAGGTCTAATAACGTTCAACTCCACATGACATTTTCTTCACAAGACTTTGGTTTGCATGGCGAAGCACTTATATATAAGAAGTACCAGCTACGTATCCACCATGCTTCAACCACACGCCTCTGTCCCGTGAATAGATGTCTTACTTTGTCGACATGGTTAAGACGCTTATATATAATAAGTACCAGCGGCGTATCCACAACACCATGCTGTTAACGTTATGGCATCATTGGAACTTACTACGATCTCCGTGCACTGACCAAAATAATCTCGTGTGCACCCGTGATTATGTTGTTCCTTGCACGTTTATCGTAACTTATTTCAAGGATGCATAGTGAGGGTAAAACACATTATATCGTGATATAGTATATAGTATTAGTATTATTGTGTTGTGCGAACTTAAACTAAATGCAAGAACGAGGGAGAGGGAGAGAGAGAGAGAGAGTCAACGTTGCAATGAGTAATAGAATAAGTACACAAGAGTATTCATTGAGTATAGCATCATTACAACATTATTCTACGCCTGGTTGGTGTTTGGTGTTGTAGATTCCTACTTGGGATTGCGGTTGCTGCTGGAGTTGTGGGCTGCGTTGGCGGTGCGGGGAGTGCTAGCGTGCCTTAAGTTTGTGGCACTGTGCGGCACTGATATAACAACCCTCCTAAAATATTTAGAACACCCCTATACGCCTTAAAATACACCCCATATACGTAAAATGGTCCTAAATACCTTTATTTTTTAAAAAAATAAAATAAAAACAAATTTTAATGGTCCCTGGCGGGCCGCGACAGAGCCAGTAAAGACTTACGCGGGGCGCGAGCGCCTGGCTACGGGGCCGCACCCTGAGCCGCCACGTGTCACATACACGTCAAAGCTATGTTGTTAACCGGACAAAGCTATGCCCTAGAATCCCTAGATCGCGGGACGCGTAAGAGCCGCCCTTGGCTTTTACGGGG
This sequence comes from Helianthus tuberosus, assembly GCA_030545235.1. Lineage (NCBI taxonomy): Eukaryota > Viridiplantae > Streptophyta > Magnoliopsida > Asterales > Asteraceae > Helianthus > Helianthus tuberosus. The sequence goes on from CM060449.1 coordinate 94,443,116, forward strand.
CGCGACAAACTACCAATCAGGCCATATAAATGGAGGGCATCAGCCTTCAGTCCCAATTCGCTCAAATATCGAATTCTCTCTCTATTTTCTAAATATTAGAATTAATATCGGGCATAATACCCCCCAAAATAGCGAAGCTCTGCCTCGTTGTAAGTATTTTAACCCCTGGTTACGTATTAGATACGCTGCCCGATTGATCTAGTGCTCCATAACAGATGTTGAGGCTCTGCCCGACGTAGTCGTTGGAGTTCTGTCTCGGGGAGGGTATAACTAATGTAAAATTGGGTTATTATACTAATGCGTGTGCATTATTTAAAATTTATAGATTATAACCAGGAAGCCACAGGAAATTTCTTAAGATAGCAATGTGAGTAATCTCCTTTTTTGTAAACCTTTTTGCAAACTGTTTTTACAAAACCTCAATTGTTTTTACATTATAATTAACATTGATTGAGTATTTTTAATTCTACAATTATCGTCGGTATGTTGGGGTTTTGTATACAAAATTTGTTAGTACACTGTGAGTAGTAACATGACTACAAGTCTGGTTGATAGTACCGTGGGTGGTAATTAAAGTAGAAAAATAAACAAATGTAATTGCGAGATCGCCCTCAATACTGTAAACTGATAAAACCTGTTTTGATTAAATTGGGATTCACTCACCAGTATTTCCCACTGACAAATTGTTTTTAAACGCGTTTCAGGTAACAAAATATGAAAGTCAAATAAAAGCCAGCTGGACAGCACTGAAGACTTGGAAAATGTGGCTATAAAAAGTTACCTAAATAAAGAAGATGTTTTATTTCAATAAATTAGGGTTTACCCCTAAAAACATGTTTGTAATGGAAACTTGGGTTTTATCCCAATATATTTACTATTATGAAATATGGTGTTTTACTCTGATAAAATATTTCCTAACTACGGTCCTAATGAAATTTCCGCTGCCAAACTAATAAACACCGATACCACCATCTCTGAGTAGGCCGCGATCGCCCGCCTCCCGAGGCAGGGGTCGGGGGTTGCGACAGAAGGTGGTATCAAAGCTACAGCCACTAATTTCAGCCACAGAAGTGTTCTGCTGACACCAAAATTTTATCTGTTATGTTAGGAAATTATCTATGGGATTACATGCATATATTATTGTTTTGTGTTATTTGACAATTTGTTAGTTTACAGTATCAGTGATCAAGGACCTTCGGACGCTTACCGTCAACTGCCTAGTTCACCTAAGGACGAAGGGACTTCTTCCCAGCCTACCCCCTCGGGGTACTCAGCTGACATAGAAGAAGGGATCTTTGTATTTAAGGCATAGTCCGAAGAACCATTCCATCCCAAAAAGAGAGGATGGTTCAGTCGGGGAGCGCACGAGCGTAGGAAAAGAATGAGAAAGTTGCAGCAACAGCGGGCCTTAGCAGCGGCAAATAGAGAAATGAATGCTCAAACCCAGGATATACTCAATAGGAGATTAGCAAATTTTCACATCTTAGCTACCACAGCTGCCGACCCAAATTTGGAACAACTTATTGCACCCCAGCCATTACCACTGTTTCCTACACAACCTATGGAAATTGAACCAAACCTAGTAGACCAGCTTCCAGTACTTGCTTTTGACCCAGTTGAAATCCCTAGAGTCCCAGCACACCATCCCCCAGAATATGACACCACAGGGATTATCAAGAATTTTACCCAATAGAGGAACCCATGCAAAACCCAGTAGCACCCTATCCCAACCTGGACCCTCTAGATCCATATTGGGATAATGATCAGTTTATCAGGGAAATCTTAGAAAATCCATACCCACACGAAGAACCGATGCCCCAGTTTCCTGACCCGATACCACCACCAGCCCCACCCATGAGTACTGAGAATGTGCAGGAACTCCGAACGTTTGGTGAGGAGTTGTTAGATGAAAGTGAAATGATAAGACAGATAGGTGAGAGGCTCGTTTGGAAGTATGACGAGCGTAATATGCAATTTTGGATGAACCCTTATCAGTAATAGTAATAATATATATATATATATATATATATATATATATATGTTTGTAAGTTGAAATATATATATATATATATATATATATATATCCCCTAGAATAGATAATAGCTGTTGATGCATACTAGTATTGTACTTTAAATTTCAGTTACAGTTTGTAATAGACGCATATATATAAAATAGAGTAAAGGTCGCAATGTACGACGATTTTGATCAATGTGCTTGTTGTGTGATTGTTTGTATTAGATATTGTCCTGTGATATTAATACGTGGTAAATGTTTATAATTAAAATGGACAACGAAGTGAATCAAGAAAATCCGAATAACGATAATAACGGAAACCAAGTAGATAACAGTGTCATCCAACACATAGTGGCATAAGGGATTATAGACGTAATGCCATATATTATCAAAACAGTTAAGGAAGCGGAAAATAATAGAAGTAATAGTGGAAGTAAGCGACCACATACTGAACCTGATAACAGCGTAAACAATGGACCATTACTTCAATTGCCAATTCCAAAAAGAAGAAGAACCATGTCTTATGGTTGTTCTTACAAAGAATTATGGTCCTGTAAACCAATAGAATTCTCTGACAATGAAGGAGCCATTGCAGCTCTACACTGGATAGAAAAGACTGAGACAGTCCTAAAAATAAGCAAGTGCGCAGAAGAAGATAAAATCATGTTTGCTTCCAATTTATTTAAGAATGCAGCTCTAGAATGGTGTAACACCATTCTCCAGTCTAGGGGAAGTGACAGTGTCTAGAATATGGAATAGAATGACTTTAAGAATATGGTGGAAAGAAAATTTTGTCCTCCCAATGAAAAGGAATAGATAGCTAATCAATTCTTAAACCTTAGAATGACTGGAGTAGACAGCGAGGGTTACACTACTACATTCTTTGAATATGCTAGAATAGTGCCAACCCTAGCATCACCAGAACCAGTATTAATCTCCCATTACATCTGGGGATTAATCAGCGAGATTAGACATGTAGTCAAGGCAGCTAGACCACAAACTATAGAAGAAGCAGTAGAACTAGCCAATACCTTGACTGATGAACTGGTACGTACACAAGAAGAAAACCAAAGGAAGAACCTAGTCCAGAAACTTACCCAGGAATTTCGCTACGGTAATTCCAACCGTGGGAAAAATATAGGTTCTACCTCTACACCTTACTGTAAAGCCTGTAAGAAGAAGCATTCAGGAAGATGCTCCACCTACTGTAATTTCTGTAAGATACCCGGACACAAGGAAGAAGATTGTAGGAATCAACCCAGTAACGGAGTATGCTTCAGTTGTGGAGAAAAAGGTCACATCAAGCCAAACTGTCCGAAACTAGCTCCAGCGATGAACAACAAAACTACTAAGAATGCTAGAGCATTTGTTCTAACTGCAGAAGAAGCCAAAATGATTTCGGACGTGATTGCCGGTACGTTTTTAGTTAATGATGTTTTTGTCAAAGTATTATTTGACTCTGGTGCGAACCAAAGTTTTATTAATACTTCATTTTGCAAACTTCTCAATCAACCATTAACTAAACTTCAACAAGAATGTCTAGTAGAAACAGCAAATGGAGAATCCATTAAGATTACTGAAATCTTACAAGGAGCAAGAATAGAATTTTTAAATCAAAAGTTTATTGCAAATCTTTACCCAATGAATCTGGCAGGATTTGATATTGTATTAGAAATGGATTGGTTAATAGCTAATAAAGCCAGTATTCTATGTGATCAAAAGCCAATCCAAGTAAATTCACCAAAAGGTGAAAAGATCACAATTAAAGGAGATAAGCCAACTAGACCCACGAAATTCATCTCTGTAATGAAAACAACAAGTTGTGCAACCATGGTATTTAAAGTTTCGTTTTATTTGAAATAAAGTGATTACATTGTCTTAGAACAAAATAAAACACAACAAAGGTTACACTATTCTTGCATATTTTATGTCACTAAGGCCCGAGTCCGCCTAAGTCTATCCTGATCAACCTTATGCATCAGCTCCTGAAACACATGGGAAAATAAGTACGTCAGCATAAAAATGCCTGTGAGATACATAGGTTTTGTTTATGCATGATTCATGACTTGTAAGTTAAAAGAAAATGTTTAACAAAAGTTAGTCATGAATCTTGTAAAATGTTTTCTTTTACAAATCATACGAAAATCGATATGAAATTCAAATGATATTAAAGAAAAGTGTAAGGTTAACTGAATAACCAAGTAAAATGAGTTTGTATACAATATGTCATTTGTAAATCAATGTCTTGTGAAAATATGTCATTTGTATAAAATGTATTATGTTATTGTATGAATTGAAATGATTTAGATAACGCTACGATATGTAATATCATAAAAGCACTTATATATAGGAAGTACCAGCGGCGTATCCACCATGCTTTTATCATATTACACATGTCTCGTTATTTAAATCACTTACCAAATAACCACCAAAATGTCTTGTTTTAACCAATGTCTGAATGTTTATGTGTAAGCAATATCTAAAGTCGAATGTAACTCAAGTCTTGTATAATCAAATAATATGTATGGCAAGCGAAAAGTATCAACTCAAACCATGTGTATAATGTTAATGTGTAATCAAATGTATGGTGAATAAAAGTATAACTCAATCCCATAGTAAAATGTACAAAACAATGTATTTGATTAAATCATAGTTTAAGTCAAAGGTTATGTTTTGCAAAATGCTTTACTGATACAAACATTTATGCGGTAATGTTAAACGTATACATTCAAGCCTTGAGACTGTAGGATAAACCTTCAAACAAATTAAAGGTTTATTAAAAATGTTTTCGGATTCTGTCATTCCTTACGTCCAAACAAACCTAGGATTCCAGGAATGGGGGTTGTCAATTCCCTATGGTACCACTAAATACTACCGAGCGGCATGATCAGTGTTAATGAACGTATTTTAGTTTCGTTAAACAAACCAAATGTTATATCAAATGTAAGCATGTTATGTGAAAATAATGTACTAAGTATGCTAAGTAAACATACATTAGTAGAGATGTTCATGTAAATCAATGTGCTAGCATGCTCAGTAAACATACATAGAAGAAATGTAATGTAAATCATTGGGTCCATATGCTGAGTAAACATATGCAACAAAATTTTTTATCAAATCAATGTGCTAGCATGCTCAGTCAACATACATAGCAAGGCATAATGAAATCATGTACTATATGCGTACTAATGAACATAGCAAGTATATGTCATGAAAGCACGAAAAAGCACGAAAGTAACAAGTTGGCACATGTCTTTCACCCCAAAATATTTGAAAACAGTAAAAGAGGGGACTATGTACTCACTTGATAATGCTTAATAGTCTTGAAACAACAATCAAACAAAGCTTGAAGGATCACGGAATCAATCGGTACCTAATATAGGTAACTACGTTAATAAACCGGACCTAAATCGGAAGATCGGATAGAATGAGGCTTCGTAAACCAAATGAGTATTGGAACTCATGTGAAATGGTTTATCAAAGCCTACATTCTAAATCAGAACCTATCCTAAGTGCTTATGACCTGTTATGATCCGTTTAGGTAGCTTATGCTACTTTAACGCGTCATTTGCGCAAAAGCGCAAACAAGTAGCCTAACTAGCCCTATGACAAGTATTATATGCCCTAACATGTTTAAATATGTTGCATAATCAGTTTAAGTGACAAAATTTAGGTTACATATGCTTAAAATGAAATTATGCGCAAAAGGGCATTTTGGTCATTTTCCTAAGGCATATAAACTACCTATCATACAACTAATTAAACGAAGTGACAACTAGGGTCACAAAACATGTTTAGTCGGATCCTAATGATCGACCAAATGGGTCGGGTTTGAAAGTCTAAGCGGTTTTTTAGACCGCTTATCTTACGACCCTATATAAGCACTAAACTAAAAGTGACGAGTTAAACATGTTAAAACATGTTTAACTAAGTTAGAAAATAAGTTTGATATCAAAACAAAGGGTTTTGATACCCGAAAATAGCTTCGTTGCAAAATACGCATAAATACATATTTTGACCGAAACTTTGACTCGTCACTATGCCTAATCAACGTGGAAATCAGTAGGTATAGTCACAAGGGACTATAACCATCGTGATTACGCTCATGTTGCAAAGTTCAAACGAACTTTGTGTTGACCAAAGACTGGTCAAAGCAGAAAGTCAAACACTGTTTGACTTTCACGCTTGAAAAACATAAACAAACATGAAAGAAGCTTACAAAAGGTCCAAGCAAGGAAGAATTGATCCAAAACACTCAGGTATGAAGTCTTGAACTTCAACTTAGAGCAGATTTTGAATCAAATGTGAGGAATGAATGAGAAACTCACTTCTATTTATAGTAAGTTTGGATCAAAGAGATCATTCCATGTGTTAGGAGGTTCAATCTTGACCCTACACTTGTGGAAAATGGTTTCTAATACAATGGGATGCTCCAAAACAAGTCCATAGTATTGAAAATTTGCATAAAAGACCCTCAAATTCAAGCTGGTTGCTGAAAAACACACATTCTGTCAAAACAGGGGGCTCGCGTGCTGACACGCCACCACCCCTATGGGGTCGCGCGGCGCTAGCACCCCCCTGATACAGAAACTTTTGAAACTTGGCAGAAATGGTCCCTGCAGCTCGTTTAAGCCATTTTCGACGCGTTTAAACCTCGTTAACCCATTTTCAAGGCTCAATAATGATACCAAAGTGTAGGGAACATGAAATATGCTTGAAAACATCTCGAATGTCAGTTCGTTTGGACATACGGTCACGTTATTCGGTTAATTACGACGAAACACGAACGGACGCAAAAAACGATTCAAATTACGCGACGAATGAAATTTTAGCGTTCCAAACACTAAAATAAAATATTTTAATGATTACAAAAATTTTTGGATGTCCGGATATGTTCAGAACGTAAGATATGAGCGTAAATGCAAACTTATGCACTTTTTACGCTTTTGGTCCCTGATTGACAAAAAAGTTTATTTTTGCACACCGAACCCCTCAAAGCCTATTTCTAAGCTATGTAAAGGATATTTATGGTATGTTTAACTTATGATCATGTTCCGAAATGTTTGTTACTATACGAATCGGCATACTTTCATAGTTTGTCAAAATTAGTCCCTGCGATTGAATAAACTTGATTTTGCCATACCAAACCCTTCAAAACTTATTTCTAAGTTATGTAAAGGTTATTTAAGGTATGTTAAGCATATGTTGATGTTCTGGAGTGTTTGATGCGTTAAAATGATTACGTTTACGCATCAGTTTGCGTATAACTTTCCAGAAAGCGATATAGAGTTTGAAATCAAACAAGATCAAAACGTGCAAAATGTCAAACATAAATAAACAAATATTGGGATCAAATCACATTGTTTTATTGATAATTGAACTATTTAGAGTTTGTACAATGATTACAAGCACAGATGTCACACAAACTGTTGGAGAAAGGATTTATACAGCTAAGTTCATCGCCATGGGGAGCACCGATCTTATTCGTCAAAAAGAAAGACGGGTCAATGCGTATATACATTGATTACCAAGAATTGAACAAAGTCACGATTAAAAATCAGTACCCATTACCGCAAATCGATGATTTGTTTGATCAGTTACAAGGAGCTCGATTCTTTTCTAAAATCGATTTACGCTCAGGATATCATCAATTAAAGGTACAGGAAGAGGACATTCCTAAGACCGCTTTCAGGACAAGGTATGGCCATTATGAATTTACCGTCATGCCATTTGGTTTAACCAATGCCCAGCCGCATTTATGGACCTGATGAACCGAATATGTAAGCCATATTTGGATAAATTCATAATTGTCTTTATAGATGATATTCTCATTTACTCTAAAAGTAAAGAGGAACATGCAGCGCACCTATATGCACACCTAAGTTTATTAAGAAAAGAAAAGCTTTATGCAAAATTTTTAAAGTGTGAGTTTTGGTTAGAAGAAGTACAGTTTCTTGGGCATATAGTTAATCGTCAAGGAATTCATGTAAATCCCATAAAGATCGAGGCAATTACTAAATGGAAAACCCCTGAATCACCAACAGAGGTTAGAAGTTTTCTAGGACTGACCGGTTATTATAGACGGTTTATCCGAGATTTTTCTAGAATAGCCATTCCCCTAACTAAGCTAACCTGTAAATCTGTTAAGTTTGAATGGGGACCAAAACAAGAAGAAGCCTTTAGAATTCTTAAGCAAAGATTAACCAACGCACCCATACTAGCGTTACCAGAAGGAACTGAAGACTTTGTAGTCTATTATGACGCTTCTAAGTTAGGTTATGGATGTGTGTTGATGCAACGTCAAAAGGTTATAGCCTATGCCTCTAGACAACTTAAGAATCATGAAGAGAACTATTCAACCAATGATTTAGAGTTAGGAGCCATAATTTTTGCCCTTAAAATTTGGAGACATTAACTTTACGGTAGTAAGTTCACCATTTTCACCGATCAAAGGAGTTTAAGATATGTTTTTGGGTAAAAGAAATTAAATATGAGACAAAGACGCTGGATGAAAATTCTCAGTGATTATGATTGTAATATCCAGTATCATGCAGGAAAGGCTAATGTAGTAGCCGATGCTTTAAGTCGAAAGTATCATGAAAAGACAAAAAGAGTACGTTCTCTTAAATTAAATCTGTAGATAGATTTAAATGAACAAATTAGAGAAACACAAGAATCAATAATCAAGGATAATACTGAAAAATTGAAAGGAATGATTAAGGAATTAGAACAAGGAACAGATGGAATTTGGAGATTCCATAAAGAAAGGATTTGGATACCTAAACGAGGTAACCTACGCCACTGAATATTAGAAGAAGCCCAAAAGTCTAAGTACACGATACATCCTGGAAGTGATAAAATGTACCAAGACTTAAGAAAGAATTTCTGGTGGATAGGAATGAAAAAGGATATATCAGCTTATGTTTCTAAGTGTCTAACATGTTCACAAGTTAAAGCTGAACATCAGAAACCTTCAGGATAATTGCAGCAATTAGAAATGCCGGTATGGAAATGGGAATTGATAACAATGGATTTTGTTACCAAGTTACCCAAGACAAGAAAAGGTAATGATACAATCTGGGAGATTGTAGACAGGCTAACCAAGTCAGCTCATTTCTTACCAATGAAGGAAACTTTCAGTATGGAACAGTTAGCCAAGTTGTATGTAAATGAAATAGTTTCATTACATGGAATTCATTTATCAATTGTTTCTTATAGAGATAGCCGTTTCACCTCTCATTTTTGGACTAGTTTCCAAAAAGCAATGGGAACCAAGCTAAATCTAAGCATAGGTTATCATCCTCGAACGGACGGACAAAGCGAAAGGACAATTCAGACAATGGAAGATATGCTTAGAGCTTGTGTAATTGATTTTAGAGGAAGTTGGGATGATCATCTACCATTAATAGAATTTTCTTACAATAACAACTATCATACCAGTATCAATGCTGCACCATTCGAAGCACTTTATAGACGAAAGTGCCGAACTCCAGTCTGTTGGGCAGAATTTGGAGAAAAACAACTATTTGGACCCGAGATAGTACAAGAAACAACAGACAAGATTATTCAAGTCAAAGAAAGACTGAAAGCAGCACGTGATTGGCAAAAGAGTTAGCTGATAACAGGCGAAAGCCGTTGGAGTTTCAAGTAGGAGATAAGGTCTTATTAAAAGTTTCTCCATGGAAAGGAGTGGTGAGATTCATCAAGAGAGGAAAGCTAAGCCCCAGGTATGTTGGACCCTTTGAGATTATCAGAAGGATAGGACCAGTAGCTTATCAGCTACAACTGCTAGAAGAAATGGCAGGAATACATGATGTATTTCATGTATGTAATCTCAAAAAGTGTTTAGCCGATGAATCATTAGTAGTACCTCTTAAGGACATAGAGGTAAATGAAAAGCTTAAGTTTGTAGAGAAACCTCTACAAATTGAAGACATAAAAGTCAAGAATCTCAGACACAAGAGATTGGTTCTAGTTAAAGTGAAATGGGATTCCAGGAGAGGACCGGAATACACTTGTGAGCTTGAATCAGAGATGCAGAGGAAATATCCACACATATTCCAGTAGACCTCAAGGACGAGTTCTAAAACAAGGTGGGGAGGATATAACAACCCTCCTAAAATATTTAGAACACCCCTATACGCCTTAAAATACACCCTTTATACGTAAAATGGCCCTAAATACCTTTATTTATATAAAAATTAAATAAAAACAAATTTTAATGGTCCCTGGCGGGCCACGACAGAGCCAGTAAAGGCTTACGTGGGGCGCGAGTGCCTGGCTACGGGGCCGCACCCAGAGCCGCCACGTGTCACATACGCGTCGAACCTATGTTGTTGACCGAACAAAGCTATGCCCTAGACTCCCTAGCTTGTGGGCTGCGTAAGAGCCGCCCTTGGCTTTCGCGGGCCGCGACAAACTACCGATCAGACCCTATAAATGGAGGGGATCGGCCTTCAGTCCCAATTCCCTCAAATCTCGAATTCTCTCTCTATTTTCTGAATATTAGAATTAATATCGGGCATAATACCCCCCTAAATAGCGAAGCTCTACCTTGTTGTAAGTATTTTAACCCCCGGTTACGTATTAGATACGCTGCCCGATTGATCTAGTGCTACATAATGGCTGTTGAGGCTCTGCCCGACGTAGTCTTTGGAGTTCTGTCTCGGAGATGGTATAACTAATGTAAAATTGGGTTATTATACTAATGTGTGTGCATTATTTAAAATTTATAGATTATAACCAGGAAGCCACAGGAAATTTCTTAAGATAGCAATGTGAGTAATCTCCTTTTTTGTGAACCTTTTTGCAAACTGTTTTTACAAAACCTCAATTGTTTTTACATTATAATTAACAGTGATTGAGTATTTGTAATTCTACAATTATTGTCGGTACGTTGGGGTTTTGTATACAAAATTTGTTACTACACTGTGAGTAGTAACATGACCACAAGTCGGGTTGACAGTACCGTGGGTGGTAATTAAAGTAGAAAAATAAACAAATGTAATTGCGAGATCGCCCTCAATACTGTAAACTGATAAAACCTATTTTGATTAAATTGGGATTCACTCACCAGTATTTCCCACTGACAAATTGTTTTTAAACGCGTTTCAGGTAACAAAATGTGAAAGCCAAATAGAAGCCAGTTGGACAGCACTCAAGGCTTGGAAAATGTGGCTTTAAAAAGTTACCTAAATAAAGAAGATGTTTTATTTCAATAAATTAGGGTTTACCCCTAAAAACATGTTTGTAATGGAAACTTGGGTTTTATCCTAATATATTTACTATTATAAAATATGGTGTTTTACTCTGATAAAATATTTCCTAACTACGGTCCTGATGAAATTTCCGCTGCCAAACTAATAAACACTGATACCACCATCTCTGAGTAGGCCGCGACCGCCAGCCTCCCGAGGCAGGGATCGGGGGTTGTGACAACTGATGGGTATGGTGACCAAGACAGTTGCACTTTACGCAAAGGTGACAGTCGGCTTCCGGCTGGTGGTGATAGGTGCACTAAAGACATAGGGGAAGAGCTCCGGTGTAGGCGCGCTTTGAGCGAACTGGAACTGCTCGGAGAGGTTCTGGTTGCGGCAGTTCAGTTGTTGAAGCGTTTAGGCTCGGGCCCTTTCGTTTGCGGCTGGGCTGAGCGTCTTGTGGTGGTGCGGTGTCATCGGAGGATTCATCTAAGGATTTGTTGGAAGAATCGTCGGAGGAATCCTCAGAGGAATAGTCAGAGGAATCGATGACGATTACTTGATTAGCCTTTTTGATAGGATTCTTGGAGAAGAATCCATCTAAGACTCGTTTGTCGTTGATTTATGCGGCCAAGCGGTAGGTTTCTTCGATGGTAACAGGTTTTGTAGCTTCGATAAAATCGCCCACACACTCAGGCAAGGCACGGATGTACTTCTTGGTAGCCTTGTCGGGTGTGTCAACTTGGCTTGGGCAAATAATGCTAAGCTGTTTGAACCTTGCTGTGAGGTCGTGATTGTCACCGTCGATTTTCTTGATTTCCCAAAATTCGTCCTCTAGCTTCTAGAGTTCGTGGGGAGGGCAGTACTCTTCCTTCATGAGCTTCTTCAGCTCATTCCAGGAGAGAGCGTAGGCTGCATCGTTCCCACGTTTGTTATGCTCGGCTGTCCACCAGTCGAGGGCTCTTGATTGAAATACTCCGGTAGCACATGTCGTACAGAAATGCTCGGGGCACCCACTCTAACGAAGGGTCACCTCGATGGCATCAAACCACTGGAGTAGCTGAGTTACACCTCCTTCACCTGTGAAGACCATCGGGTCACAGGCTTTGAAGTGCTTGTACTAGAATGTAGACTGCGGCGCGTTGGTATTAGAGTTTTCCGAGGTTCAGGAGTTGCTGAGAGACTGAACCTGTGCAACGATTTGAGGAATGACCCTGGCCACTACATTGGCCACGAGTGAGGCGATCCTCTTATCAGCGCTTCGTCTGGCTCTTCTCTTGGCTGTACGTCTCGAGGTGGAGTCGTTCGAAGACATCTAAACAAAGAGAGATTTGGAGTGAGATTCTATCATAATGATTTTGAGATAGCGATGCGATTTGAGCGCGTTTAAAACTTGTTGCAGGTAGTATAGTAATACGTATTCACATAGGAGCTATATAGGAGACAAGAGATTCCTAAGTTCTCACGTAAAACACATGTAATCGTATATTATATATATACTTACGTACATATATGTTTGTGTAGATAATCGCGAGGACTCGATGAAGAGAGTGAGCGAGTTATTAGACTTTAGTTTTGTTGCGAACATTCGGTTTTTATTTTAGATTGCGATGGCTGTGCGAGTTTGTGCATACAAAGCGGGAAGCAAAATAGCGATAAATCGATAAAGCGGCAAGGTTGAAAATCGATAAAATGTAAAATCGTAACTCGTAAAATTCGTTAACGCATAAAAATCGGCGACTGTGGGTTTGAAAATAGATGGAGTGTCTGGGGTGTTAGACATCGACTACCCAAAGTGATTCAATTATTCTCAACAAGTTCGAGCACGCGCTTTGGCCGAATAGACTATGCTCTCACCAGGATGCGGCTACAGCATTCGTCCTTCCAGTTACTTACGTAGCTCGAGTCGTTGGTATAGTCAAGAATTTGGTGAGAGTTTTTGAAAACCATTTTAGGGAGTGGAACGGGTTATTAAAATGCGGGTTTCACCCCTGACTTAATAAATTCGCTCCTAGCTGTGGTTGTGCTCACCTAATAAACTCGGGAGTTCTACTAGATAGAAATGGAGAATTTCGTAGAGATATGGATGTCACTCCTAACTCAACGAAAGGTTCTCGTGCTACGAATAATGCGCTGAGTGAGCGATCTCATCGAGAGTTCTTGGTTTTCACACCTAATCTCGACGTAATCACTCAGTGGTGTTATGCGAGTATCGTCAAACGTGTGCATTGTGTTAGCCTTAGGAAAGGCAAATATACGTTTTCAGCTTTAGGAAAAGTTGTCCTTGCGCGAAGCTGTAGTATGCGGTGATCGCGCAAAGATGTAGTCTTAGTGGGTTTGAACGAGAGTAACAAGAGCAAGCTCATGCAAACCCCTACTAGGTTCCCGCAGAGCGGTCTGTTGGTACTTAGACTATAGACTAGGTCAATTCTAAGACATCGAACCCGGACTAGGTCGTGTCTTTCCTAATTCCCTATAGTTATGGCTCTGATACCAATCTGTCAGACCCCAACCGATGGCGGAATCATCGGGGCGTGGCACTAGGCGAATTAGATTGCTCAAGAGAATCCATAACAACTATTTAGCGACAATATTTTAGGCGTTCATTATCCCATACTAACAAACAATATATCAGTAAACAGTCATACAGATTTTCATATTCTCTCAAACAATATAAATCCGACAACCTAGATTTAGTGTGAGTTTCTAGACTTCCTAGCTTGATTTCGGGATAGCCTGCGATTAACCTGCAACATACGTTAAAATAACGTCAATACAAAAAGTATTGGCGAGCATACAGGTTTGAAATAGTATAAAGTAGATAAAAGCGCTATGAATTTCCACATACATAAACGAGATACACAACATACACACTACAAGACAAATACTACCAGCTAAGTCACTCGATGACTGCGATTCGAGATCCCTAACAGGGCGTGATTTCCTTAACTAAACCCCGTCGGGTGTGAGTCCAACTATAGTACCATATTAGCTAAGGTAGGACGTCGCGAGTAAAAGTCCTAGCACATATGTATCAAGCATCACGTGTAAATATGTACGACGGTAATTCGCATGTGATACAAGTTTAGAGTATAGACTGCGTTTTGATAAGTGCGTTTAGATATGAACGTATGTGACACCCCAAAGTGTGTTTAAAGCGTTTAAAAGGGGTCACGTATACTCACAGTAGGTGTTTAACAAGTAAACACAACTTGATTGGATTAAATGGAGCGCGCCTGAGTTAGCCTGTGAACAATTGCAAAAGTCGTTGAACAGCGTATAATAGTGCGTCAGATGAGATGAGTGTCGAATGACGAGTCGAACGGGTGATCGATCGGATGGTCATCCGGACGGATGGTCATCCAAGCGGATGACCACTCGAACGGTTGACCATTCAAATGAGTGCGTGTGTTTTGAGAGTTTTAAAAGGATAGATTTCTTAAACGGATAGTCATTCGATCGGATGGTCATCCGATCGGATGGCCATTCGAGTGAGTGTTCTGTTGTTTTGAAAATTGTGTCAAACTTTTGAAGTTTTTGTTGTAGTATCAAACAAGTCATCCGGTCGGATGGTCATCTGGACGGATGGCCATTCGATCGTATGGCTTTTCGATCGAGAGTTTGGTAGTTTGAAGTTTAACCAATTTGTTTTAAACATCGAATAATATAAAGGACAGTCCACCTGGTCGAATGGTCATCCAATGGGATGATCATTCGATCGGATGGTCATCCGATGGGATGATCATTCGATTGGGTATTCTGTTGTTTGTAAACTTTGTAAAAATTTCTAAGTTTAAAAGTTCGAGTTTGATGAAGACGACGTGACGACGTGTCAAACGACGGAAACACTTCAAGTCCAGCTCGCTCGATTGGATGGGAATCACCCCATTCGATCAGTTTCACTGTTCTTGACGAAGTTTCAAGTTTGACCCGTTAATCGGTCCATCCTCCGGTGGAAACCCATTTTCAAGCCGGCTCTCAACTATAAACTGAGTAGGGAGTCCGAGTGAGCCTAGATTCCATCGGTTTTGAGTAGAAAAGTTGAAGAAGAGTCGAAATCAGTTAAAAATTGTTGAAAACTTGTTGAGATTCGCGTTGAATAGTGTGGAAATCCTCTAGATCTGAACCGTTCTTGATGAAGTGACGTCACACTACAGTTTGCATAAGAAACCAGGTGTGAACCACCTTCAAGATGTCCAAATCAGACGATTTCAAGAAGGAAAACAGTGATTATGATGGAGAAAACGATGAAGAAGTGTGAGGTGATGAAGATTGTACAAGATTTGAAGAGAAATACTTATGAAATAGCCTTGAATCGGGGTGAAAAGTGATTAGAGGCGACTTGGGAGCGAGTTGGTCAGAGGATAGAACAAAAGTGTTTAAATGAGACACAATTGCCCTATTTATAGGCGAGAGAAAGGTAAGGCGGTGGAATGGATCGGATGGCTTCCGATCGAATGGTCATCCGATCGGATGGCCATCTGGTCGGATGGTCATCCGGACGGAAGTCCATTCGATCGGATGTCCATTCGGATAGCCTGATCTCGTCTGTAAATTTTCCAATTTTCGTTTCGTTCGACGTGTTGCGTTGCGTTTGATTGAGTTGCGAGTGAGCGTTCACACA
This sequence comes from Helianthus tuberosus, assembly GCA_030545235.1. Lineage (NCBI taxonomy): Eukaryota > Viridiplantae > Streptophyta > Magnoliopsida > Asterales > Asteraceae > Helianthus > Helianthus tuberosus. The sequence continues at coordinate 94,458,950 of CM060449.1, forward strand.
TTCAAGCTAGTATATACATACACACACACACACACACACATATATATATAGCATAAGTAGTACACAAGTAACCGCGTTTCGTGTTTGCGTTTTGAGTGCGATAAGTTGAGTTACGCGTGCCTGCGAGTGCACGTTTAGACAGTTTCAATACCTCTGTTATTATTATTATTAATATATAACTGTTCATAGAATAAATAATTGCGTTTGAGTCTGCGTTAGCTTTGCGTCGCATCACGACGATCGAGGGGAACAACTTAAGTACTCATGCGATGTCGTCGTTAGCATGATTGCATTGCATCACGACGATCGGGGGGAGTAGTTTAAGTGTTCACGCGATGTCATCATTAGCGTTAGTGTATGCATTGTGCTATGCGATATAGCGTGTTGAAAGTATGCGAAATAGCGTGGTAAGCGATATAGTTACATTATGATCCGAATCTCTGGTGCTAGGCGTAACGAGTGTAACGAGAGTAACAAGCGCGAATGTGCGGGTTGTTACACACGATACCTGTTAAGTTCGTGTAGGTTCGTGTCGTGTATTCATGTATTCGTGTAAAATTGTCAGCCCTAATTTTATGTACTTAACTGAACATTAATTGATACTAGGATCAGAGTAGCGTATAAACCTACATCTATACCGTGCTTGCTTTCTGTGTGCACACCTATCAGGTGAGTTTCATTGCCCTTTTTCTCAAAACCATTTTACTTGGGTTGAAATGCATGTTTATAAACACACATACGAGCATATGAAAACTTGATGTGATGTGAATTATCTGAGTTAGCACTAAAACATGGAAAGTCCCCATAAACACAAGTGATCAACTATAAGCCGGTGGGTGTCCATACACGAATGTTATGGGTTCTATTGTAATTGCACATGTCCATGCACATACTCTTTAAACTTGATGGGGTGTTAGACATAGCTACTTGGGGCGAGTATGTATGTATGTATAACAACCCTCGAAAAACACCCCTAAACGTCCTAAATATACCTTGTATACAATAAATTACACCCGAATAACCTTAAGTTTTACAAAAATCAATTAAAACAAAGAAATTAGGATGCTCGCGGGCCGCGACCCAGTTCACCAAGTGAGTCGCGGGGCGCGACCGAGTGGTACCTGGCGAACCCATAACGTGCCACGTGACACGACACTTGGCTAAGCTATATAGGTGACTAACCAGGCCAAGCCGTAGCTAGACCTGGCTCGCGGGCCGCGAAAGAACAGAAGGAGGCTCTCGCGGGGAGCGAGAGACCTCATCTCCAGCCTATAAACGGAGGCCGAAGGCCTCAGTTTCAAATCGCTCAAAACTTCTTTCTCTATGTCCCTATAGTGCGAATATTAACGGGTATTATACCCTAAAACACGAAGCTCTGCCTCGTTGTAAGTATTTTAACCCCCAATCACTAATTTGTTACCCTACCCGATTGATCTAGGGCTCCGTAACGCATGTCAAGGCTCTGCCTGACTCAGTTCGTTGGAGTTCTGTCTCGTCTTGTAAGGCTAATGTGATTTGGGTTATCTTACTAACACGTGTACATTGTTTATTTTTAATAGATTATAACCAGGAACACCAACAGGAAGCTATATATTTACCTAAGTCAACAATGTGAGTCATTCTCTTTTTCTACCAAACTGTTTACAAAACCTCGAATATTTTCAGTTATACTTACAGTGATTGAGTCTATGTATTCTACAGTTGCTGCCGGTATGTGGGGTTTTGTATACACTACTAGTAATCCGTTACTATTGGACAATGAGTTAGCCAATGAGTAACATGACCAAAGTCGTGGAACTGCCAACATGACAAATACTGAATGAGTATATTGGTAGATATAAACATTGTAATCGCTCTCAATACTGTAAAGTTATAAAAGCTTGTGTTGATTAAACTAGGATGCACTCGCCAGTATTTCTTGCTGATAAAACCTTTTTAAAACGCGTTTCAGGTAACTTAATGTGAAGCTGTAAGAAGCCAGCTATGGAGCACTGAAAGCTTAAAGAAGTGTCTATAAAAGTTACCTAAATAAAAAGGAGATTATGTTTTCAATAATTAGGGTTTATCCCTATAACTGTATTACGAATGAAACTTGGGTTTTATCCCATTTATTTATTACAAAAGTTTAGTGTTTAAAACTCTGAGATTTATTTCCTAACTACGATCCTGATATTTTAAATCTAACTTACATATACATTAATATGATATGAATAAAACTGGTGAAACTCACCAACTATTGTAGTTGACTGCTTTCTTTTAACATGTTTTTCAGGTAAAACAAAATAGGAATAATAAATAAAGAAGTTCGCAAGAACTTAACCATGTTACGCTACTTATCGTTTGTAACTGATGTTTAAAACAATGTAATATGATGTACATTAGTGTGTTGATGTTCCTTATAAATAATGTGGTTGATACCAGAGGTTTCTGTTGCATCCCCTTTTTCTTCCGGATAGTCGGGGTGTGATAGAAGTTGGTATCAGAGCCATTGGTTATATATAATTAGGTGGTCTTTGAGGATGCCTAGACTATAATTGTAGGCATAAATTGTGACAACTGTGCTCTGTAATCGATGTACAATGTAAAACAATGGTAATTATTAATAAAACAACGTGTTTTGGTGTTATTATGTGTGTATTTGTGTTTGATGATTTTACGATTCGATTCCGATTTCAAGCTTTAAATCGCTTTCTGGAAGGTTATACGCAAACTGGTGCGTGAACGCAGTCAGTTTAACGTGACAAACACTCCGAAATAGTGACATAGGCTTAACATACCTTAAATAACCTTTACATAACTTAGAAATAAGTTTTGGATGGTTTGGTGTGTTGAAAACAAGTCTATTCGATCGCAGGGACTATTTATGTCAAACTGTGAAACTATGCCGATTCGTATGGTATCGAACAGTCCGGAACTTAATCATAAGCTAAACATACCATAAATAACCTAGACATAGCTTAGAAATAAGCTTTGAGGGGTTCGGTGTGCGAAAACATGCTTATTTGATCTTACAGGGACTAAAAGTGTCAAAAACGATGTAAGTTTGCATTTTCGCGCATATCTTACGTTCTGAACACATCTGGACACCCAAAATTTTTGTAGACACTAAAATATTTTTATTTTAGTGATCGGCATGCAAAAATACCGTTCGTCGCTTAATTTGGATCGTTTTCGCGTCTGTTTGAGTTTCGTCGTAATTTGACGAATAACGGGACCGAACGACCAAACGAGCCAACATTCGAGAGTTTTCCGAGCATATTTTGAGTCCTCTAAGCTTTAATGACCTTGTAGAGCCTTAAAAATGGCTTAACGGGTGTTAAAAGTGCCAAAAATGGGCTCAAACACATGCAGGGACCAAAGCTATAAACATTGAAACTTTTTGCTGATCTGCAGGTTTTAGACTGGCCGCGTAAGACCTGTCTCTCATCTTACGCGGGCGGCCTAAAAGTGCCCAGCACCAGAAACTTGTTTTTAGCAAATTGTTTGAAGTCCAGGGGCTGTTTATGCAAATATTATTGTGTGTTAACCAAGTTAACACTTCTCCAAGGCTTCTAATAAGCTCCTAACACTTGTATGGCTATGATTTTTGCTTGGAGACCACACAAACAAGTGTCATGATCTTGTAAGTTTGCTACAAGTATAAATAGCCATGCCATTTCATTGTTGCAACTCACCCTTGATCTGAATTACACTCTAAGTTGGAGCCTTTGCTTCATACCTGAGTGTGATTGATCAAGTTCTCCCTAGCAAGGACCCTTTGTAAGCTTCCTTCGTTCTTTTATCGCTTTTCTAGCTTAAAAGTCAAACAGTGTTTGGCTTTCAGCTTTGACCAGTCAATGGTCAACACGAAGTTCGTTTGAACTTCCCAACGTGAGCGTTATCACGATGGTTATAGTCCCTAGTGACTATACCTACTGATTACCACGTTGACTAGGCGTAGTGACGAGTCGTAGTTTCGGTCAAAATGCGCTTTTAAGCGTATTTTGCAACCAAACTACTCTTGGTATCAAAACACTTTGTTTTGATATCAAAACCTGTTTTCTAACTTAGTTAAGCATGTTTTAACATGCTTAGCTCGTCACTTTTAGTTTAGTTCTTGTTTAGAGCCGTAAGTCAAGCGGTCTAAACCACCGCTTAGACTTTCGAACTCGACCTGTTTGGTCGATCATTAGGATCCGACCAAGCATGTTTAGTGACCATAGTTGCATAGGGAATAACCTTCCGAGGTTATACCTTATGGTCACATATTTTAAGTAGTTATATGATAGGTAGTTTATATGCCTTAGGTAAATGACCAAAATACCCTTTTCATGCATAATTGGATTTTAAGCATATGTAACTTAACTTTTGTCACCTAAACTGATTATGCAACCTATTTAAACATGTTTAGGCATATAATACTTGTCATAGGACTAGTTAGACGTCTCGAACGCGCTTTTGCGCACACGACGCGTTAAAGTAGCATAAGCTACCTAAACGGGTCGAAAGCACTTAGGTTAGGTTCCGATTTAGAATGTAGGCTTTGTTAAACCATATCACATGAGTTCCAACACTCATTTGGTTTACAAGACCTCATTCTGTCGGATCTTCCGATTTAGGTGTCGATTATTTACAAGTGATCCGATTACTAGGTACTACTTGAATTTCCTTGGTTTGACTGAGCTTCGCTAAGTTCTTTAGATCAAGGATACCCTTCTATTCAATGTGAGTACATAATTCCCCTATTTTACTGTTTTAAATTGTTTTGGGGTGATTCATATGTATTAAACGATTTCAAGGTTTAAACGATGGTTTCAAAAACGATTTAAATGGTTTATATTAAACTAATAACGATTTCGATAATGTGAACAAACTTGATGGTTGTAGTTACATAACGAATGACATTCATTAATTTTGGTCGAACTGACCTGTATTAGGTTATGGTACCATAGGATCTGACAAATCCCGTTATCAGACTACACCCATGGTTATGTGTGGGGGTTATGTAGGTAACGACCGAATCTGATGATTGTTAACTTACCCTTTGGTGGTTTGTTAATGCGAGAAACGAGATAGTCTAGTCACGAAGGTTTGAATGTTATTAGCGAGACGACCAAAAGTAGTTTCACAATTAAAACGAGTTAAACAATTTGATACGAGTTAAACGATTTGAAACGACTTAAACGAGTTAAACGATTCGATTAAACGATTGGTTTTGGGTAGTGATTAGATAATGGGATGGGTGTAGCATGATAAAAGCATGGTAGATATGCCGCTGGTACATCTTATATATAAGTGCTTTTATCATATTACATTTCATGTCATTATTTAGTTCACTTGGGAAATGATTTTGAAACGATATCACACAACGAGGTTTTCGAAATGATATAAACCATACGAGTTTTATTAACGAGTTTTTAACGAGATGTTTTACGAATTGGTTTACTAAAACAAATGTTTTGGGGTTAAGAATCATGGCTACGAGATTTGATAAACTATAACCATCTTGATTTGAGTTGGTTAATTATGTTGCAATACACTTTTCAAAACGAGGTTTGTATTTTTGACTCTTGTAGTCTAATGATGTACTGCAACATATAAACGAGCCATGATTCCGATACTCTTATAAAACCTATGTGCTCGCCAACATTTCTTTGCTGACTTTGTTTTTACATATGTTTCAGGTGGTGTTGCGTGATGTTGATTGCTAGGAAGCATGTTCACTTAGGATCTGGACGTGGCCTTAGTGACATAAAAACAATGATAGACGATATAGAACTTGTTTGTTTGGTTTTAAGACAATGTACATTACTTAATAAATCAATAAAACGAAACTTTTAATTACCATGGTTGTGAAACGATGATTCTGTTACAACACTCCCCGACGTTTCCGCCACGGTTTGTTGTTTTAACGTGGTCGGGGTGTGACACAAATCTTCAAGGGAATAAATAGTAACTAATAACTATGGTTGTAAAAGTCGCTAGGCGCTACCTAGTCATTTGACTGGAGGTTGAGAGTACTCGGTCTAGGCGGAAAGTACTCGGGGTGTACTTAGACATGTTAAATTATAAAGAAATTAGTTTTAGGGAAATTATATATATGTCTACTATCACAAGTTTACTAATATTTATAACAAAATACATGGATATCAATATAAATAAAAAAATACATGTTCAAATAGTAAAGTGTTTCAAAGATTGATATTCATTCATTAATATGATAAACATAGAAATCATACTTTTATTTTTTTTGAAGTTAACTCGGTCTGAGTTGACCTGCTAGATCCTATTTTGACTGAGGTTAACCCCATTTGATTTCAAGTAATTAGGCGGAGTAGAAGAAAGCCGCCTCGGCAGCTTACCATGTAGCGGCTACTCGGGGAGTACGCGGCCTCCGAGACCTTATTTTACAACATTGCTAATAACACGTAGTGGTAAGTACTGGGATGAACTCATAGGGCAAGTGGATTATTATGGTCCGGAACATAATAATAGAATTGCTTGTACGAGGGAATTCGGGGAAAGTCGCTCAACAAACTAACAAGTAAAAAGGGCAATCATTTATAATACGTGTAATCGTGGTTATACGTGTTTATGTGTTTTAATAAAGTAACCTAAAGTTTTTGAAACCATTTATCCTAATTATAATTCCATTGAAGTTTTTTTCTGGGACGAAAAAAAGTTCAAATGTGGTAATATTTGATGTGTTGAAAAACGCACACATTTATCTTATATAATTTGTATAATTTTTTATAGTTTTCGAGTCGTTTTTTTAAGTTTTTAGCTTTTAGTTGTTTAGATTGTGTATGTGTAGTTTCCGATACGAAAAAGAATTAAAAAACGAGCTTAAACGATCAATAAACGAGAAACTGATAAATTGTTATTCGAAGTTGGAGGACTAGATCTGCAAATAGCTGAAAGCTGTATCAAATCAGAAAACTTGGTAATTGTCAACCGTAGAAGTCTTGCACGTTGTTAGGGATTTTTGCCTAGGTGGTTTGTTCATCATCTCTGATTAAACTCTTGCTATTTGCTCTCATCTTCGTCTTCGTTCTTGTTAGTATAATTTAGGTTATTCGTTAGTTAAGTAAAATAAACAATTAAAAATCCAAAATAATTTTAGCTAGTTATCTGGTTTAAATTGAGTTCTAGAGTTTGCCACATCTAGTTCATAGTTCGATACTCAGTCGTACTTACTATACTATTTCACGACCAGTACATTTGTCGTTTGTCTGTAGTTTTTAGGTAATTACATCTTTTAAAACTTGGTCATAAATTGAGTACACATTCACACACATCAAGCACGTATTGTGAAACTTACAGTCTAAACCCTCAAAAGTTACCTTTACACCCTAAAGTTTTACCATTTTCCCATTGTTTGTTTCTTAAACCAACTAAGTTACGACACATACATCATTTACCTTTTTTTTCTCTTAGACCATGCGTAGTGATAAGGATGAATAATGTCCCCACCCTTGGGCGTTTTCTGCCATGTGGCAGTAAAGTCAGCAAGGGACATTATTGGGCGTTTTTTTTTAAAATGGGGGTAGTGGGGATGTGGGCATAATGTTAAAAGGGTGTAGAGAATTAAATAAAAATAAAAAAACCAACAAAAAAAGCTATTGGCAAAAAAAAAGGAAGATTAAATGTGATTGGTCATTCAAAATTGCTCAAGCGTGATTTGAAAAACGGCAAAACAAAAAAATCAGCCAAACACGCCCAGGGGGTGGTTCCCCGGCGTGTTTGGGCGGGATTGGGCAAAAAAAAACGGGGCAAACGCGCCCAGTACGCATGGTCTTATGAGTTTTATCTATGATGTCTTATAACATTGCGCATAAACTGTTGCAACATACTTATTTTTATCTAAGTTTTGATGTAAATTTTATTTAAAACTAAGTTGTGCGTGATAATTTACAAGTCATCAAATCACAAACGTACAATTCTTCAAAGCTGCTTTAAAGTTTTGTTTTTACAGCTTTTTTATTCATTTCCTCTTACAGCCTTTAAAATACGATGATTGATAAAATGATTATTATTATCAACTTTTCAATGTGAATTTTATTATTATTATTATCAACTTTTCATTGTGAATTTTAAACCCTAAGGAAGAATACTAATATACAAATCATTAAAACGAAGTCTTACAAATTTTAACATCCTCACCGCAACGCCGCAAAACATACCAAACATAAAAGCTTTGTTATTTTGGTTTATAAAACTAGGATTGGTGTGGATATGATCGGGTGGTTTCGCTGGTGGCACGATGATACTCCAGTGGTCCGTCAGTGATCCAAATTTACTAAAACTAAAACTAAAACTAAAACTAGGGTTGGTGTATACGGGTCGGGTCAGATTTAGGATAACACATTTCTATTGTTCTTCCCCAAAATTCTAGGGTTAGACTCGAGAGTGAAGAAGCAGTTGTAGAGATGGCAGGAGGTCATGGTTATGGCAATGGAACATACAAAGGCGTCCATTTGCATCAGCCGAAGCGTTGGCATACCATCACCGGAAAGGGCATGTGCGCCTTGATGTGGTAATTTACTCAATGTTTTTGTTGTTTTCATTTCAATCGTAAATTCACAACACGATCGTTCGATTGAATCCCTAACGGTGTATATTAGCTGATCGATGTGTTATGTCTGGTGTTAATTTCTTGTTTTGTTGTTAGCTGATCAAATATTGCTAGTACTTGTTTGTAATTTGGCTTTTTTTATTGTGAATTAATTGTTGAAGAAAGTGGATCACTTGATGTTTATGTGACCTGTAAAATTTATGTCCTCTTATTTCTTCTTTGAATTGGTATCTGGCTGAACACACCTCTTTCATGCTTCTGATTGGCTTAAACTCAAAATGTTCTTTAGTGGGTTTATACACCTAACCCTTGGCATGGTTTTAAAAACGCTTGAGGCGTGCGCCTCCAGGCGAAATGCCCAAAAAACGATTCTGAGGTGCGCCTTAGGGGGTTTCTATTGTACGTGCACCTCGGAGGGGCTGCGGCGCTAAAAAGGCTGCGCCTCAGGGGTTTTTGATATTTGTTTTTGACTTTTTGTGTCAATTTCAAGCAATTTATGTCTTTTTTATGTGTGTTTTTGATGATTTTGATTTTGATGATGGATTTAGTTAGTATTATTAATTTTATAAGATATATAATTTTTATATTTATTTTTTAGTTCTGCCTCAGGCTTACGCCTTGGTTTGCCTTGAGGCTTACGCCTCGTAAGGCGAAGGGAAAACGCCTCGAAACTCGTTTCCGTTTTTTTTAAACCTTGACCCTTGGCTCTTAGCCCATTTGTCTATCTAGTGCATTGCTTCATCATGTCAGATTTATGTGTAATTTAGGATTTGTGTGCTTCTTGATCGATCATGTTATTAGTTTTTGCATTTGGAAACCATTCTTTAAAGCAAGTTGAATATTTGATATTACATCATCTAATCCACGACATTGATATATAACCTTTAGGTATAGAAATACCGAGTTTTAGGTATAGAAATACCGAGTTTTAAAGCAAGTTGAATATTTGATATTACATCTTCCTCATGCTCATATCATGCGACATAGGATGATCCCGAAATCAATTTGGTTTTTGTGCCATGGAGGTTAAACAAAGGATGATTTTCTTGATTAAATGATTGCAGAGATGCAACAAAAGCAATTTGTATACACTGCTTATTGGTATTGTGCCATGGAGGTCATATTCGTTTATTTACTATGTCTAACTATTTTATGTTATGTTTTGACAAACCTGATATTGCATGATGTCATGATGCGCCTTAACTTTCAAAATAAAAGCTTATGAGATACAAAAAATATTTACAGGTTTTGGATTCTGTATCGGTCTAAGCAAGATGGCCCTGTAGTTCTGGTGAGCATCAATTTACTTTCTCATTTTATTTATTATATACTGCAGGTACCCCGGTCCCCTCCCCTCTATTCTGATGTATGATGCATATGCTAAAATTATTAATAAGGAAATCGAAAGGTTTGAAAGCGAACAGAGAGAGACGGCTACTTTTTTTATATATATATTTAGGCGATTGCTTTAGTTTCCCTATTGAAAATGACTATTATAACCTTGTGATGATTTCTAATAGACGTGGATGAGTGGCCACTTATAAGTAGCTTGAAATACCATTAAATTGATTTTGTTTTCATATGATTTAGGGATGGAGACACCCTTGGGAAGGGCACGGACATGAACATGGAGACGAACATTAGGTAATTTCTTATGCTGCTCATGATATGTGTGTGTGTCTATTGTGTGTGCGGGCACACTAAAATACAATCTTGTGAATGAATGTCACAAGCCACAGAAAAAACAGAATTATTGTGCATAGAGGGAGGAGCAAGGTTTAAAAGAACGGAAATGAGTTTCGAGGCGTTTTCCCTTCGCCTCACGAGGCGTAAGCCTTGAGGCGAAACGAGGCGTAAGGCCGAGGCGGTATTAATAAATAAATATAAAAATTATATATATTATAAAAATAATAACTAATTTCATCATCGGATTCATCAAAATCATCAAAAGCACACTTAAAAAAGACATGAAATGCTTGAAATTGACACAAAAAGTCAAAAACATCAAAAACAACTATCAAAATCCCCTAAGACGCATATACATTAAAAACACCATGAGGCGCTCCTCAAACTCGTTTTTTGGCCGTTTCGCCTCAAGGCGCGCCTTGAGGCGCACGCCTCAGACGTTTTTTAAACCATGGGGAGGAGGAGTATCTGGTGGTGTGGCTGCCAATCATTGATATATATAAAACTTAATTTGTGCTGTATAAGTTGTTCGGCACTAGTTATTGTTGCATCAGTTTTTAAAATTTTAATAATAGTATATAATTTTTTTTCATGGTTTTATATAATTTCTGCAAAAGGTCTGAAAAGTTATATTATTATTATTATTATTCAATATTCATTAAATAATCTTTATATTTATTGTTGAACTGAAATATATGACAATCAATTTGCATCATTTCGGTTTCAAAGTTGAATGCGTTTCTTTAATGTTTTAATAGTTGGTTGGCCTTATAAAAAGTTTGGTATTAAAGCTATTCAAGATGATGTTAAATGTGTCTTGAATATCAGTGTCTAGCTGACAAGTAATTTGGGTTTTAAAAAGCACGCCTAGGCGTGGGTGCACTCACGCAGTCACGCTCAAAGGTGGTTCGCTTCTAACTTGGTGAGGCGCTGGGTGTACAAAAGGCGCACGCAAAATGGGCTTGTGGCACGCCTTCCGTACATGGGAAGGTTTTGTGCATCAAGATGTTTTACATGTGGCCTTTTAGTTTGTACATATAGGTGATATATATATATATATATATAGGGAAGGGTTTAAATGAGAACACCCATCTTTTGTGAGAACCATGAGAACAAATCTCAACCACACATTTATATTCCCTTATATTTTAATTAAAAGGTTAAATTTGTAAATTTGTACAAGAACCATTCCAGGATTAACTCCCTGATTTCTTCATCTCCAACCATGTGCATAAGAACGTCGACCACCCTTGAATGCGCAGGTTCGTCAGAGGAGCTTATCGATCTCTAATTCTTGCTGACCAATTGTTCACACGCCATCTCTGACACCATTTTTCAATCGGTTATTGTTCAATTGTGTTTGGATTTACTTATCTTCATCGATTTCATTCTTAAATCTAGAGTTATTGTTCTTTAATCATTCATTGCTGAATCGTTTTTTGGATTCCTTGATTTGAGACGATTTCCTTTATAATATGCAGGCTTCTATTTTTGCCAGTTGCTTTCTTATTTCTTTCTTCCTCTCCATGTAATTATCTTGATTTTGAGGAATTTCGGGATAAAGTATGGGCATGGAAAATAATTATTGTATCATTTCTCAGTGCACATAACATGTTTGTGAAAATGCCAAAGTGAGATTTGTGCTTTGCTTCAGATTGTCATAGTTTAAATGAAGTTCTAGTGGTCAAAAGTATTATAAAAATTCAATATCCTATTAGCTAAAGCAACGTTTAAACTAATTTATGTTTATGTATGTAATAGTTTGCATCAAACCGTTTTTATTCTAACTAAAGTTCATTTTGTTTATCATTTGAACTATGTGAAATTGGGTAATTAGTGATACTATTTTTTAAACCAGGAACGCTGCTTAGAAGTTGATAAACAAGCAACCTTCATTCGACTTAAAGAGCAGGAAATCATCAGCCGTAAAAGAGTACATCATTGATGCGAAATTTCAAGATAAAAATACATTTTGAACGCTTATAGACTTGGTAGGAAGGAACTTGCGAGTGACATTACGACAGGTTAATCGCCACGAGTCGTGTTCATATACTTTTAACATATGCTCCTATTTTAAAAGGCTTTTTCAATGCTTGAAAAAATGCAGGCATGTATGCGTATGTGTGTGATATTTAAGTGAAAAGGTTGTCTTAAGTCCACAAGATGTTTAGCTGAATGTTGATGGTGCTGTAAGGATTCTTATGTGTTATTCATACTTATGAACGTGTAATAGTTGATTATACATGTGTGTAAGTGTATGTTTTACATATGTGTAAGTGTCATGTAATTATATGTATAAGAGAAAAAAAACTATGTCTTTTTAAATTTAAAAATCCCAACTAAGACCCCTAAATTATGATCAGTTGAATGGAAAATGTCAATATTATATAAGCATCATGTATAATGTATACCTTCATTTCCATAGATTGTTTGTACATTAAAAAAATTTAAACCAGACATTCATTTTCATAAATTGTTTGTAGATTAAGTTTGCGTTTGTTTTCTTATTTGTTATCGGACTTATTTGTCTAACTGTATGTTTTACACATGTGTAAGTGTCTGTGTTTACACTTGTGTAAATTTGTTCACTACCACTAGCCGATGGCGAAAACCATATCGGTACTAGTGGGGCATGAAAAGGATCATCAGTCACTATATCGAGAATGGATGTTTTACACATTAAATCGTCGAACAAATCATAATCATTGACATATAGTAACCATGATAACATAAGTTATAATCCTTGATATACATAAAAAAAGTCATAGTCCATAATATCATCTAGTCTTTTTTTTCCTTCATGTCTCTCCCAAACTCCAATGTTTTCTTGATCACATTTTCTCGGAGAATATTCACTTTCCAAAATACAATCCTCATATCATTTTCTGGGCTTCTACAATTGACCTCTCAAAGTTCTCTTTGCCATTTTCAAACCAACAGTAGAATGTAACATTTTTTTTCTGAAATATGCCTGAACAAAGTGACAAAAGTACAATATCATTAAGCCATTTGGTGTATTACTATTCTAAACAAATAATATGGCTGGCTTACACATGTGTAAATGAGCATAACTGCTCACTTACACATGTGTAAACAACCTGCTTACATATGTGTAAACTGCACAATTACACATGTTTAATTGTATTCATTTGTTGTAATACTATTGTTTCACTGCACACATGTGTAAATACATTTATACACTACATATGTAAACATCGTATTTACACATGTGTAAATTGCTTAATCACACAAATGCAATATTAACTAAGAAGATTTACACATGTGTAAAAAACTAACACATGTGTAAACATCTTATTAACACGAATAAAATATTAACTAATATGATTCTCACATGTGTAAACATCTTATTTACATGTGTATAAGTTGCTTAATTACACAAATACAATATTAACTAAGATGATTTACACGTGTAAACATCTTACTTACACATGTGTAAACATTTTATTTACAAGAACCTACCTACACCCGAGTTCAACCACAAAACTTTAGAGTTTGTCACCACGACTCCTGAAAAGCACTGGTTATGTATTCAATCACATCGACCTTGAAAAAATCGACATAAAAGGAAATTAAAGATCAAGGAAAGAGCAACAGATTTGAAGAAATCTTAAATCTGGAAATTGGTTTTAATAGAATGTTAATTCTCTTTGAGGATTCAGTTCAAATTCGTTGCCCCAAATACAGTTGTCTACGAACTCTAATATGTCAACAAATGGATTTATAATTCAAACCCCAAACTGGTGGTTGGAGCCGAACAAATCTAAGCTATATTCAGAGGTACAAAAGTTGAACGGCTATTTTCTTTAATTATTATAATTAACACACGTGTAAACCTTTATATCCATGATTAATTTTTTAACTATCATGATTTACACATGTGTAAACCTTTAAATCTATGTTGATTTTTTTGTAACTATAATGATTTACACATGTGTAAACCTTCATATCTATTCTTTTTTTAACCTATTATGATTTACACATGTGTAAACCTTCATATCTACGCTTATTTTCTTCATACTAGTATAATTAACACATGTGTAAATCCTCATATCTATGCTTATTTTTTTTAACTATAATGATTTACACATATGTAAATCTTCATATCTATCCTTTTTTAAACTATTGTGATTTACACATGTGTAAAAATTTATATGTATGTTTATCCTTTAAACGATATTGATTTACACATGTGCAAACCTAGATATATATGATTTGTATAGTGTAAAACAATACGTAGATTTGTAGAAATTTGATTACACATTGGTTAACCTTTATATCTATACTTATTATTGATTTAAGACTATGCACATTCAAAAAATACAAAACTTTCACCAATAGTATACCATCCATTTTTCTCGCCCAGAGATTGTATTTCAAATCTGATCCCTTTGATAGGTAATTAGTAATCCCATAAAAGTGATTCACAGTCTCGAAATAATTACATGTTGCCATTTAAAAATGTAATGTTTTATACATATATATAACATGGTCCTACCATTTAGATCGCTTAACATGTATTGGTAGCTAGTGTAGAAAACTCAGCAACTCAATGATCAATAAGACTTCAAGTTTAATATAAACCAATATATTGATGTACTAAGTTTTTAAGTTCTTCATAATCTAAACCATCTTAAAGGAACTTATGTAGGCTTTTATAGATCACAAAAGCTAAAATTCAGTCAAGCATTGGTTCAAAAGAGTTAATATATGAAACCAATCACTATAAAATTAACTGAAACAAGGAAAAGTACTACACCTTAGTACTACACCCTAAATCTAAATTCAACAAGTATACATGCTCGCATTCAGAATTCAATACCAACCTCAAAATAGCAATACATTCAGGCCTTTAGATCATCTAATCTTTATCGATAAAAAATGTTGTAACTCAGTGATGGATTAGAGTTCAAAATTACATATTAGATCAAATCTGAACTGATGGCAATTTAAATGTGTCAATTTGCAAGCAATATATATACATGAACTCAAATCACTACTAAAAAACTGACCATTTCCGACCAAGGTTTTAGTCGGAAAATGGTCGGAAAACGGCGTTTCCGACCAGTTTCCGACAAAAATACGTTTGTAGGAAAAAGCCTTGTAGGAAAATTTTTCCGACCAGTTTCCGACTAATCTTCCGACAAATTTCCGACAAAAAGAAGTTACCATTTCCGACAAAGTTCCGACCAAAAGTTTCCGACAAAGTTCCGACTACAGTTTTCCGACAAAGTTCCGACCACAGTTTTCCGACCAATTTCCGACTGCCGGTTTCCGACAAAGTTCCGACCACATTTTTCCGACAAAGTTCCGACCGAAATGTTCCGACAGCTTCCCGACCACATTTTTCCGACCAATTTCCGACTACAATTTTCCTACTATTTTCCGACCAAAAGTTTCCGACAGCTTTCCGACCACAGTTTTCCGACCAATTTCCGACTAAAAAACTTTTTAATAAAAAAAATATAAAAAAAACTAAAAAATCCAGATTTTTCTACTAAAAATGCAGGAAAAAAAACCCAATAAAAATTCTAAATACGACACGATTATAGAACTAAAAGTTCATCCACAAAATACAAAACGGTTGTCAAAGATTATAGAACTAAAAGTTCATCCGTTGTCAAATTGTAGGTTCAACAACAAAATATGCCACGGTTTTTAAATTACAAGTTCAACCGCAAAAGACAACAAACAAAACTAAACTATGGTGGAGGATTGCTAGGATTACCAAACTGCTTCATCAACTCGGTTATTTGTCGTTGCATATCTTCTCTCATTTGTGTTGCATCTCTTCGACTCGGTTTTGCAACACTTCCGTGTGGGGTTTGTCGCGCCTCTTCGAATCATTTATTTAACTTTTCCACTTGGGATTGCAAGTTCCACACCTAAACAGCATACATAATATTAGTAAAAAAGCTATATATATACACTTTTATTATTTAAAGTAAACATTCTGCCTATTATTTAGGAAACCATGGAGTGGGGTAGGATAAATCCCTTTTATTTGAATCATGTCCCATATCCCCAGTTATATCTAAAAAAAACTAGACAGATTATCAATACACTTAAAAATAAAAAATGCATGTGTTTACCTATATGTCAGAAACCTTTAAAGATTGTATTTTTATCTTATACACGTTGCCTAAAAAATCCCTCGCTTTTTGAGCGCCTCGCACTAAGGCCCAAGGCTCACCCTTTTTGCCTTGAGTGCGCTTCGTGCCTTCAACAACTATGTTTAAGAGTTAAAAGGAAAAGAATTGAAATATGGGTAGTTTATGTAGTCATAACGGTGACGGAAATCCATTGTCTTTTGATATCAAAACACATCAAAGGGTCACACACTTTTAAAAAAACCAAGACTAAAAGTCATGTTATCGTTAAAGTAGTGGATAACAACTTGAAAAGCTATTTAATGCAATCAAACACTACAAATTGCACAGATATAATAGCTCATAACAATCTATAAAATCAATAGAAGTAAAAATTAAAAATAAACTTACTTTCAACTGAAGCAAATCTGATGCAGAAAAGTTCATCCTTAAGCTCACCATCAGAAAAGTCAGCAGCATGCCACACACATGACTTATCATTACCAGAGTGTTCTTGCACCGACATACTAGAGATAACTACAATAACACCATAAGAAATTCAAATTAAGCTTAAATAAATTCTAACTTAACATCAATCACATAATCGGTTAACACAATTACAAAGAAAACCATATTAGCTTATACCTAGATGATTCGCGCAGATCTTTAGAGTTTTAGATTGACGCATAACAAAACGAACTTTCTCAGTCTTTTTGTGCTTCAAAAACTTAGCCGAGCCAGCACCTCGTTCCTTCCACTGGTTCCCATCCTTATCGAATCGATACAATTCGCTTTCCTGAACAATCATAAAATATCAAATCAAAACCGTAAACAAACACGCTTTTCGCTTAACTTAAACTCAAAACAAATCAAATCAAACATAAACAATAAAACAAACACAATT
>CM060449.1:94481200-94487160 GCA_030545235.1 Helianthus tuberosus
TTAATGTGTACAAAAGATGGAATGGAAAAACGATGTTTAAAGGTTGAAAAAATGAAAAAAACAAAAATTTTAGTCGGAACTTAGTCGGGAATTTTCCGACCATTTTCCGACCAATTTTTTTATCTTTTTTTTTTGTCGGTAAATAGTCGGAAATTTTCCGACCATTTTCCGACTAAATTTTTTTTTGTCGGTACATTGTAGGAAAATAGTCGGTAAAACCAGATTAGTTTTTTAGTCGGAACTTAGTCGGAAATTTTCCGACCATTTTCCGACCAATTTTTTTCTCTTTTTTTTTTGGTCGGTAAATTGTAGGAAAATAGTCGGTAAAACCAGATTATTTTTTTAGTTGGTATTTTGTCGGAAAATGGTCGGAATTTTTCGACGAAATTGGTTTTGTCGGAAATTTTGGTAGGAAACCCCCCTATTTTCTAGTAGTGAATTGATGTTCCCTTAAGTCAAATTGCATACATTTATATCATGAAACAAACAATAAACAACATTTCAGCACTTATTTCATGATCTCATAACAAAATTTATGAAAATATGGTAGAGATCATCGACAAATCAAATACACAGTATCTTATATTACCACCACAACACTAAACACGTAAAATAGAACGCTTTTTCGATCACATCAAGAATTGTAACTTGTTTTTGATGAAACAGAGCAATAATAAAGTTCGAAAAACCAAACCTGAGTGACCTTATACGCAATGAAGGTACTCCCAGCGGCCTCTTTATGCTCACTATTGGTTCGATCGCCGTTAGTTCTTCCTCGAAACATTCAATAAGTTCTGATTTGCAGGTTGATTTTGTGAGGAAGATGGTGGATTTGGAATTTTGGAAGACGACTATTTGATTTCCTGTACTTTTAGTGGCCTTTTTACATTCATCGCTGGTTCGATTTTCATTCATTCATCCATTTCTTCCTGAAAACCCTTTGATAACTTCATATTTGCAGGTTAATTTTGTGAGGAAGATGGTGGATCTGGAAGACGTTGATTCAGTTTTGTGAGGGAGAGGGTGAAGTTGGGGGTGAAGGGTAATTGAATGTGATTTTACAATATTGCCCTTTTTTAATCTTATTTAATGGTCCTCTTTTCATTTCAATCTCCACTAATCTTAACCCTTGATTTAAGATGATCTATGGATGAAAATTGTTCCTAGAGTTCTCACAAAAATCCATGTTCTCAAGATAACCCTCCCCTATATATATATATATATATATATAGAGTGAGAGAGAGAGAGAGAGAGAGGCTGGGGTTCTAGAGTGAACACTAGTGTATTTGTGAACTGAGTGAACAAATCCTGGCCATTGATTTACATTTGTGTATACACGTGTATTGATAATCAAGGGCTAGGATTAGTTCACTACTGTTCACTATCAAAGGGTTGTTCACTAATGAACCTAGCCCTATATAAAGCTAATTTATATCTAGAGTTTTGGTACGTGATGCTAGAAAGAAACCTACGAGAAATATAAACTTTTTTTTACATAAATACCTTGCACCTTGTGTACGAAAAGCAGTACGCTTTGTGCCCTCAGGATCCTATTGCCTCGGTGCACCTTGAGCTTTTTTTAAACCAAGCAAGTTATATTGGTGGTTGCAACTTATTGGAACTTTAACTTTCCTTCCATATGTATTTGATGGCTGTTTTTGTGTAATACTCTTTTTCAGGTGTCAGCGACGATCAAAAGAGATGGTGGTTCTAAGATACATTGCTTTCCTCTCTTAAATAAATATAAATATAAGTATAAATTGTGAACGAGTTATGATCGATTTCTGTTGCTCTTTTCACATGGCAAATCAGTTGTGATTGCTAGTATCTTAGATTGGATTACTTGAATATGAGTTTTGGGTTCTTATTCATATATAGGCTCCAACAGTCTGGGTTATATAAACAATCGACCCCGACCTTGGTCTTAAAAGTCGTGGAGCGCCTGAGACACCAGACGCTGTTGAAAACACATGGCATGGGGGCGGGTCTTATGTTGTTATGGGCCAAAATTAGGTTAGTAGGTAGAGGTGCACATTTCGTGTTTTTTCGTACCTGGTTCCGGGTATAGAACCAAGTCCGGGTATGGTCAACAAAGTCAAAAACTGGGTCGAGAATGGAGCCGGCTTTTGGAGAGGAAATGATCAGATTTTAGTGGTTTTGGTTCTGGGTTTTTATTTCGGGTTTTGATCGGGTAGGGTTTAGTATACATAGGTTGGACCGGCTTTTAAAGCATAGTGTATGGACCTGGTAAGTAAAACTTATTATATTATATTATACAAATACTATTATACAAAAACCAACTAAAGGGTCTGTCCAATACTGAGTCGGTGCAACCGCAACGTTTCTTTTTATTAGGCAGCGATTCAACAAAATGAAGGGTTGCGACACCCTTCACCAAATTACGTATATAAATTAATTTATATTAACAACTTTAATTCACATTACACATACAACGCACACCTTCTCTTCCTATTTCACCACGACACCACCTCCACCTCTGCCCTTGCTGCCATCCTCTATAAGAGAAGAAAGCCAAAGCAGCGGTGTTTATAAATCAGAGCTTCACATCTGAATCGTCTCTTTTCTCCAGCGTCGGATCTCTTTTCATCCATCTTTGGCTTCCAAATTGCTCCCTCTGCAACAGGCAACAAGACTTTAAATACACTTCAAATCTGCACACATTCATTCTTTATAGTCTTTTTAGATGTACATGTAGTCTAAACACGAATATGTATGTGAGGTAACGTCATGTTGGGGTTTTAAATGCATCTTTCTTTGAAAAGTTTTGATTTTGATGATGGGTTTGGTGTTGATTTTGTGGTTTTGGGTTGTTGATGGGTAGTTGCACATCAATTGGAGCTTAGCTTAGTCAAGCTGGTGGCGCCGCCGTTGGTGGTTGGATATAGAGAGGTGTCTTATAGAATTAGGTATGAAAGTCTTTTACGAGTAGCTGATTTCAAGTCTTCTTTTACAGCAGTTTGTTTAATTTGTATAGATAACTTCAAGGCTTAAATGAACCATGAGGATATGCGTTTGGTATAAATTAGATGGGTGATGATGCCACAACTGCAAAGTGAAGCAAGGATGCAATAAAATGCCATTTCTTGCCATATAAGCGATGGCAATTAGAACATAGATGCAATAAGCTAAAAGTAGACTAAACCGACCCTTTGAGCAGGGACAATTTTTGTAATTTACTCTAGCGTTTCAAGATAATTTGAACTTTTGTGCGATTAACATTTTATATTTTATTTTTGATTTGATGTAGCTTGCCAAATTTACACTGCAAGAATGTTTTGTTTTGTTTTGTTTTGTAAGCCACTCCAATTTTTGCAAAACCTATGTTTTTTGCAAAACTTAAAACTCCTGTGTACTCTGACCAGGACCAGGACAAGAATGTTTTGTTTTGTTTTATAAAAAAGCATGATTTAAAAATAATTGAAAAATACATACACAACTAGTATAGATGAATCTATGTTCAACTCATTTTTTATACACTCGTATATGTCTTATTAAACCACAAGTTCAACCAACATCCAAAAAAACCCATATAAATCATACAAAGCTATATGACTCGTATAGAACACCCACCCACCCATTGGTGGATCCAGAATTTTTTTTCAATGATGTCACTACCGAGGGCGGATTCAGGAACTTATTTTAATGGACCGAAAAAGTTATTAAAATAATAAAAAATAAATTAAATATAAGGGAGATAATTAATTTGATAAAAATAATATAAAACGAAATATTATTCCATCAAGTTACACAAACTAATAAATAAATGACAAAATTACTTTTGGAAATAATATTATTGTTTTTTAGTTACTTGGCGGCAGTTGGCCATCGACCATTTCTTTCAGATAATCAGATGAATGGTAAACTTATAAAAAAAAATCTAGTTGGTTACTGGGCTCAGGACAAAAAAGAATAAAAATATAAGATATCGGGCTCAAACCACAGGGCTCAGCTCAGTTTTTTTTTTTTTTTTTTTACACAGGCCCAATACCATTAAAATTAGCTTACCTTCTCTTTTCTTCTTCTTCTTCTTCTTCTTCTGTTTACTACGAGCAGAGGCACCTTCTGTCTCCTTCCCAGGTTCGTCTGTGCCATGAAGATCAAGGTTTGGAGTCACCGTTGAAGAAAACATTGTCACTCCGTTCATACATCTCTAAATACGCCCGAAATCCCCTGACTACGTAGTCGCCTTAGTAGGTCCGCCGACTACCACCACCACCACACAGATGGACTTCCGCGGCGGATCTCCCTCCTCTTCCACCACCTCCTCCTCCCAAAACCACCAGAACAATAACGGCATCACCGATCCAATGCACTCCTGGTGGGAATCCATCTCCAAAGCCCGATCTCGCATCCACTCATTATCCACACTCTTACCCCACACTCCAAACCCCATCTCCTCACTCGCCGACTCCGACGCGCCTGCACGCTCCCTCCTCTCCTCAATAACCGCTTACACCGCCGTTTCCCTCTCTCTCTCCTCCCCCTCCTCCGGCTCCGGCGACGATGCTATCTGCAACTGGCTCTATGACACCTTCCTCTCCTCCGATCCAGACCTCCGCCTCGTTGTCCTCTCATTTATCCCGTTAATCGCCGGTTTATACCTCTCGCGCGTCCACTCTCTCCAAACCCTAACTCCGTCACTCGCCGGATTCGAAGCGGTTTTACTCGCGGTTTACTCGTCGGAGACTAAGTCACGCGCTGGTAAGGCGGTGGTGATTTCTATACCTGATCTGTCTCAACCGTCGTTGTATCATACGCCTGGGGTTAGGGTTCCGGTTAGTAGTTCGAAGAAGAAACCTGATTCCGCGAAAATAAACCCTAGTTCTTCGTCGAAAACGGTTCGGCAGACGGTTGGGGTGTTGTCTGCTCCGTTGGAGCCGCAGACGGCGATTAAGTCGACGAAGCGTGCGGTTATTGTGGGAGTTGTGTTGGATTGTTATTATAAGGTTGTTTCTCAGATGCCTAGCTGGTCTAAGCTGGATTTCTGTAGGTTTGTTAAGGAGTGGGCCGGGCAGGATTGCGTTTGTAAGTCGGAATTCGATCAAAATGAGCAGAATTCGGAGGCGGTTGACTTTTCGAATGGTGTTTGTGAGGATGAGAATCATGAGATTGAAATTGAGGGGAATGTGGTTGACAATATGAAGAGTTTGGAGATTCGGGATGACGATGAGAATTTGGAAAATTGTGGGGCTAGAGGGACTAGAATTTTGCTTCCATGGGAGTTGGTTCAACCGAGTTTGAGAATTTTAGGGCATTGTTTGTTGGGGCCATTCAGTGGCGAAGCTTAGATTTTTCGGCCGGGGGGTTGAAAACATATATACCCAAAAATTTCTATAGAATACCCAAAAATTTCTATAGAACCGGGGGGGGGGGGGGTGAAAACGTATATACCCACAAATTTCTATACGAAAACTACATATATAACACTACTGAGCGAAAAATCCCGGGGGGAGGACGTCCCCCCCCGGCCCCTCACATGCTGCGCCCCTGGGGCCATTGAATGCGAATGATGTGAAGGATGCAGCGTCGTTGGCGGTGCGGTGTTTGTATGCTTGGGCATCACATGATTTGGTTCCGCAGGCGATTTTGGCTACCAGGAGTTTGATTCAGCTGGATAAGAGGTCTCGTGAAGCAGCTGCAATGGTTGCAGCGTCGGTTGCTAATACTGCGGGGTCGAATGCTAATACGCCGAGTAAAGCGAAGAAGCCGGAGATCCTTTTGGTGTCGAAGTGAAACCAGAGTATGTATTTTGTTTTAATTCGGAATATTTTTTGTTTGTTTTGTTGATTATATAGTGTTTGAGCTTGTTGTAGTGGTATAGGTATAATCGATGTTATTGATAACTACATATATATTTGATTTGTCAACTTTAAAGAAATTGGTGTTTGTTATCTTGATTCTTTGAGGTAAAATTTGAAATGCAGGGTGTTATGAAAGAA